>VCAU01000002.1:744761-864296 GCA_015844325.1 Aspergillus nanangensis | reverse complement strand
CACAGCGATGATGATAGGGCTTAGAATAGGCAGCAATCAATGGGTTTGCCTTAAATTGAGGTCTGGACTGGACATCCAACTAGGATTAGTATCCAGACGGGGGGGGGGGGGGGGGGGTTGTGTCACGTCGACATGCTTGATTTTTTATTTTGATCCTGGCTTCTCTTTGTTTGCATTGATCGCCACAGCGATGATGATAGGGCTTAGAATAGGCAGCAATCAATGGGTTTGCCTTAAATTGAGGTCTGGACTGGACATCCAACTAGGATTAGTATCCAGACGCCCCCCGTGTTCTCTGTCTCCCCATCATACAGTATCATGACTATCCCCCCCACCGTCGATCACCAGGCCCTGGCCAAAGACATCGTCCAGAACGCGTTTGCGTTGGGCGTGTCATCCGTCACATCCCGGGGCTATGGACGCAGCAACCGTGTCTTCGAAGTTTGCCTGTCCGAGCCCACCACCAGCGTCGTCGTCAGCCAGCAGCGACGTGAGCAGAGCCCGCCGCCGGGCACCGTTTCCATCCCCCCAGGCACTGGCCGGCTGATTGTCCGATTCTTCCGACCCTTCGACACGTTCAACCAAGCCGTGCGGGCGGAGAACAAGGTCACTGCCATGGCGCTGAGCCGGTCAGCGCTGTCACCTTCGCGTCTGGCGGGGGTGGTACCACGCGTCTACGGCTGGGAGCGTGGTACTGACGACCAAGGCAACTTCGGATGGGTGGTGGAAGAGTTTATGGAGGGCAAGGTGCTTGCTGATGACTTTCCGACCATGCCGCTGGATAAGCAAAAGATTATCCTAGGACAATTGGCGGAGGTTGTTAAAGCCTTCCAGGGCTACGAGCTGCCTGCTACCGTCACCGGCTATGGGGGCTGTACGTTTGACAAGGATGGACAGGTGGTGGCGGGTCCACCCAGCTTTCAATGCAAAGGGGGCCCGTTCCAGACGGTGTCTGTGATGTATACCGGTCTTCTGCGGTGGCAGCTGGAGGCCTGTGAACGCTACGATCTCATCAAGGGCTGGCGAGACAGTAGCATCCGAGATCGACTGGACCGGTTCATGCTGGAGGGAATGGACATCCAGATGTCGGGTCTTCCTGCTGGCCGACCGACCCTGATCCAGGGCAGTCTCGGTACGTGCAGTGGGTAAGCATCGTCGAGGACAAATGAATACTGACGCTGCGCAGAACTGATGAAAACACTCTACGATCCAACCACCCTCCGGCTCACTGCCATCCTCGACTACGGGATGTCCCACATCGCCATCCCAGCCGTCGAGTATCTCTACTCGTTCGGCGGAATCTCCGGCATGCTCGGGGCGCCGTTCGACCCTGAAACCGACCGTCTGCGCCAGGAGATCCTGGCAGGATTCCCCAGCGCGGTTCCAGAGTCCAAGCCCATGCGTCAGGGCCCGGCGATGTTCGGCAGCGGCCGTGACATTCAATGGGGCCTGGCGAAGGCGTGGGACGAGGAATTAGCGCGCGTTGGGGCGCTGCGGCCGAGCACTATCAGCCAGGCGGACGCATTGGCGCGTGTGCATTGGTTTATTCAGGACCTGGCGCCCTGGCATCTGTTCGATGCGGATGTCCTGGCAATCCGCACGACGGAGCAGTTGCAGGAGGCGCGAGCTGAGGCCGAGACGGCGCTGGGCATGTATTTGGAGTCGTGGGGTTACTAGAGGACGGTTCTTTGGGATGGTTTGGTGGTCTCTACCAAGGATTTCTATGATAAGTTACATATCTCTATGGCTTAAATTCCGCGAATGAAAAGTCGGCTGGTGCCAGACACCGTTGTCGTTCCCCGAATGAATACAGCCCCAGCATCATGCCAGTAAATGGTGCGCCAACTGGGAGTGTCGCCTGGGTGAGATCGCTGTTCGGGAGCTTTCCCATCCAGTGGATGGGGCCAGATGATGCAATTTCACCAGTCTCTTCTTCTCTATACCCGAAGCTGTAGTCATCGCCGCATTGGATGACAAGAACCACGTCCGACTCTTGACTCTGAAGAACTGTGTCGACAGTGTCTCCATTCACCAACCGCCATCGTAAGATGCGAGTCCCGTCCTGGGCCGGAGAGAGACGAATGCCAACACTGCTGTAGGTAAAGTAGTTCCACCAGACCACCGTCCCAGCCTCGGTTTCCACCGACGAGGGACGGAATGACAGTCGTGTCTGCCACGTACAGAACCGATGGGTTTGTTTTCGCAGGAATAGGGTCGGACAAGACGGAGTAGAGAGGTTGTACGGTCCCCCATGGAGACGCAGGTGATTTGGACGCTCAGTCAGAGAATAGTCTATCTTGACGGGTGTGTCTGGCAAGGTCAGAGGTAAAGTCGAGCAGGCTAAGAAAGAGAAGCACGCCTTACTTTTCCGATACCAGCCCAGTTGCAGCGTTGGGTCTACAAACTCATCGCGCCAGGCAACAGGCGCCTCGAACTCATCCAGATGGGGACTGTCGCCCTGGAGCGTGATCTTCTGTCCGTTGTTAAACACGGGCCAGTCGTCCTGCCAGTCGACCGGGATGAGAAACGTCTCTCGGCCTGTGGACATTTCATCAGCATCCATCGATATAATCAAACCGCTGGGATATATCCCCACTAACCAAACACCGATTCCTCCCAGATCCCATCGCGTTTCACCGGCCGAACTCCCAGCAGAACCGCCCACCATCGCCCCTGCGCATCCTCCACCAGATCCGCATGCCCGGTGTTTTGCACCTCGTCCGTAACGCCATTGCGCCACAGGGGGTTGTTGGGGCCGACTTCCCAGGGGCCGAACGGGCTAGTCTCGCTGCGACACACCCACTCACAATGGCCACTTTCGGTGCCCCCCTCGGCCGTGAACAGGTAGTAGTACCGGCCTCGTTTGAAGATGTGCGACCCTTCGGAGACGCCAGAGGAGGACTCGCGGATCAGTTTCGGCTCCGAGGTCGAGTTCCCCGAGGCCAGATCCACCGTGACAATGTGGACGGCAAAGTCTTTCAGGTTGGCGTGGGGGGTGCGGTGCAGTTTGCGATATGTCGAGGAAAGATACACGGTGCCATCGTTGTCCCAGAAGAGCTTGATACATAGGGTAAGTAAGTAATCAGAGGGAGGGAATGGCGAAGAGGGGGGGGGGGGCATACATCTTGGTCGAATCCGACTTCATCGAAGTACACCGGGTCCGACCACGAGCTCGAATCCCAGATATTGGAGGTCTTAACATAAAACCCCCGAGGCCAGACCCGGTCATCCTGCTGGGGACGATAGCGGTCGAAACTGGCGGCCATGATGTAAAAGACCCCGGCATGGTAGCGCAGCGTGGTGGCCCACACTCCACCCCCGGGCTCTGGGGTGTGGATTTGGATCTGACTGGGTCGTGTTAAGGCATGGCCGATGAGAGTCCAGCGGATCAAGTCGGAACTGTGGTAGATGGGCGCCCCCGGGAAGTATTCGAAGGTGGAGGTCACCAGGAAGAAATCGTTGTCGACCCGGACGATGGAGGGATCCGGATTGAAGCCGGGGATGATTGGGTTGGAATACATGTCTGTCTCTACGAGGACAGATGTCTATTGAATGGTCTAAGAATTGATTGATTTTTTTGTTCCTTTTTTTATTTTATTTTGGTTGTATGTGGATCTACATGGGAATATATAGCAGGGAGTGGTTAATGCCGGCGATGGGATGATTGGTGGAAAATATACCACAGGAGAGGGGAAGAAGAAGAAGAAGAAGAAGCAGCAGAAGGAGAATCAGCCTATATGGATATATATGGATATGGGACTGGATGAATATATATCTAGAGAATCTGGAGAATCTCGAGAATAGCCAGAATGACTGACTCTTCCTGCTGCTCGTATCTGTCTCCTATCGTGAATCCGATATCTGATCATATCTGACGTATCTGGTCCGCCTCGACCGAGTCTAAATTGTTGATTTACCCCGCTCGAGATCTATCAAGATAGATAGAAGAAAAGAAATAAGAAAAAGAACCAACATCCGCTGCTATGCAGAGTGTGTCTACGATCAATCTGGTTCTGTTGCTGGCCATCATCACTGCCAGCCAACATCCTCATCATCATGGCCAAAGCACCCCCAGTCATCGACTTCGAAGGTAGGAGATAACTCTTTCTCTCTCTCTCTCTATCAGTTCTCTAACCCTCACACAGCGTTCTACACCACCGACCCCCACCGAAAAGCCGCATTGGTGCAACAAGTACACCAGGCGTGCCAGGAATACGGCTTCTTCCAGATCATCAACCACCGAGTGCCGTCCGACCTCCGCGTCGCTATTCTGCAGGCAGCGCAGGATCTCTTCAGTTTACCCGTGGAGGTGAAAGAGAAATACAGTAAAGGTGAGAATCGACCCCCGTCTCCTCTAAACCAGTGGATGAATCTAATCTGGTGCATTGAATCCCCAAGACGCCGGCAAGACCAGTCGCGGATACGAACGTCTGCGATCGCAGAACTTCGAAAAACGAGGCCCTGGCGATCTCAAAGAGGGGTTCTACTTTGGAAAGCACCTGGCCTCCGATCACCCCTCTGTAGTCGCGGGTCATTTCTTCCAGGGCCCGAACCAGTATCCCTCCGAAGTGGCCGACCCGACTCGGTTCCGCGAAGTGATCGACACGTATCATGCGGCGATGACCGACCTCTCCCAGGATATCCTGCAAGTATTAGCGCTGATGATGGGGCTGGACACGAACTGGTTCGATGGGTTCAACCAGGAGCCGATCGCGACCCTACGACTGCTGCGATATCCCCCGCAGAAGTCCGAGGAGTCCAGCTATGAGCGAGGTTAGTTGTTACGGTCGCATTTCCCCCCCCCACACACCGCACAATGGATACTGATCGATCGGTCGAATCGTAGGCATTGGCGCGCATACGGACTTCGGAGGTATTACGATCCTGCTTCAGGACGACAAGGGCGGACTGCAAGTGTGGGATGGGGAGTCGTCGGCGTGGGCGGACGTGGAGCCTGTGCCGGACGCGCTGGTGGTCAACCTGGGGAACATGATGATGCGGTGGACCAACGACCGGTATCTGTCCAATCTGCACCGGGTGATCAATCGCAGTGGCGAGACGCGATACAGCGTGCCGTTCTTCTACGACGGCAACGGGGCGTTTATGGTGGAATGTATCGACCGCGACGGAGAGGAGGCCCGGTATCCGCCGATGACGGTGCAGCAGATTCTCGAGGGACGATATGCGGATACATATGGAGTAGGAGGGATCAGTCCGGGGAAACAGCCGGTCGTGGTTATGGGGGAGCTTTTGAAGGGGGCTGAGAAGGCGATTCTGGGGGAAGAATAATTGTTCTTGTTAGTATTCTTGTGTAGTGGATCCCACCCACTGTTTGACTCAGGTATTGCTGTGACAGAGAGGCTCCATTTTTTTTTTTTTTTTTTTTTTTTGGTGTATTCCCAGTGGAAGACATCATCATGACCATCACATGTTTCCAATAAAGATGTCTAGGCCATGTGATGGCATGAGGATGGATTTCGTTGAAGTCGTTTTGTTCATGATTATTGAGGATGTTCGTGGTCAGGGCTTAGGGCAACAACCCTATTCTCGTGATGTTTGATTTTATGCCTCAAGAACAGTTGCAACCACGAGGAATAAAAATCATAATGATAAAATATTAAATATATTTTTATTACTAAACAGAAGGCATCCCCCCTCTTGTATTATAAAAATAAATCCATTACAGAGTCCGTACAGACATCTCCACCTCCACCAGAATAAGTAATCACCCTAACTTACCAAGTCATTCTTGACCTCGGCTCAACCTCCACGACGATCGATCAGTTTATCAGATAATCACCAGGAGAGTACCCGACATCGGGAGGGGGGGAAGGGAGTTAACTGAGTTAAACTACGACTAGTGAGATCATCCCTGCGCCTCTAGGCTGATTCGGCATCCTGCCATTCCGATATTTTTGCTGGCGGATCGGCCGAGTTGTGCAACCACCAACAATGGGTCCGGTGGATATGCTCGTTTTGGACCGGTGTAATTATGACTTGCTGGTAATTCTCCTTCTCCCCGAAGACCCATAGTTAATAGCCTTCAGGCATCCAGGCATCCCATCCAGTTCAGCCGAGGCATTTGCTGCATCAGGAAACCCTCGGCTGACGCTTACCCCGTGTGGAGAGAGAGAGAGAGAGAGAGAGAGTATTTGAAGTCATCGACTCCGCTCCCCTTGCTTGAATTCCGATTCCCTTTCAATATTATTCCCCCCATTCCTCTCTGACCCCCTCTCTGTCTCCCCCGCAGAGAATTCTTTCCTCTTACACAATGCCCTCTCCTCCCCCAGCCTGGGTCCAGGCCCTCAAGCCCGCCGGTCCCCAGGGTTCCGAACTGCTGCAGCAAGAGCGTGCGCAGTCCAACATCAATGTCGACAAATTGGCCGAACATCTTCATGGCCGGGAGACCCTGGACACACAGGACCGTCTCGTGAAGCTACTCTCGTCGGAGAAGGTCTTCGACAAGGCCGAGAACCACACCTCCGGCCGCACGGAGCGCATCCAGCGCGCCCTGGCCCGGGGAAAGCGGCTGCAACAGCTCTCCGAGAAGAACAACTGGTCCAAGGAGGAATACCACATGGCGAATGACCTGATCGGCGAGCCGACTCCGTACGGTCTCCATGCGTCGATGTTCTTGGTATGTTCGAATATTCCAATGTGTCTATCCGTCCGGGCAAGAAGAAAGCCATAGACTAATGCGGTGGTGATATTTGAATTTTTCTAGGTCACTCTCCGCGAACAAGGCACCCCCGAGCAGCACAAACTCTTCCTGGAGCGCGCAGAGAAATACCAGATTATCGGATGTTACGCACAGACAGAACTGGGCCACGGCTCCAACGTCCGTGGGCTCGAGACGCGCGCCACCTGGAACCCCGAGGACCAGACGTTCACCATCCACTCGCCGACCCTGACCGCGTCCAAGTGGTGGATTGGATCGCTGGGTCGCAATGCCAACCATGCTGTCGTCATGGCCCAGCTCTACGTGGGTGGGAAGAACTACGGGCCCCATCCCTTCGTGGTGAACATTCGTGACATGGAGACGCATCAGCCGCTCGAGAACATCTACGTCGGGGATATCGGTCCCAAGTTCGGATACAAGTGAGTTACCACCCTTAATGTAACCCTATACCATGTCTAGTAGCGCAGTAACTAACTAACTACCCCCACTTCTAGCACCATGGACAACGGATTCCTCCTCTTCAACCACGTCAAGATCCCCCACGTAAACATGCTGGCCCGGTTCTGCAGCATCGACAAGGCGACCAACAAGTACATGCGCCCGGCCTCGCCGTCGCTAGTCTACGGCACAATGACCTGGGTGCGGTCCAACATCGTGCTCAACGCCGGTGGCGTGCTGGCACAGGGTGTCACCATCGCCACGCGGTACTGCGCCGTGCGTCGCCAGTTCCAGGACCGCGACGCCACCGGCAACGTGGGCGAGAACCAAGTCCTCAACTACAAGATGGTGCAGATCCGGCTGCTCCCGCTGCTGGCGTCGATGTACGCCCTGCACTTCACGGGTAAGGGCATGATGCGTCTGTACGAGGAGAACCAGGCCCGTATGAAGGGTAACGCCGTGTCGGACCAGGAGCAGCGTGGCCCCGGCCCCGAGCAATTGCGTGCCGGCGCAGACCTGCTGGCAGATCTGCATGCTACGTCTTGTGGTCTCAAGGCCCTGGCTAGTACCACCGCGGGTGAAGGGTTGGAGGTGTGTCGTCGCGCCTGTGGTGGCCACGGGTACAGCAGCTTCAGCGGCATCGGTCCCTGGTATGCTGACTATCTTCCTACGCTGACCTGGGAGGGCGACAACTACATGTTGACCCAGCAGGTGGCCCGATACGTAAGCTTCCCCTCTTGCTCCTGAACATGTTTCCTATCAAGATATACTAACCGGTACTTCTAGCTCCTCAAATCCGCCCGCGCCGTACTCGACGGCAAGGGCACACAGAACGACACCTCGCGGATTCTGCAGGCGTATCTTGCGCGCCGCGAGAAGGGCGCCTCGTTCGACATCCTGTCGGAAGACAGCGACATCGTGGCGGCGTTCGCGTGGCGTACGGCACACCTCACGTTCGAGGCGCTCAAGCTGCGCGACGTGGAGAAGCGGTCGTGGAACAGCCTGCTGGTCGACTTCTGGCGCCTGTCCACCGCGCACTCGCAGTACCTGGTGGTGAAGAACTTCTACGAGGCGGTCAGCTCGGAGCAGCTGGCGGCCGGGCTGGACCCCGAGACGCGCACGCTCATGTACAAGCTCTTCCGCCTGTATGCGCTGCACACGATGGAGCGCGAGGGCGCGGAGTTCTTCGCGTCCAGCGCTGTCACTACGCGCCAGCTGCGGTTGACGCAGGAGAACGCTGTTATGAAGCTGCTCGATGAGGTCCGGCCGCATGCTGTCAGCCTTGTTGACGCGTGGAAGATCCCCGACTGGAAGCTGGATAGCAGTCTGGGCCGCTATGATGGAGAGGTCTATCCTGACCTGTTCCGGAGGGCGGCGCAGAACCCTGTCAATGATCTGGTCTTCGATCCGTATCCGTGGAATGAGGCGGTGCTGAAGAATAGCCAGCCCAAGAGCAAGCTGTGATTGTTCTTTCTTTCTTTCTTTCCGTATATTTCCTTGCGTTTTTTGTACATCTCACGATATATCGGGGTATTGGGGTTCATTAGATCTAGATAGATAGAAATCTATAGATTATACATTGTTAAGATAAGCCATGGTATTTCCTATGCGTCTATCGTACTCCATAAATTCAAATGCAAATGAAACAAATCAACCCAGTCTAATCGAAGATCGACTCCTTATACACCGACGGATCGATATACGCTGTGCCTCCACGCTTGGTGAATCCCCAGCGAATCTGCGAGGCCATGGAGATCTCCGTGTCCAGATGCTGCGCAAACGTCCACGCCAGCCCGGGGTCCTTCTGGAAGCCCCGACCAACCAAGGCGACATCCAGCCCCTCGTCCTCCAGCAGCCGGTTAGCCTGCTTGCCATTGGTGATGGCGCCCACCGTGGCCACCAGCAGCTTGTCACCAACCGCCTTCTTGACCGCAATGGCAAACGGCGCCTGGAATGCCGGGCCCGACTTCACCTTCTGCGCCGCATGTACGCCGCCGGAGCTGATATCGATCAGATCCACCGCGCCCTGCTTGACGAGCTCCTGCGCAAACCGCACCGTGTCGTCCACCGTCCAGCCTTCCGCCGCCACATCCGTCTGCTCCAGCCAGTCGGTCGCCGAGATGCGCAGAAACACCGGCACCTGCTCTCCGACGGCATCACGGGTGGCCTGCGCAATCTCCAACGACAGCCGAATGCGGTTCTCAAAGCTCCCGCCATACCGATCAGTGCGGGTATTCGCCCCCGGCGACAAAAACGACGACAGCAGATACCCATGCGCATTATGAATCTCAATGAAATCCGCACCCGCTGCAATCGCGCGCTTCACCGCGGCCACCCACGCCTCCTTAAACGCACCAATATCCTCCGCCGTCATCGCATGCGGGCTGCAGAACGAGTCCGCAAACGCCACCTCGCTCGGCCCCATGACATTCGCCGGCCAGCCACCGACCTTCTCCGTCGCGACGACACCCAGGTTCATCAGCCAGGGCGCGATGTTGCTGGCCTTGCGGCCCGCGTGGGCGATCTGCACGCCGATCTTCTGGTTCTGGCTGTGCACGAAGTCGATGACCCGGCGCATCGGCGCGATCTGGCTGTCCTTCCACAAGCCGACGTCCTGCGGCGTGATGCGGCCCTCGGGGAGGACGGCGGTCGCCTCGATCATCATCATGCCGGGGCCGCGTTGCGCGATGCCCCCGAGATGCGCGATGTGGTAGTCGGTCATGTGGCCGTCTTCGGCGGAGTATTGGCAGAGGGGGGCCAGCTTAGAGATGTTAGTGATGTTGGGATTTCAATTGCAGTGGAATGGAATGGAGTGTGAAGCACATACACCCAGGCGGTTCTGGAACGTCACCCCCCGCACGGTCAAGGGCTGGAATAGTTTGGGAACAGCCTTTCCGCTGGTTTGTGGACTGGCAGCGGTGCCGGCGGCGGGTGTCTGGCCGGGGGTGAAGTACGAGATGCCCTCGGCGGGGTGGATGTCGATGTCGGGGAGATGCATGATGGGTAGGCAGAGAGAGTGGAATTAGACTGTTGATAGAGACTATGGATGTATATTGATATTCTATCGAGGTGTTCCGGCGACACCTGGCTTAAATACTTTTTTTCTCTCGCGGTGAAGTTGATTTCAAATCGCATCAACAAACTCCTACGAGCCTTTGGCCGCTGAATCAGCGCAGTGGATGCTCATTGGATTGCAGGGCTGTTGAAGTGTCTGAATCCCGAATTATCATTGGCTGATATGGTTAATAATCAACAGTCGGCAGTCGGACCAAATTGTCCTGCAAAAACAGTCAAAAGTCTCCGAAATGGGATCCACTTGTTGCTCTTTTTTTTTTCAGGGGAGATCGACAGAAAAAGGATTCGGAGACATGCTTAATAAATTAGGGGTGATGATTCGGGGGGATTAGTCAATTGATCTTATGATGTAGTCAGTTCGAATAATAGAATAGTAGTGAATAGTTCTATTACATGGATGAGAGAATAATCTATTGACAGAATAATATATTCGTCTGCTCATCCCCTCTGTAAAAGCAGTCAGATTGGACCATCGGACCACTAAAATCTCACAGGATGGGAACAAGCTTATTTGAACCGTCCAGGGATATTGCTGACCAGCAGTCGATCATAGTTCCTCGGAATATTGTGTCTAGTCATAATCCTATAATATACCAGAATATAACCTCATGGATCGTTGCCCGCACGCCAAGCACCGCCAATCGCCGTCAACAACCGGAAACCACCGACAAAAACCGAAATCAGCATGCATGAATATCGGACATCAGGGTAGCTGACTCTATAGGTTTTGTAACTGAATAAATAATACGAATTATTCCAGCAGCTGTCTCCCTCGAGCAGGTGATGATGTTCCAGGGAGATATAATCATCCTGAGATGGCCATGAATTAGGGCTTCTCCAGGATCAATATCAATCATCAATCGCTCTCTATACTCCGTCACCCCTTGTTATTTAACTATTATGACTACATAAACATTCCCCGCAACACATCCCACTGCATTGTAGATCCGCAATCCAAACATTCCCCACATTCTCCAGCGTAACCGAGGTAGAATCACCCCCAGAACAGTCACGAGCCTCGGAGCTCCATTAGGGAATATAGAGCGACCGACCTCGTTGTCTCGAATCTCACTCTCGTCGCCATCCTCGAATCCAAACCAACCTATTCCATCCCATACCCCAGTACCCTGTGCCATGGGATCCACCGCCCCAAAGCCCGCCACCGCCGACACTGGCCACTTCACGCGCCCAGAACCGCTGGAGAACACATATGCCTCCGATGGAAGCCTGCAGCGGCAACTATCCTGTACGTTATACCACTGGTAACATCTTCTGCATATGTTAGACTAACCCATGCCCATGAAAATGACAGGGTATACTCCGCGCGAAACCCTAGACCACGTCCAGCCTCATCTGACCCAGCTCGGCGCCGAGGCGATCTCCGAGCAGATTCGAGAATGGAGTGCCAACGCCGAGACCCAGAAGCCCTACGTCAAGAGCTATAATGTGTGGGGCCAGCGATACGACTATGATCGACTCGTCACGAGCGAGGGGTGGAAGCAGCTGGGGCGATGGGGGGCGAGGAATGGGTGAGCCGATACACCAAGGGATATATACATATAAATCGACGGACTAACACCTGGCTAGAGTGGTGTCGCTGGGATATGACCAGACGCTGGGTCCAGAGCGACGCTTGATCCAGCATGCAGTGTAGGTTCTTTCCTTCAGGCGTCTATATTTTCTCTCCCTCTGACGAAAAAACAGCAACTATCTCTACTCCCCCTCGTCCGGCCTCTACTCATGCCCGATGAGTATGACCGACGGCGCCGCCCTCGTCCTCACGCAACACCTCAAGACCCTCCCCACCGACCACCCCTTCCACGCCGTCTTCCAGAAACTCGTCTCCCGCGGCGAAGACTTCTGGACATCAGGCCAGTGGATGACCGAGCGCGCCGGCGGCAGCGACGTGCAAAACACCGAGACCTACGCCACATACTCACCGGCTCCACACACGTCGCAAGCCTCCTCCGGCCTCGGCGAGGGCGACTACCTCATCAACGGCTTCAAGTTCTTCTCCTCGGCGACCGACGCGCACATCGCGCTCCTCCTCGCCAAGACCCCCTCCGGCAAACTGAGTCTATTCCTGGCGCCGCTCCGCAAAACCGTCGTCGGCAGCGACGGCACCCCCCGCGAAGTCACCAACGGCGTGCGAATCCACCGGCTCAAGAACAAGCTCGGCACCAAGGAACTGCCCACCGCCGAGCTGGAGCTGCGGGACATGCGCGCGCATCTCATCGGCCCGCTCGACCAGGGCATCCCGACCATCGCGCCGCTGCTGAACGTCACGCGCGCGCACACCTTCATCGGGTCGTTGGCCGGGTGGCGGCGCGCCATCAGCATGGCCAAAGCCTTCGCCAAGGGGCGCACGACCGTCGGCGAGCCGCTGTGGCTGATCCCCATGCATCTGAACCTGCTGGCGGAGATGGAGATCCGCCACCGCGGGGCCATGAACCTGGGCTGGCTGTCGATTGCGGTGATGGCGCTGAACGAGAGCGGGGAGGTGGACGGAACGTCGGCGCCGCATCTGCCCCGGGCAGGCCAGGAGGCGACGGTGGTATTGCGCGTGTTGACGGCGACTGGCAAAGCGGTGATCAGTAAGTCGGCCATCGCGGGGATTCAGGAGTGTCAGGAGGCCATGGGGGGAGTTGGGTATATGGACGAGTCGGACGAGCCGGAGTTCAACATCGCGCGGGTGCTGCGCAACACGATCGTCAACGCGACCTGGGAGGGCGCCACGGGGGTGTTGGCCAGCGAGATGATCCGGTTTTTGGTGTTGAGTAAGAAGAACAACTTTGCGGTGTTTTCGGGCTGGGTCGAGCGTCTCCTCGGGTTGATTAAGACACGTTCGCTGGGTCAGGCGCTGGGCGGCTGCTGGGCGGCGTTTGCGGCGCGATTGTCGGCGGCGAAAGAGCCCCGGTTCCTGCTGGCGGACGGCCATCGGACCATGTTCACGCTGTCGTGGATTCTGTCTGGGATCTTGCTGGCGCTGGATGCCGAGCGCGATGGGGATGGGGTTGCCACGGAGATTGCGCGTCGGTGGGTGCTGATGGGCGAGGGAGGCGTCGGAGATATGGTCTGGAGGGATATCGTCCACCGGCCACAGGCGCCGGTCGAAGGTCTGTATACTGAGGAGCATCTGCGTTGGGATTGCCGTATTGCCTGGGGCATGGAGCTGCCGGCGAGAGAGGTCGTGGGGCATCGGTCTCTGTCGAAGCTGTGATGGGGAGGATATCTTGTAAATATGACGCAGCAGATAGCTCGTTATAGCCTCTGCCATGTATCTAAATGGTTGGAGGCGCGGCGGATAAGGATGGATTTTTCCTATATCATATCAGGCCTTCCTTTGATAGCAAATCCTGATCGAAGACATCTTGAACCATTCAGTGGAAGTATTTAGATACAGTTCCTTTAACTCTCAGCCAGGCATCATCCATGGCCTGCACCATCTCCTCCGGCAGTGCATCCTTCTCCATGTCACTCAGGTTATTCTCCAACTGGGCTCGACTACTCGCCCCGATGATAATAGCGTCGCCCTGCTCCTTCGACATCTCGCTATGATGGCAAAGCCAGCGAAACGCGCACTCCGCCTCCGTCAATCCGTATTTCTGCGCCACCGGGCGAATCACATCCAGCGCGTCGAAATACGAATCATTGAAATACTTCCCACGCATCAGGGACCCCTGCCATCGCTGTGGATCGAAGCGAGACCCGGCCTCCGAGGGATTGTCCCCGTCTCTATGATATCGCGACGAGAGAAAGCCCCCTGCCAACGGCTGGTACGCGAAGAATGCGAGGCCGTAAGCACGTAAACAGGGGAACAGCTCCGGCTCGACCGCCCGATGCAGCGCCGAGTAGATGCCCTGGTACACGGACGGCTTTACCCAGCCGTTGCGTTGGCAGATCTCGCAGATCTGGGCGACTTCCCACGACGTATAATTGCTAATCCCCCAGCGGGCGAAATATCCCTCTTGGTGTAGTTGGTTGATTCCGCGGAGGGTTTCTTCCATCGGGGTTTTGCGATCGGGCCCATGAAGGTACCAGAGGTCGATCTTGCTGGCGCCGAGGGCATCCAGACTATCCATTAACCCTCGGCGGAGGTCTTCGGGTTTATGTGTGTAGTACATAGTATCCACGGCACCCATGGCTCTCCCATATGTCGGATACAGCTTGGTTTGCATGATAAGTCCCCGTTCCTGCCACTGGGCCTGCGCAAGGAGAGGCTCCGTCGATCCCAGGCCGTATATTCGTGCGGAGTCGACCTCCGTATGTCCATATGCCTGGAAGACGTCGAAAAGGGCCTCCACATCTTCGAGACGAGTGGTTCGGATGCCCTCTGCCCCCTCGTTTCCAATCGTCATGGTGCCGAGGATGGCAGGGAGTGCACTCTGAGAGGATGGCATTGTCAGGATCGAATTAGGTCTGGAGATCCAGAGATGCGAAAAGATCCAGCGGGGCAGTCCATAATAACTAATACTCTTTATACCCTGGAGTTACTTGTTTCGACACGGCGATTCTCTCCGTATATTATATTAGAGCGTTTGAGATGTGATCTCGTATTATTGTCGTCAAGACAAACCGACTGGTGTGTATTGCGGCGGTAATGACCAAACCCTAACCTGATCGCAGTCGGTGAAGCCTTAACTCCGACGGACAGTCAGCGTCAGCATAAGAACCCCATCATCGGACCATCTGGCCCTGTTAACGCCTCTAGCCACTGAAACCTCCGATATGGCCCATCAACTGCACTCACATCTAAACCCCGAAACGCCGACAGGCGAAGTGGACGACTGGAAGGGGCTGACCGACCCGAAAGAGCGACGAAGACGGCAAAATCGCATCAATCAGCGCGCATTCCGTGAGTAGTACTATCATACTGAAAAAAAAAAAAAAAAAAGCCAGGATAACTGATGTCACCCCTGCAGGACAACGCAAACAAGGTCGGAGAAGCAGCCCAAAGGAAGCCATCTCCCCACCGACGATCGAAGAGCCGAGCGAACGAGTTCTCGTCCTCCGACAACAGCCGCCACAGCAGAAGGA
Organism: Aspergillus nanangensis; assembly: GCA_015844325.1. Taxonomy (NCBI): domain Eukaryota; kingdom Fungi; phylum Ascomycota; class Eurotiomycetes; order Eurotiales; family Aspergillaceae; genus Aspergillus; species Aspergillus nanangensis. Next base: position 849,067 of record VCAU01000002.1, on the reverse strand, counting down.
TGAAGCGCGATGTCTCAACAATGCAGCACTGGCCACTCTCCTCGAGCAGTTCAGCTCCGCCGTCTACCAGAGTTATATTCTCGGCTTACCGCACGCCGATCATCTCCTCACCCTCAGTAAAGTCAACGTCTTCCGCGCGTTTGCCACCAATATGAAGATCCTCGGCATGGCTCCGGGGATCGAATGGATGCACGACGACGCCATCTCCCCCTTCAACACAATGCAGCCAGGCTTTATCGAGGACTCCGACCTCCCCGTCGCCCTCCGGCCCACCACCCTCCAACTCACGATTCAACACCATCCCTGGCTGGACTTCTTCCCCTACCCGAGGATGCGCGACAATCTGGTTCTGGCGGGGGATGGGTGGGATGATGAACAACTGTGCGTGGATATTATGGGGTTCTGGGATGAGTCGGTGGATAGTGGTGGGCTGTTGGTCTGGGGAGAGCCATCGGATCCTGACAATTGGGAGGTCACGGAGCAGTTTCTACGCAAATATCCATGGCTGGTCCGTGGGTGTCAGGGATTGATCGAGGCGACGAATCGATGGCGAGCCACACGGGGGGAGAATCTGATCTTTCGATATTTGTAGATGAAGAGATAAGATAAAATAGAATCAAATAATACATAAAATACCCGCCAGATTGGCTTATCTTATCTCCGGCGCTAATGCCGGCTGCTTACATCGGGTCCATCCAATCAGAGGAAACAAAACTAGGTTTTTTTTACCGTGGCAAAGTGGGTTTGATCGGTATTGTACGTTCGGTAGGGGAAATACACAAATACAATCAGACAGACAGACGGAATCAAAACTTCCAACCAGGGATAAAACAACGACAATAACAACAACATTCCCCATGTTTACTTACTCGCACGCCGGCAGAGGATCAGTGTACTGGCAGTAGTCACTGGGCCCAGTGCTGACCTCCTCAGGCTCAGAGTCCCCGTCAGTGCCGTTGTACGTGGCGCAGACATCTGACACGTCCGTCGCACAGGTGTCGGAGCTGATCACAGCAACATCGCCAAAGTTCTCGTTGATCCCAGCAATCTGCGAGCCCGAGACAGCAATCACGTTGGAGATGGAAACGCTGCGTTGGACATCACCGCAGGTGCCGCACGAGCGGTAGACCTTGCCGAAGTCATAGGCCTGGAATCCGTCGATGATGACCTCACCGCCAGTGTTGTGCTAGAGATTTAGCGTCAGTAATCATCTTCGATTGCCAATTCCATCAATTCATTAATTACCTGGATGATCTTGTCCTCGGCACCCTGGGCACCGCCGCCGATGATATTGTAGGTACCATCGCCCTCTTTCAGGGACAGAGCGTCTATACCGGACGGACATTTGTTAGGGACCATTCGTCGACTAGAATACAATCCAACACATGAGATTAAACAACTTACCCTCGCAGACCTTCTCCCACCAGACGTTCTCAATGGTGCAGGATCCCAGGCAGTAGACGCCCTCGATCTGGTCGGTGCCAATAATGGCATTCTTGAGAGTGGCTCCCTCTCGCACGATGAACACGGTGTCACTCTCGCCACCCTCATCCTGGCCGGTGCACTCGACGCCACGACCATAGGTCTTCATGCCGCCGTCGAAGGTCTCGCCCTCGGCGACCTCATAGGGCTCATCGAAGGTCTCGCTGCCCTCCGACGCAGGGAGGGGGAAGGTGTACCGCTTCTGCATCACACTACCCAGGGCAGTGCCGGCCAGGAGGGCAACGAGGACGCTTTTTGGGACCATGATGAATGATAAGATGTTGGTTACCAGAACCTGCAACAAGGACTATTACTCGCGGAGTAAGATGAATTCTGTGGATAGAGGAAAATGAATAGCGAGTGAGAACAATGGTAGAGAATGATGCTGCCAACATTTCGACATCTACTTCCCCGTTTTATATACTCGTCTTCCATGGAAGCTGCGGACCTCCGCCGACGGCTTTTCAAGCATCATCTTTGGCGGAAATATTCTCTCGCTCTTGGCATGTTTCGAGGAGTTGATCAAGAAAGGAATTCGGGACTCAAGCTGAAACTGCTTGGGGAAATACCCGTTCCCAAGAAGGCTCCAAGACTGACTACCTTCTCAATGCAGAGAGCCTCCTGCTGATCCTCTTGCGTCAAAGTCGAGTCTAAACGCTCTCCACTATTCCTACGTCCCCGCAGCTCTAAAACTGCCAAGAAGATCGTCAGTCCGTTGATGGTGTTGTTGAAAATATTCTTGGCCAAAGGTCTATGGGACCGGGATCCGGGACGGAATTTGCGTGGCTTTTTCGTGGGGAAGTCTGTTCTGATTGATGGTAAATTACTTCCCTTGATTATGTTGACTAAAGAATCAGGGTCCAGGGGATTAAATCATCTTGAAATTAAATGTCATTGAGTGTGTATCACAACTAGACACCCTCAACTAGCGCGAGGATCGTGGCGCAGCATCATCGTCCGACAATGCCAAGGTTCCGATGGCGCGTCTCCATCACCAGCCTGGTCAAAAGCCAAGATGTACAGTTAATCTCCTCTGAAGTGAGAAAAATGGCGCATGTTTTTGATGGGGAGGTGACAAATGGTCCACCAAGCTCTTGACATTCTGGTTGAGGCTTATATCAACAGATGTACATTGTATTGTACGTTTCCTTCTGGTCCCACATGTTCACTACCAGATTACAATCAGACAGCACACTACGCAATCAAAGAACAAGCGGCCAGACATTGAACTATCAAACGATTGGGGGAATTATATACGCCGGGTCTGATGATCGGCAGTGGCCGATGTCCCTGAATTCTGGCAGATCTGCCAATATGACAGACAAGGGCATTGAACTCTTGATGAATGGGTCTATGATTACTGTTGACCGCCAATATGAGTAGGATTGGGATCATTCCCACGGTAGCTGCTCCCTCGGAGGATGACGTACTCATAATCTATTCTGGATTTACGAGTGATGGAATCTTGTGGTCGCACACTTGGCTGTAGCAGGACGAAACGACCGCCAACGTCGGCATCTCCCAGCAATCACCTCGGGAAAAAAGCTCGTCAACGCAGTGTGAATTGAGAACCGCTTTCTGTTTTTACCAATAACGAATTCAACCATTCCGGAGTGCATAATACTGTCAGTCATAGAATCTTTCGTTTTCCATGGCTCGGACGCTCCGTGTGGGTTTAATAGGCCAGTTCAAGAGTCAGCTGTGTTTTCCCCAACCCGCTGAGTCCAGCGATAGCGATCTTTTAGAAGTATCCTTCGACGAAAAGCTTCTCTTCCAGATCGTTTATCTATCTAGTCCGGCCGGTAAATTATGGGTTTCTCATAAAGAGGACAGATCAATATGCGGTTAAGAAATTTAAGGGAGAAGATGAACGTCCCTCGATGAAAATAGCACGCAGAATGTTCTTTTCTATCGTATTAAGATGATCACTCTACTCTAGCTGAGTCGCAGAGAGCTGTTTACTTGATGGATGGCTTAGCATATAGCATATATTGTATAGATCCATATCATATACGTCAGACCAACACTAATACGCAGATTTAACTCCTGTTTAAACCGCGCTAATCGGTTCTCCAGCATCTTGATCCATCGTTCATCATACTTTCTTGGCTGAGATAGGGCGACTCGATTGTCCATTGTACCAGTATCTGGGTTGGGTGTTGTACCAGTGCCTGGGTTGGGCGCTCCCTCGATGCCTAAAAATGGTTCACCTCAGTATATTTATCATAAAAAACTAGGCATATCTAGCATACCAGAAGACTGATGTCCGGTCAACTCTCTGAATTCACTGGGCGTATCGGCGTGTCTAGAAATAGACAGATCAAGAGCTGGCTTGCTATAAATGAAGTCAATAAATATACTTAATACGTCCTGTCTTCTGTATACTCACCGCGCTCGAAGATAAAACCACCACCAGAGGAGAATGAAGATACAGACCAAGGTAACAAAACCCCCGATAATATAATTCACCAGTAGGAACCACCAGTGCGTGGCGGAAGGGCTGCTTAATGATAATGTGGTAGCAGCCATGTTAAGGATGGAAGGGATTTAAGGTGCTTGTATGGGAAGGGAGGACGGTGTGGGTGATTGTATGTGAGCCATTTTTTGCCGGTACACTTGGATTGCAAGAGAATATGGAGACTTGACGATACGAAGATGTTTATCTTGAACCAGCTACCTGTAGAGATATGTTAGAAAGTTTTCTGAATTGCAACAACGATGTAGAAAGCACAAGCGGGAAAGAAAGGTAGAAAGGTTCTCCTGTCAAGGGAAGGCATACCTCAGTACCTAACCCACAATGGTGTGGAAGGAGCAATCAGATTGACAATTTTGATTTTTCTAAAACGCAAAAGTCTGAAAATCTGGAGATCCGAGACATTGGCAGGGTTCGATCTTGAAAAATTTCTTTGATTGCGTTAAAGTCTTTCCGTCGGTGATCCGATGGGAACTCGGCGTCTGATTGTTTGGTTTGAATCCAACGTAGAAGAGCATCCGAGAGCTTAGGACCGAGAGAGATGGAGTCCACACTGGGATCCATTGGTCATTTTACCAGTGTAGGTAAACTGTGATGGAAATTTGCAAAGACGTGGGTGCATTACGGTGCTGCTGGGATGATAGCATCTCGCTCGAAAGCTTGTCCATCTTCATCTGCAATGACAACGATGCGTTTGCCATTTACACCGAAATTTCTCCTTACAACAGGGGAGCCAGCCAAGTTGTTAGTACACGCTATGATTGATGCCTCTTGGACAACGAGTTCACCAACACTGTCATCGGCTTTGACAGATACTCATGAACTTCCTGCTTGTTTGTATCCGTGGCACCGTCAGGAAGCCTGGCAACGTTTATCAGGTATTCTTGACCTTGGGCCACGGCATCGGTGCACTTTCGTATGACGTGTCAACAGATTATACTCGGGATTATCCCTCTATCTTCTTGGATAGAGAAGTCTTGAGGGTCTGCAGGAGGCCGATGGATGCAATCTGCTTTTCGAGATCATCCGAATCCTCCGGGCACTAGGGCATTGATCTGGCGTTTTACTGGGGCTTCGTTGATTACAAACTTTATGATGCCAGGGTGGGTAACGGTGGTATCTGTGTCGTTGATGAAGGATGAGAGGAGGAGGAAGAAGAAGAAGAAGAAGAAGGGGGAGAAGGAGAAGGAGAGGATCAAAACAAACGAAGAGAAGAAAATCTCTCCTCCACAAGGTGAGAATTCACACCACGTCTTCCCTCTGTGACAGAGAAAAACAAACCGAAATTTCATTCACTACATTTTCATCATGAGTCATTCGAGAAGGCCTAATTAGGCAGCAATTTATTGGATATCATTCTACCAGGAAGCTATATAGCTATCAAATGCTGGCGTCAACTGGCTAGAGGTATATAAAACTACATATCGCGGCTCTCATCACGGTCCATTGAACCGAAACACACAAGAAAAAGAAAAAAAAGGATGACCTCTCAAACTATGTTGATCCATAACCAAGAGATTCCAGCATCATGAAATCGGTCGCGGATATCGGTAAGATTCCAAAATTATCTTCAGGCCACGAGTCCAGAGACTGCAGCGACGTAAACGGCGGTCCTCTTCCTGGAGTCGAACTATCATTTGGAACCTGGAACATAGCAGGATCCCTAGTGGTACCTCGGCCCAACAACTCGTTGTTATGGACGGCGTTTCGTTTCTGAAACACACTTCGGTACCAGCTGCGAATGCCACGCCACTGGTTGAGCAAACTGTGGAAATAGTTCGCCTGTCCCTGGGGGTTGTTTGTCATTGAGAACAGCTCCTGGGTTCGGGAATAAATCTGCGCAAGCGCAGCGTCCAGTTGCGTAATGCGCGCCGTGGACTCTTTATCCGCCGTCATGGCATCGATTGCCACCGAGATCTTGCTGGCGAGCATCACCGTGTATGTCAGCTGTCTCCAGTCAAAGGCGGTCCACGTTTGCATGTCCTCGAGCGACAGAGCCAGCGCGCGCTTCATATACTCCTCGACATTCGCCAGACAGTCGAACATGATCGTCACCCGGGTGGCCGAAACAGGAGGGTTACGCAGGTTCCCATGGAGGCCGATTTCATGAGCATACACTCCTACCAGGTCGCCCCAGGTGTTGAGCTGGGCTTCGTTCGAAAGTCAGTGATGTGTACAAAATCGAAAGGCATCGCAAGGGCAAATCATAGGACATACCGTGGTGAGCCAGCTCGGAGGGCAAACTAGTCCGCCAAGTCGCCAGCTGGCCCTCCAAGGCCCGAACTACCATCTGCACTTTGTCGTCGCCCATCGAGAGGCTGTGGTCGGGGTCCCCATACTCGAACACATGGTACACTTCGTTGAGCATTCGGAGCACTTGGACAAAATAGATCAGTACCTTGTCGGATTCGACCTCGCCATCCTCGCGCAGGGAATCCGCGCACTGTTCCATGTATGTCGTGAACGACAGGGGCAATTGCTTTCGGCACATCAGAGAACATCTAGCTGTTACGTTAGTTGGGTACAGTAGAACCGGGGAAATTCCCATGATTGCCAGCTCACAGAGTCGACTGGATATAGGCCCCGATGAGCGCCCGTCTAGCCTCATGGCTCCAAAACCCCGGGGCTCGGTTGGTGATATGCTCTGTTGTCGGTTGTGAATTGAGAATTAGCTCGTGCTGGGTCACTCCCCGTAGAGGGGCCTTGTTTATGCCCAAGTCTATAATCATGGTGGCACACAACGAAGCCAGGCGATACGCATGGAACTGGCCCGACTGGGTTACGTTAAAATGATACCTGAAAGGTCTGATGAGAAAGAGACACTGGAGCTGGGAATTGGGGGGGGGGGGTGGTTAATACCATGCGAGATACACAAGCAACCCTTGTAGAATGTCCAAGCTACGTTCACCATTGACAAAGAATCGGGTGCCAACATCTCTCAGATAGAATTTTTCCAGAGCCATCTGCCTCGGTCTGTCTTGCCATAAGGCCACAACCAGCATGGCCTGGAGAAGCATGGGTCGCTCTTGTTGCAGTCCCAGTACGCCGACGTTCTCGGGAAGAACCACGCAAGGGAAGTGCTTTCGAGACATCTGTCTATATATGCGACACAAGTCCTCTGCTTCGGAGAAGGTAACCAGGCCGCTTGTCAGCGGGTCCTGGGTTTCATTAAAGGTGGACGGCTCAGCAAGGTTGATTGGAGTCTGAGGCAATGGATGCTGGGGACGGTCGAACCGATCGACTAGACTACCCATCATGTCCTCGAGATGGGACATCCGAGTGTGTACTTTTCATTGGGTCAGTGGCACTTCTAATGCAACCTATGTAAAGGGCTGTAGATTAGATCGAGCATCCAGATTGGCTTACAGCGACTGGGCCGCTTCCGCGGACGTGCTTCTGGGACTGAACAATCCTTGCCATTTTGATAACATCTATACTCGGTATCATCATAGAGTTAGTGTGGCGGCAGACGTCAATCGTTCTATTGTGATCGCACCTGTGGCAGACCCCAGGGGCTTCTCGACTGGCGACACATCGAAGCTTCTTTGCCTTGCACTCGGAGCAGGCCCGGCGTGCTTTCGGATCATTCTCGCCCTCCATATCGGTTCGTGGAGCCTGATTGAGCATTGGCGGAGGATGGTTGATTAAAGGCTCCGATTGCGTTGGCCCCTCGGGTACCTGATAGCGTTAGTGTCGGCGGGCGCAGCAGAAGCACCGCCGATGCCGAGTGGCCAGTCACGTGAATCAACATGCCCTCCTTCGGCACCGGCGACAGTTTCATCGCCGAACTGCGAATTCACTCAACGATAGCATCAACTTGGACGGTGGCAGTGGGTCAGCTAGTGAGATTGGAAATTTCAATATCTCCCTATTTATACGCTTGCGAGCCCATCAACATGCCCATCCTGATGGGCTCACTGGTGGATCATCCCTTCTGTTCGCATTCGCAATGGCTACTACCTTAACGCGGAGACCATGGCGCCTCAACGTGACGGATTTCGAGCGCATCCTCAATCATCCATATGAAGGCAGTGGGACTGCAGAGGACCCATACATTGTCGAATGGCTGGAGAATGACCTCGAGAACCCCAAGGCATACAGTGATACCCTACGATGGAGTGTCACTGCTCTGATCGCCACCATGACCCTCGGCGTGGCCCTGGCATCTTCTGCTTATTCAGGCACTGTCGGCCCACTGCTAGCTGAATTCCAGTGCAGCCAGGAGGTCATTATCCTGGGATTGTCCCTGATGGTGCTGGGGTATGCCGTTGGGCCGCTCCTGTGGGCACCGATCTCCGAATCTGTCGGACGCCGAAACATCTTCCTCATCTCGTATTCTGGATATACGATTTTCACCGCCGGGTGTTGCGGCTCGCAGAACGTCTGGACGTTAATCATCCTGCGATTCTTCACCGGTCTCTTCGGGTCCAGCGCGTTGTGCATCCCTGGTGGTCAAATTGCCGACATGTTCAAACCCGAGCTTCGAGGGCTGGGCATCGGCGTGTTCTGTCTGGCGCCTTTTATCGGCCCGGCCTTGGGTCCTATTATCGGTATGTATATATATAACAAAGATACAAGTGAAATCGAATCGACAGTAGTAGCTAACTTTCTATGCAGGTGGATTTCTCGGCGACGGCGCTGGATGGCGCTGGGTCATGGGCCTGCTGGCCATCTTCGGGGGTCTTCTCACTCTTCTGGCCTTCCTGTTTATGCCGGAAACGTATGCGCCGGCGTTGCTGAGGGCCCGCGCCGTCCGCCTGTCCAACGCGACGTCAAAGGTATACTTGACCGCTGCTGATGCGGAAACCCCTGTCGCATTCAAGGAATTGGTGAAGCATGCTCTTCTCCGGCCCTGGGTTTTACTGTTCCGAGAACCCATTGTACTGAGTCTGACGGTGAGTGTCATCTAAAATGGATAACCAGCTTTACCTCCCTCATCCCTCAACTGATGATGACCAGCTATACATGTCCGCCATCTACGGGACCCTCTACCTCTGCTTCTCGGCGTTCCCCATTGTTTTCCAGGAAAAGCGAGGATGGAGCGCCGGAATCGGAGGCCTCGGATTTACGGGCGTTCTTGTCGGCCTCATCGTGGGCATTCTAATCATTTGCTTCGACAACCGGCGATACGTACGCATCTACCATGCCACCAATGGATTTGCACCGCCGGAGTGTCGTCTGCCCGCCGTGATTGGCGGTGGCGTGTCGATTGTCATCGGCCTGGCCTGGTTTGCCGCAACAGACGCTCCTAATATTCACTGGATAGTCCCCATTATGGCCGGGGCGCCTTTCGGAGCAGGATTTGTGTTGGTGTTTATCTGCTGCGCCAACTATCTGTCAGGATGTCCCTATACGTTCCATTGCTTTCCAACTTGAAGCCTTGCTGACTGTGATGACAGAATCGACGCCTACGTGATCTACGCCGCGTCCGTCCTGGCAGCGAACTCTGTGATGCGATCCGTCTTTGCTTGTGTGTTCCCACTGTTCACGACCTATATGTTTAATGTATGTGCAATGGCCTTTTCTTCCCAACATCGAATAGAACTAACAGTAGTTAGGATATTGGCATCCACTGGGGCGTTGCAGTACCGGGATTCATTGCATTGGCATGTCTCCCCTTCCCTGTGCTGTTTTATATCTACGGCGCGAAGATTCGGGCTCGTTGCAAGTATGCGGCGTTGGCAGCGCAGCACTTGCACGGAACCAAACACCAGGTCAACCAACAGGACTCCTTGACAAGCTCGGAGGAGGACATTCCAACGAAGGTCTGAGTTTCGTGGTGCTGCGATTTATTCGGGTGCATCATGATGCTTATGACCGTTTTCTGGAATAAGCCAGCGTATTATGCATAAGTGGCACTGAAAACTGCCAATTCGTTCATGACGCGTTACACACAGAAAGGTATTATTTGGGTTTGGAATAGAATAGAATAGGAGCATGGGATAGAAGGTTCTTGGGATAAAAAAGGTTATAATAGAAGCCGATAGACAGACTCTAATAAGGAAGTTGTTTGGGACTACCAAGACAGCCAAGAAACTGACCACAAACTTCCTACATTGGTCATAATTACCTACATAAACGCCCAATACCCTCGAACTATGGGTCAGGAATAGCCCTAACAAGCGTCAACATTGACAAGAAACGAAACGAAACAAAGAAAACTCCATCACTACGCGAAATTCAACTCCTCTAGTCCATGTTCGATTATATCCTCTTCCGCCGTCATATCCTGCTTAGGAGGCTTCGGGACCGCCAACTCTTGTAACCCATAAGCCCCGTGATAGATGGGAGGAGGCAACGGGGTAAAGTTGAATACCGGATGTCTATTTTCTCCAAACATAAACGTGTCCAGCTTGGGCATATCAGAACGACTGTCAGACTGCAGCAGATCTTCCGTGTCAGAGTCCAGCTCATGCTCGCCCATTGAAAGCGGACTATTCCGAGCTGATGGGATTGGGCACGCTGCCCGGCGCGCCGGGGGTGGACCAGGTCGACGGCGGGCTCTTTTGACCCGACCAGAAGGACACTTTCTGTGGGGTGGACTGGCTTTGCCCAATGGTCGTGTCAGAGGGATCTTGCAAGGGATCAAAGGCAGAAAGAGCATGGTACATACGGATTGACCCTGGGACTCGGCTGTCTCTCAGGATGATCAGTGTTTCTCTTTGTGACTTTGGCGGCGCCATTGAGGGCATCAATCACACTGAGGACCGTGTCGCCTGATCCGGTCAGGACAACCAGACTACAGAATATAATGAAACCGAAGATGATAGGGGTCAGGATGATCGCGCGGATGCACCCTTGGAGCTGTGACAGGAGGCTCATGGTGAGGGATGAAGTGATGAGAGGAGATTGGAAGACGATGGGCGAGGATGAAAAGACGGAGGTGAGAACAAACAAGAGGGCAAAGAGAGTGAGGGAAAAATTTCATATTATTAACAATTCTTGCTCACAGGGCAGCAGCGAAGGAAACCCATCAGCTGGGGCAGCTACAGCAGGTACAGCAGGTAGTCTAGGGACAGTCTTGACTTTCCTAATCAGACACGCTCGAGGTCGAAATTGCCGTAATCTGTATAGAATGACCAAGTATCAACAATCTAGGAGATTCCTGTTGCAGAAACAGCAATCAGGTTGTACATTAGAAATTATTAAGGATGCTGATCAACTGACAGCAAAGAAAGCCAAGCCATGGCGTTCCATGTTAGATAACATCTCCTCAGTCATCTCGTTCCGCATCAGGCAGACTTTGGTCCTTGGTCAGCTTGGGATTACGAATGCAGCAGGCAAATGTAATCAATGGAACTGTCAAGCAGATTCCCGCAATACACAACAACCGCTGGGTGTGCCGATATGAGGCTACCACAGCATCACGTTCCGGTGTGCCCATGGGATAGTCAACGATCCACTCGAATGGAGACGCAAATGCAGCGGTGGCAGCAGCCGCGTCACCCATGTTCTTCAAGAGCTCTCCCGGCAGGGTTTGACGCCAGATGGCTCCGGCGATAGTATTGCCCAGAGCACTTCCAATGTTGTACGAGGCCAAGAAGACACCAGTGATAACAGCGAGATCTAGAACAATTAGGGCATTGACATGGTACCAGTAGGGTTATTCAACACTTACGCTCGTGTTTGGTGGCCGCTTGAATACTTGCTTGGGCGGGATATGGGAACATACCACCGGCTGATTGATCGATTAGCTTCAATCCATGGCGGTTTCAGTTCAATATCAGGGCCAGCGCTTACCAATACCGAGAAGAACCTGTCCGCCAATGACTCCAGAGTGGCTGGAAGGGTCGGGACCTCCTCGGAAGTAGATGAGAATCCCAAAAGCGACCATGAAGAGCACCGTTCCAGCAACGATGAAAGGCTTGAGCCGTTTCACAAAAAGCACGATGGCACCGAGGATACAGCCAGTGATAACAGAGGCGAAGCTGTACATCTTAGCGAGAGACACCTATGTAGAGTATTTTGAGAGACGAACCTGTAAAGGGATGCAATCCGAGTGGCACTTGTGACGCTTTCTCCAAATCCAACTACAAGAACCGTATACAGGAATTCACCTTGCATAGCCCAAGCTGGAGAACACGGATAGTTAGCGTTGAGGTATATGGCTAGAATACCACGACATACCGGTGTTTAACATAATGGCAATGCCCAAGGCACCCCAGACAGCTCGATCTTTCAACAACTACCCGCAGTCAGCAACCGATCTCCATCCAGAAGTCAAAGACACATACCTTGAACGGGACCATGGGATGAGAGCAACGACGCTCCCATATAACCCAGACAGGGAAAATCAAAATACCAATGATCAGCGGTGCAAGAACCTTGGCAGTCTTCCACTGCTCGGCAGATGCACCAGCGATGGTAAATGGAACCAGGATGAGAGCCAAAAATGCAATCAGAAGCAAAACTCCGATGGTATCAAGATACCAGAACAGCTCCTGCGTGAACTGCCACCACCCAACCTTGGGAAGAGAACTCAGGTATGCCGCAGGGTCGGCACGCTTGGCCTTGTAATGGCCGAAGAAGAGGGATGCCGCCAGAGGAATGGCGCAGACTGATGCAAGTTAGATGGAGTCAGAAATTCATGAGATACAATGGGGGGGTATTCCTACTGGGGAAGATAATCGCCCACATCCCAATACCCCATTGCCATGTAGAGTTAGCCAGCACGGCAGAGGTTACATTTCCACTAATCCAGGTGTTGATCTACTCAAGTTCAGTCAGGTGTTCCCATGCAAGGGACTTTTCTCCGGATGCTTACGATGAAGGGGGCGGCTGGGATGTAAGAAAACAACAGACGAGAACGCAGGGAAGTCAGATCTCCAACCAAGACCTCGACCAGCAGCATCATTCCCGTGTATCCGATCTATTCAGATATTATTAGCCTAGGTAGTCGCTGCAGATTTGCTAAGTGCGGTCACTCACCTGGTACAAGACCGCGCCGCCACAAAACGTAGGCATATCCGTGGCCGCGGCTTCCACGACGGTTCCTATAACAATGGATAAGCCAAGGATTCATGCAGAGACTGATTGCGCACGACTTACCAATCGTGTAGAACACGACAGACAGCAAAACCACTTCGGTCCGGCCAAAAACATCGGCAATCTTCGCCATCGTAGGCTATATCGAAAAACCTCGTCAGAAAGAGCTGGACCTCTCAAGAACAGACTTAAATCCTTCGTCGAACTCACCTGAGCAGCAGCCGCGATGACCGAGCGCAAAACATTGATGGTAGACAAGAGACTGTGTTTTTCGAAGTACGAAGTAGCCGTCGCCTGCGACGGGGGGTCAGCATGAGGCGCCAATCATTCATTAACGATTCATGTATATATACCTGGAACGTAAACCGAGTCATTCCATCCAGACCATACACATACGCGATCAGAAAAACGCCGAAGAACAAGAAAATGCGCGCGACAAGAGTCAGCTGGGCAGAAATGACCTCGATGCGCTTGACACCGGGGCTATCGGTGGCGCCGTTTTGGGCCTGAACAGGGGGATCGGCAGGGTAAGAAGGAGGATATTCCTCCTCCTGCTTGGGCTGCACATGGGTCGACATGATGGATGTCTTTCAATATGGCTTGCGACAAGGGGGGAGGGAAGAGGAAGAGTCTCTCGCAGTTTCTTCCGTGGCGGAGGAAAGACGAGAGAAGGGATGGGAAGGGATGGGATATATACACCACTAAGATGAAGAAAAGAAAAAAAAAAAAAAAAAAAGCCAAACTGGGAAATGAGAGCCCGGCAGCATGATCACGATGAGAAGATGGACCGATCCGGGCCCATGGAACCCCCATCTTATCTGATTGTTTTCTCTTGTCAGATTTTTTCGTTGGCTGGGAATCCTGGTTGTTGGACGGTTGGCATTAGGGCTAGAGCGAGGGGCATGATTGGCAACACTCTGCGGTGGGCCTTCGTATTCATGGTGAGAAGGAGAGATGATTGATTGAATTCTTTCCGTGTTCTCTGACCACGCCAAGGAGCTTGGGAGGTTTCTATCCATGTTGGTTTGATTCTGTGGTTGGTTGGTGATGGTAGCGTCGGTGGTGGATCCGGACGGTGATTGATTTGATTGATTTGATTCTGGAGGATTCATTCAATGCCCCTATTTGGTTCTCTCTCCGATGGATTGATTCGACATGAATTATTATAATTATAAGTATTTCTGGTCCTATTTTCCGAACAAAATCGAACCAGGAAAAAAAACAAAAAAAAAACCAAATACATATATACAAGTTCGTTCCTGTTCCTGGAAAGATTTGGACCCATGGGACCACAACGCCATCGTGAGACAGCAGAAACCTCCAACATTGGCATTACCCAATTAACCCCCCGAGGGCCTAGATCGCGCAGCGTTTCCGAGTCCCTCCATAAGATTCCAAAGCGTATGAACCAAGGGCGGCAGGGCATCATGCGAGGCATCCGCCCGCAAGACATTCTGCACGACATCCATGATTTCGCCCGGGTCGTCCAGCGTCGCCGCCGCCGAGTCGTCTCGCCCCCGCAGAAGCGCCGGACATCCACAGCCAAGGGAGATGAATTTCTGGACTTCGGGTGTCTCGTCACCATCCAGAAACACCGTGGGCCAGCGGCCGACAAACGCCGAGCCAGAGGGCGGACTCCCGACCGGCACCTGCACGTTCTTCGCCTTGAAGACCATCGCGTACGACCAGAACGCCAGACTGGCGTAATACACGCCCACAGCCAAGGCGCCCGTCAAGCCGCAGCCGGCCTTGGACGCCGTGGTTGTGGTGGTGGTGGTGGTGGTGGCTGCTTTGGCGGCGCGGACCACCTGGCCGGCGTGCCAGATGGCGCGACGCGACTCCATGCTGCTGATCCATTCCAGCGCGCTGTGGTAGACGCGGCGCGCCTCGCGCTTGTCCTCCTTGCCGGCGAACAGCTGCAGTTCCTCCAGCGACATGTTCAGGAACATGGAAATCATCTCGTAGACGAGCAGGATCTCGGGCCCGGGCTCGTGCGTGAACTCGTCGTACACCATGCGGAAGTGCTGCAGCGTCTGCGTCAGTTCCTGGTAGCGCGAGTGGATCACCAGCGCGTTCCAGTGCTTGGAGTTCCCCTTCCAGATGAATTTCAGACGGTGGTACTCGTTGATCAGGGCGGAGAGGCCGTGCAGCAGCACGAACGCGGAGAGTTGCAGATCGATACACGCTTGGAAGGTCGTCAGCTGCGACAGGTCGTGCAGACTGTCGACGAGCGAGGGGAGTCGCTCCGAGGTCAGCCCCGAGGTCAGATATACGTCTCGCCAGGCGGTGGGCGATTGGGCGTCCCACAGGGGCCGGATGGAGGGGAAGGGGAGTTCGAGTTCGGCGTACGAGAAGAGCGGGTTGAGGTTCAGCATCATGGCCGACTGCGCGTCGTGGAGGTATAAGTGGTGGACCAGGCGCTTGAACGACTCCTGCTCGACCCAGTCGCGCCATTTGCGCTCGAGGGTGTCCGGGGGGTCGTCAGCACGAGGCACAATCGAGGAGTACAGGGAGCGTCTGAAGCGCAGCGCGCGTCGCAGCATGGTGACCAGGGGCTGCTGGAAGCTCTCAGCGATTTCGGTGCGGCGGCGATTGCCGCTCCAGATGCCGATGTCGATGACCAGCGCGTAGGTCTGCGAGGCGCGCAGGTCGCGGGTCGTGCGGTTGTCGCGCTCGTATTTATCGGACATGCGCAGGCGCGCAATCTCCATCAGGGCGTAGCCCAGCTTGCGGATGGTGGGGATGCTGGATCGCACAGCCCCGGCGGCGGCGACGGCGGCCAGCAGGTCGGGGTCTTCGTCGTTAGGGTGGAAACTCGGTCCGTGGATCCAGGAATCGATCTGGTGGTTCTGGAAGGAGAAGTAGTTTTGAATGAGGCTGTCCAGCAGCTCAGTACTGGGGAACGACTTCATGATTTGGGTCAGATTCGATCTCGTGCTGGTTTGCAGCACCAGCCCGAAGATGAGATCACGACTGCCGGGGGCTAGACGCTCTGAGAG
This sequence comes from Aspergillus nanangensis, assembly GCA_015844325.1. Lineage (NCBI taxonomy): Eukaryota > Fungi > Ascomycota > Eurotiomycetes > Eurotiales > Aspergillaceae > Aspergillus > Aspergillus nanangensis. The sequence goes on along the minus strand of VCAU01000002.1, from coordinate 833,128 downwards.
GATCTGCCGCTCCGATCGGATACTACACTCGGGGCTGTCGATAGATTTGGGGACCAGGAGACCGTCTTCGTCGGCGAAGGCATGGTCTGTATGACCGGGCTTCCACGCCGACAGGGAAGATCGCTGATATGCCTCCGCTCCCAGCGCGATTTCGCTGTCTGCGTCTGCCCCATCGGGCACGTCGGCTGCGTGAGGGTGCTGGATGCCCTGGGTGTTGAAAAAATCGATCAGACCGAAGTCGACGTCGGTCAGGTCAAAGTCGAAGTAGGTTGTGGGATCGAGCATGTTGGCGTAGTCGGGAGGCGCGTTGTAGGAATTGTAGGATGGATCGGCGTCGTTGCGAACCAGCGAAGGGATTAAGGAGTCGGGGATGAAGTCGGGGAAGAATGTGCCATCGACACTGAAGACGCCGCTGCCACTCTCATGGTCGAGAAGAGGCGAGACCGTGGGATCTGATACCAAGTGCGTCAGTCCACCAGGATGTCCTCGGAGGGATAAAATCAATCCTACCGTCGTAGTTCACAGCCATTGCATCTCCGGTAAATGTATTCGTTTGCTCGGGCGATAGGTAGTCTCTCATCGGTTCGCTTTGGAGTGTAAATTCGTCCGACGGATGCGCAGAAGTCGATAGACTATGTAATTGAATCGCCGACGCATAGGAAGTATCCCCCGGTGGGTATTGGGATTCGGCATCAAAGGCAGGTCCTGAAGCGAGTCAACACATACCACGGACGAGACAACAATAAACTATACCTTCTGGGAGAGATTCTGGAGACATATCATTCCCTCCAGCGGGCCAGTCACAGACCAGGCCCTTCTCGCGACACCGTCGGCACGGTTTCTCCTCGTCGCACTTGAGCTTCGATCTGGCACAAGTCCCGCACGCCTGCGACACGCGACCATTACTCGGATGCGGCCGCTTGCGCTTTCCACCATGCGAGCCGCCATGACCGGCGGCGTGTCGCTTCATCAAGTCCCTTCCGCTGTGTCAGTGATGGGCCGGGGGGGTGTAGAGAGGCGTCGTCAATCACTCACGGCCGGGCAAAGCCTTTGTTGCAGACCTGACAGATGTAGGGTTTTTCACGCGTGTCTTTGAATATAATTAGCGCTGTCTGTTATTTTTCCGAGCCATAAGTAAACTCACGCGATCGGACATGTCGGATGAGGTGGTCGGCGCGAGCGTAACTCTTGCGACAGCTGCTGCATTGGTAATATCCCTCACGGCCAGCCCTCGGGGGAGAGGTGGCCGAGGGGTGCGAGGAGGATGTGTCGAACATAGCCAGCATGAGACGGTCTTCATGATATTATCCGGGACATGGGGAGAGGGAATGTTTCAACTCAAGCTCAACGAAAGAAAGGGAGAAGTTGGTGAATGGGGAAATTCTCGAGGGCGACGATGAAAATGTGGGGATGAGAAGGCAAATTGCGGGGAGTTTCGATCCACTCCGAATTAACACGCCTTGTTATTAATATCTTTCTGAACTAGAGGATTATTGAATATATTATTGAATATTAAGTTTACAAAATATACACAGCCCATTGACTGGGGTTGATCCTTGGTTTGCTCACAGTTGAGGTGGAATTAATATGATTGAGATGATATATTCTCGTGGCTCTAACCCTAACCCTAACTAACTTCTCTCCAACAATCCATCTATCTATCCTCCTCGAGGAAGAGAAACAAATCACTCTCTTAGGTTTCATTTTACAAAAAATTAAAAGATCAATCATCCCACCTCCTTCCGAGCTACTTAAAACCCCCCTCTTGAGTCAGCGGACATGCGGTCGATCCAACCTCCGAGAGTGACGAGTCGCCTCCACATCCCAAACCTTCGGGATGTGGACCATCACACCCGAAAGCACCGGATCACCAACCAAACGCATTATTATTATTATTATTATTATTATTACTATTGTTATTATTATGGCTGATGCTGGTCGTATCCAGTTGACATCCATGATAATTGTATATGGGGCGACTGATCCAGGTCAAATCGGATGTGATATTTCTAACATAATTCTTATGCAACCAACCCCCGAAACAACCTCAGTTTACGCAATATGGGTATGGACTCTTCCCCACCTTCAGCTTCCCCCCCCCCCAAGAATGAATGGTATACCAACGAACTCACGAACGCAGGCCTAACACCGGTACACTTCTTCTCCCATGGCTCCACCATGATGTTGGGGGAAAAGAGCGCCTCCGCCGACTACTGGAGGAAATGCGGCGCCGAAGCGCTGGAGCGCAACATCAAGGGAGTCGTGATCATGGTATGAACATGAAGCTTCTTGAAATATATTCCTCAATCACTCACCATCACCCCCCTCCAGGGAGCCCACTGGGACTGTCTGGGAGACAAAATCCAAGTGGCGACGAACCCCCAGCCGGCAAAGAGCCCAGTGGCCTACGTCGACCCCGACAAATACGTCAACTACAAATTGAACCCTGACCTCCCCACAGCGCAGCGATGCATCGACATGCTCACCCAGGAGGGCTTCAACGCGGACGGGAACGCATCCTTCGACTGGATCCACGACGTCTACCTGATTCTCATCCACATGTTCCCCAACGGCTGCCCCCCGACGACGATTATATCGATGAACGCCCGCTACGACCCCCATTACCACATGAAGGTCGGAGCGACGCTGCGCCCGCTCCGAAAGGACAATTATCTGCTCATCGGCACCGGCGGCGCCGTGCATAATCTCTATCGCAACTTGTGGGCGCCGATGCTGCGCTTCCGCGACAATTTCGCCCAGGAGACGCCCCCGGAGGAATGGGCGCTGGAGTTTCGCCAGGCGGTCGAGGATGTCATTCTTAAGACTTCGGGGCCTCAGCTGCGACGCGCGATGACCCGGCTTATGAAACATCCTAGGTTCCGGGATGCCCATGCCACGGATGATCATTTCATGGCGGCGATGTTTGTGGCTGGGGCTACGGGCGATGTGGAGGACTTGGGTGCTTCGGCGGTCATGCCGGCGGAGGACTGGGAGTTGACCAATATGTGCAATTCGCAGTTTACTTTGGGTGCGTGGTCGAAGGGTATTACTGCCTAGATAGACTGTAGTGAAGTTGTTTGTGGTTGTAACCATCTCTCTCTATATCAATATATTGTTTGCCCGACACGAGAGAAACCTCAGCCCATAAAATTAGATAACTAAGGATAAAGTGTATCTATTAAAATCACTACACAAATATCGTCCAATAAAAACATATGACTGGTTCAGAACATGCAGACAGCTCGATCAGCTTGAAAATTTCACCAGATACCCTGAGAAGATCGATCACTTATGCGCGAAACTTCTTCACGACAACAAAAGTATAATAGCCCAGCGTGGACAGAGTCGCGACAAATGAGAACAGAGTGATCAGACCCCCGGTGATAATGCCTTGCTCGAAAAACCCGATACTACGTCCCAGACCCTGCTTCGTCGACGGCAAAGGAGCAATCGCTTGATTCCACGCGGCGCCCGACTGTTTCAGATTGGAAGTGTCCAACACGGCCTTGATCAGAGTCGCATTCTCTCGTTCGGTCACAAACTGGGGACGAGGGACCTGGAGACGATCTGTAGTGTATCGTGTGTCGCCTGGGGTGCTGTTTGCAGGCAGCGCAGGACCAACTATACCTTTATCAGTGACGCCCCCAAAAGCAAAAAAGGGGATCCAAGGAGACTTACGGAGCATGTCGGTGGGCACATGATTTACCCATGAGATATGGGCGTCAATAAACTGAGTCAAGTATTTCGCCGCCGTGGGGATGGCAAAGGCATATGTCGCAGCCAGAGTTCCCATCCTATGCCAGAAAGTTAGGGCGTGATACAGAAGAAGAACCAAGCAAAGCTCGACTCACGAATTACTGAAATCAATCGCATCATCCAAGCTAGTGACGGGATGAAGAATGAGCACCTTCTCATCGACCTTTCGCCCTAACAATGGCGATTGTCTGCACCAGTCAGTCACAGAGATGCCTAATGTCTATAAATCAGAGCTGCAGGGAAGGCCTTACCTATCCTGCACTTCCACCACCCCCCATCCAGTCCCCGAAACCAAGATACGAGCACTGGGATCTTTCTGCGCCACAGCAAGCAGCGATGCACCAGCACTAGATTGCCGAGGATTGATCAGTTTCTGTCTTACCTCCCCATTCTGCCCGGCAAGATGTTTCGACGCATGCTGAATGACCGCCTCGACAAACTGCTTCATCGCGAATTCCTGCACCAGCACCACATCCGGCGAGTACGGCGAGCGACCCCCAAAGGAAAACCGCGCCCTCACGAGGGCCTCGGCGGCCTGGTCTATACGGGTGGTGCGGTCCACCACGGCGACCGTCCGTTCAGCAACAGAGACAAGGTGGTTCTGGTGGGCGGAAACTGGCGGCGAATCGGTTTGAGAAACGAGTAGAACTCGGTCCAGCAGGGCTGCGTCCGGCTGCTGTTCACTTATGGTGAATGTATCGGCGTCCAGGGCGCGCGATAGGATCTCGCGCAGGAGCGGCGGCAGCGACATGGTGGTTTGCGCCAGCTGAGGCATGTTAGAGAGTACAATGGTTCAGGTACCTACGTAGGTATTCAAGGTATGAGGAATTACCAACCTCGAGGATCACGCAGTTCCCGGCTGCAATTGCTGCACTCATGGCCGAAATAATGGAATAGAACATGGTATGCCTGCAAGGCACGATGTATACAATCCCCACGCCACGCTTCCCATCCGCGTTGTCCTTTCCATTCGCGACCCGATACTCCTGCTCGAGATCTTTCTCTAGACTGAGCGGAATATAATGGGCGCGGAGTTCAGTCAGCGCGAGACATATCTCCGCTTGAATCTCTTCCGGCGCATGGTCCGTATCTTGGTGGATCGCCTTGTTGAGCGCGTCCAGATGCTCGACCAGGGCAGACTGCAGGCGATGGAGCTGGTTTTGGCGATAGCGAATGTTCTGGCAACGGCCGTCAATTTCGGCGGCGAGTATCCTCGCAAATCTCGGGGATGATAACATAGTTGCGTTCCTAGTAGGAGGGGGGGGTTTTTTTTTTAGTGGAAGGTTGCTGCGGACATGAGGTTAAACTCGGGGCATTATTTCACGAAGGTCCGGATTATGACACGCGCTATAATAGGGACGACAAGATATCGGCCGCTCTTGTGTCCACCATACTAATGAAGAGGTCCCAATTATCCCTGGGGAGGCAATCAATGATCGTTGGCTGATGAGCGATCGGGATGTGGAGGGAGCCCTCCCGACAGTCCCCCTGGCAGACAGAAAGGAACAAGGCGCCAGTCATGTGGGGAAGAAGAAGAGGAAGAAGAGCCGGGGGTCATAATAGACTAGTCGGAGGAATGTTTTCTGATGCTGCGACCACATGAATAGTTCTGGACAGGAGATGATAGATGATATTCTTGCCTTCCCTCTAACCCAACTGAACAACCCTACCATCTGAGCCACCATGTCCTCTACTGAAACAACCACGACGAGAACGCAAGGCAATCTAGCCATTCTGACTGATTACGAGCTTCATCACAGTGGTAGTCGTGAACCAGAGGCAGTAGTCTCCTCGTCGTCTACCGTCCCGCAAACACAACCTCTCAACTGGACAAGCAACCATCGCCGAGTGCCGGCCTACCGTCCGATCAACCGAAATCTCGATCGGACTGAAAGACCTGCGGGAAGCAATGCAGGCGAATTTTTGTTTATCCAGGCGATGTTGCACGGGGTCTGGTTGAACGCGGTGAGTTGTGTATCCTCCGTTGCTGCCCCGAGAGATCTTCTTTCTAACGAGCAATACGCAATATCCAGTCGGTGGCTCAGTTCTGGAGGGCGACAGGAGGAAGACTCAACGATGGGATTTTCCGAAAGGATGTGGGTGGAGAGTGGTGATCTTTTTCTCATGTATGTAGTTGGCTTGTGAACAGTGAACGTTAAGTCAATGGAATTAATCATTCTCCCATTTTATATTCCTTCATTGCATGATCAACTTAAGTACTGGCCCTAACTCCCATATTCCCCAACTCCTCGCCCAACTTCTTCCCCCCAATTTCCACCTCCTCAGCCGGCTGCAGCACATACAACATGCGCGCCCACTGTTCCACCAGCTCCCCATTGGCACCCTGAGCAGGGGGCGTTACATTCCTCCACGCATGGTTGGTACCCCGTTGAACAGCAACATCCCCCCTCTTCAGCAACCGCGTCTCCCCCGAATCCAAGATAAGCTCGACCTCGCCCTCCAACACCACGCCGTAATCCAACGACATGGTCCGATGCATGGGGCTCAGTGCCGACGGCGGCATATCCACAATCCGACACACGGTGCCGGTGCTGACCACGAGCCCGGGGTCGTTACCCAGATATTGTGCGTACTCGGGGATGTCGGTGTCGTTGTTTAATTTCGCAGGAAAGTGGCTGGAAGTGTACGCGAGGCTGAAGTGGGCGGTGTCGGGGATGGGTTTCACGGGCATCTGCTCGTCGAGGGTGTTGGAGAAGATGGCTTCGCCTTCATTGTTGTGGGTGGTGATGAAGCGGGAGAGGGTGCGGAGGTTCTTGGATGCCATTTCAGAGGGTGCCATGGTGTTTCCGGTTGTTAATTGACTGCTAGGTATGAACCGGTGGTAGGTAATTATATTGTCGCGACTTATGGTCTATCTAGCTGCGCAGTTGCTGTTCGGGTCCACATCGGAAGAGTGGAGGACAGTGGAGATGGCTCGGTTTATCGGGAGGGGTTCTCTTTTATTTTTATTCTTTTTATGATGTCATTTAATCACTCGAGTTCCGATTCGGCTCTATATGGAAGGGTACAGGGTTTATATGTATATGGCCCGTCTGAATTGTCCATTATTCTACTGCTCCCGGGCAGGAATGATGGGCAGCGTGACGTAGTTATCGCCATGCCCGAAATTGATATGGTTCTGTCCGTCGAATTTCTCCGGGGCCCTAGATGGCGTTAGTATGAATGAGGGCAATCGAACGAGCAACACTTACCGGTCAGTGGGGGAATTATGCTGGAAAATCCCAGAGCCCTGCGTATCTCCCGAAGACACTTCCATGATGATCTTGCCGCCTTGCTCCACGACGACATTGGTAGGCCACACTTCGATATCCACAGGGTACACCTCGCCAGGAATGACTGGGAGCACATCGGTGGAGTAGTAGTCCCGGTGGGGTAACCATGAGCGATGGCGGCGATGCTCCTTGTTTGTCTGCCGGAGGCTGACTCGCTGCCAGCCTTTACAAAGAGGAACCGGGTCACCCGCGGTGCCAGTATAGTGCACCTCCTTGCCCTCCGGAGAGATATAGCGCAGAGTAAGAAAGAGATCAATATCTCGGGGGGTAGGAGACCCCGGGTATGGACTCATGGAGACGTTCAGATGCGCAACAATATGTCCCGTAATCTCTGTTTCCTTTGCAAATGGCGCGGTGGTAAACTGGACAAGTTGGGGGTTCTCCAAGCTTCCTAATGCTCGATATGTGATCTTGACCGGTGAAACGTTTTGTGGCTGTTGAGACCGCAGCTCCCCGTCAGGCGTCAGGTAGTATCGAGTATACTCTGTCCGGGCAATCGGCCACTCCGACTCAACACGACGGGGAAACTGTTTCTCGGCTTCGGCGTTGTCAAATCCGACATCTCCTTTCCGCAGGACTAGATCAACTTTCGGGGCTTTCCCAGTCGACCATCCCTCGCGATCATCACCCTTCAGGAAAGCATCAAGAAAGCTGCGTTGAATTTCGACTTCCTCGTGGTAATAGAAGGGCAGGTCATGACGCCCAGTGATGAATCGCAGGTATTTCAGCTGGCTTCCCGCCTGGGTGTAACCCTCCACATTTCCTCGCAAGTGGAGAAGAATGCCTCCCCAGTTGGCGACCGAAAGCAGAGGAACCTATAAGAAACATTTAGCTCCAGTTCGAATTGACGGTGGCTCCAATATCAATATGTACCTGGATATCAGACATCGTGTACTCCTTGCTGGCGTAATAGTTGTCGTCGCGGAAGTTGTTATTCGCATTATCAATAGTCTGATCTTGCCGATTGACAACCAGCTCCTCTTCGGGGAGCTCGCCTTCAATGGTGTCTGGGCCCCAGTTACGGGCTGCACGACCAGGGCGACCATATTGGTTGGTGACCACCTGGCGATCCCACCAAAACTTGATAAACGCGTTACTTAAAATTCCACCGTGGCGGCACCGATCCCGATAATAATCTACTGCTGGTGAGTGATGGCTGATAATGAGGAAAGGGAGACTACTAACCTGACATTCCCTCCCAGGGAATCATGCAAGCCAGGCCCTTGGGATGTCGCGCCGCAACCCTCCACTGACTTCCAGCGTAGTAACTAATCCCCAGCAAGCCTACTTTACCAGACGACCAGGGCTGCTCGGCGGCCCACTCCACAACATCGAAGAAAGCCTCGCTTGTCTCACGGGACATAGTATCAAGCTTTCCACGGGATTGCCCCGTTCCGCGCTCATCAGCCCGCACGATGGCATATCCATGCTTGGTCCAGAAGCCGGGGTCTGGTGTTTCCCAGGCCGAATGTTCCGAATGGTGCTCTGAATTGACCTCGCCGAAAGATTTACGGTGAAAGCTGGGTGACCGGTCAGTACTTCCTCTAATTAACAAGACGACTCGCGCTGCGTACTCTCGGTAGGGGATATCTTTGCCATAAGGCCCATATGTAACCAAGACGGGGGAAATGTCAACTCCCTTAGGGCGGTACACGTTGCATCTGACTAGACCAGACTGATCTTTCAAAGCGATAGTTACGTTTTGTTCGAAGATGTAAGGGAAGGACGAGTCATCACGCGTGGTGATATCCTCACGAACGGGATTCGGCATGGTCACCTAAAATTGCACCTGAACAAATAACTATAGTTTCGGATCATTAAAATAAAGGAAAGATATTGTGTAATTGAAAGTGAATAGAATAAATAAACCATCTGCCTCGCACTCGTGTCCGATGTGTGATGCCACCAACGCCGACAAGTTCAACCCACTTCCGACGTGGAGCCGAAATGGGAGTTGGGGCCGACGGAGGATAATTAGTTAGCCATCTCAGTCAATCCACAAGGGGGGGAGGCTATCGGAAAGAGGGGTATTCCGACTATGGCAAGAGAAGGACGGCAGTTGATTTTAAATAAACTTAATATGTCGGTGGTTTCGAAGGTGACGGAGTACTTGCGTCGAGAAGCGCTGCGTTGGTTATTAGCTCTCCTGCCCATCACCTTCCCTCATATCGAACATCATCCCTTGTCTTTTTTTCACGATGGGTAGCGTCGGTCCTAGCAATGGAAAGTCGTCTGGCGGCCTTCAAGTGCTGATCACTGGTGCCGGCATTGGAGGCCTCGCAGCTGCGATCGCGTTGCGTCAACAGGGCCATGAAGTCCAGGTAGGCACGCTAGACTTCCGTGACTGCCACAGTCCTAATAATCTCATTCATTATCTAGTTATTCGAAAGCTCGCGTTTCGCAAACGAAATAGGTGCTGCGATCCACCTGTCCCCCAATACCAACGCATGTCTGCTCCGCTTAGGTATCGATGCCGCTGGATTTGGAGCCGTGGAAACTGAGCAGGTGCTATTCCACGTTCCCGTTGACTACAGCAGAAAATCAAGAAAGGTCGTCTGACGCTATAACAGGTTCGTACATTTGCGCCTTCTGGACAGCCCATTCATCTTCTCAACGTGAAGGAACATGCGCACATATGGCGCCACGTAGGTTCAACCCCGACCCCCCATGGTTCATGCCCATGTGCATTCTAACCACTCAAATACAGCGCTGGCTTCTGGTCCATCGTGCTCATCTTCATGAAGCCCTGAAGGCAAGGGCTGTGGAGCAGGGATGTGTACTCAACACTTCATGCAAGGTGGTTGACACCGATGCCGACAGAGCTTCAATAACCCTGGCGAGTGGCAAAGTCATTCAAGGAGATGTCGTGCTTGGGGCGGACGGTGTCCATTCCATCGCGAGGTCAAAGATCCCCAGTGCCAACGGGATCGTTCCGTTCAGCTCTGGTAGAAATGCTTTTCGATTCCTGATTTCTCGCCAAGATGCACTAGATGATCCAGAGACACGAGAACTCGCCGTGGATGATGGCGCGTGCGACATGTTCGACACCCCAGACCGCCGCATTTGCATCTACCCTTGTGCCAATAACGAGATCCTGAATTTCGTGTGCATCCATCCCGACTCCATGTCAACGATCGACAAAGGGGCAGACTGGAACCAGGAGATAAGCAAGGAATCATTGCTTGAGGTTTACAAGGACTATAGCCCCAAGATCATCAAGCTTCTTCACAAGGCTGATCCGCAAACTTTGAAGGTCTGGCCTTTGCTGGACATGGACACGCTGCCTTCTTGGGTAGAGGGGCGCATGGCGCTGCTGGGAGACGCCGCCCATCCCTTCCTACCGTATCGTGGGTCTGGCGGAGGCATGGCGATTGAAGATGCCGTGTCTCTAGGTGTAATGCTTTCTGGTGCTGTCAGTTCTGGTGATGTCCCGGGCCGCCTGAAGTTGTACGAGAGGGCTCGTCATACACGCGCAACTACAGTGCAACAGATGACCCGTGAATCTGCAAATGGACCACTTCCACCAGCTCGGTGTAAGCCATAGTCTCCATTCATGCGCGTTTCTTCAACTAATCAATGTGCCATTTAGCTCAAGCCATAACCTGTTATATTTACGGCCACGATGAGTTCGACCACTCCACTCAGATCCTGCGGAAACATCTATGGAGCCAGGGCCCTCGCAAATATTGGCGTCAACCTGTTGTGTTTGGACCAATGCCTGGCCCTCGACAGGACTGCGAAGGACTTGATCGCGCGGGTAAATCATTGCGGTCAACATTTCAAACGGCGTCCATTCGGTTCAAGACCAGTCGGACCTTATTACAGAATCTGTTACCTAATGAGTCCTATAGTTTCAGTGGCCCGAGCACCGTCGCATATGCGTCGTTTTCGCAAACTAAACTGGACAACATGGACTGGCTGGCTGGTGGCGGGTACCGTCACCTGGGCTTGTACATTGAGGGGGTGCAGTATAAAAAGGCAAACGGCGAGATTGTGAAGGGGACCTACATGCCCATTCTATTTGAAAGCCTCGCCGATCCCATTGTGTCGGGGCGGGAGGAGCTGGGCATGCCTAAGCTCTACAGCGCAATTGACGCGTGCGAGCGCTCCCAATCGTATCATTTGGAGACGAGCTGGGAAGGGGCTGTTTGGGGCCGTTTCCATTGGGAGGGTTTGGAGGAAGTGGACCCTGGGACTGAACAAGGTAGCATGACTGGAGAGCCCAGTGATGGCATCCTGGTGTATCGATCCCTTCCGCAGGTCGGTCGCGACCAGAAAGGGCTCGCAGAAGCCGAATACCCTGTCGTTGTACCATTCGCGGAGGAGTCTAAGGTGGTACCGTCGAAGGTGACTCGAGTTCGCCGGGCCAAGAAGGCCAGCTTCAAAGTAAGCGGGTTGGATTGGGAATCCCTTCCCACACTGCATCATGTCATCGAGCGTCTCGCCGAGATCCCGGTCGATGAAATTGTCTCTGCAAAAGTGGTGGAGGGAGAGGGGGTTCCCGACGTATCCTCTGCGAGACGCTTAGAGTAAATTTCACAGTCGTTCGACCAGCCATAGATGATGTCATATTCACCAATACGAATGCATTAAATTGAGAACAAGAGCAGGGGACGCCTACCGGGCCACGTTGCATAAATAAGGACCGCAAGCTTGTTGATTCTCCATAGTTTGGGGAATTATCGTACTTTTCCCCAGCCCAAAGGAAGAAATGTGTTTCACACGAGCACATGAGCAAGGATAGGGCCTCTCAAGGCTTGAATTGGTGGTGGCAGAAAATGGGAGAGTCCGTCCAGTCAAGAGATTATCAGGTATTGAGGCTGTTGTGACAACCAAGTAGGTAACTGGTCAGTCAGGGTCAGGAAAATATTTCCACAGGATAAGGCCTATCTCAGTTCGTCAAAATTGAGACACGTATCTCCGCATGTGATCATAGGGGAGCTGCATGTCAGCATCAATGGGGGGGGAGAGATTGACTAGAGGTCATCGCGTTTGGGTTGGCCAGACCCCAACCTAAGCACCACAGCCGGACCAGTCGGCCAAAAATCATTCTGGGTTAGGTGCAGCTGTCATTCTGGTGGATCGCTGGCTCGTGTCACTCCGACCATGTCCCTGGGGGATATAGTTGAACGGATTAAGGTGGGACGCATCGTATCACAGCCAGAGAATTCCCTAAAAAGTTGGTCAGCTGGTGGGGTTGGTAGCGAGAAGGAGAATTGAGAATGTCCCGGATAGGGTACCTACATCCCAACGTATCCAGCGGTTCGTGAAACTAGCAGGCAAGCGAAGACGCTAGGGGTGACGATGCGTACAGTAGTTGGCTGTAACTAACTCAAACCGCACGGTAGTTTTAAGGAGGTGGGGGGGTGGGAAAGAAAGAGGATTCTAGATTCAGGGAGAGGAGGAAGGTAATCAGTCAGAGTTGAGGAGGAGGAACTGAAGAAGAAGCGGACATGAAGTCATTGTCAAGGCGATTGTTATGAATGTCAGGTGAATCAATTGCTCAAAGCGGGAGATTGATGCCTGGGGCTGCAGCAAGGTACCTCCGAGGTAACATCAACAACATCAACACCATGGAAGAAAAGACCAGGAAATCATGGTCATCGAGATATAAATCCCCAGATTAACCGGTTTGAATTCCATGTGGTAGTGAGAAATTAATTAGGCCCATCCATTATTAATTTAAGGGCGATTATAATTTATTCCTATTATTATTCGATTTCTAAAACCCTGGCGAGACTTTTATGAATACCCAAACTATGGATTCTACCAGATGACTAACCCATTTCTGGCTGCTTCTACTTCTCTCTCTCTCTCTCTCTTTCTCTCACTCACTCACTCACTCTCCTCTTGATCTTCTCTTTTTCCTGGACTGCAAATTCTCTTCGAATTCTGTGGAATTTTCCTCTTTGTCTAGTCCCACTTACTCCTTCCCTCTCCATCTTCTTTCAGCATCTCTGCGCATAAATAATCTCCCCCCCTTCCCTTGTTCCCTCATCACCCGTGACGTACCATTGATTTCTGCCTTGTCCCCTTCGTTTTCTCTTTCGCTCTTCCTCTCTCTTCTCCTCCCTTACTTACCCTTATATTCGTACTCCCATCAAATTTCTTCTTTTCCCTCATATCTGTCTTGTATACTACATGAACCACATACTTCCCCAATACATTCCTCCCCCTTGATCCACCGCCATATACCAAACAAATCCAAGCTAGGAAGCTTCCCCGCACCACACAGCTTTCCCTACCGCAAAAACCAACCACAACTATGTAAGTCGTCCGGAGTTATATTCCTTCTCTCAAAAATGGTGGATCGCTGATCTTCCGGTCTCCCTCACGTACTCGCAGGCGCATCACCGTCAACGTCATCCGACCCGACCAGGCCGACTCCGATATCATCTCCCTTGAGGTCGGCCGGGACATGACCGTCGAGCTCCTCAAGGCAATCGTTGAGAGCGAAACATCCATCCCTCCGAGCTCCCAACGCATCCTGTACAATAACCAACTCCTTGGTGATGACTCTCGCACGCTCGAACAAGTGGGCATCGGCGAAGGCGACATGCTGGGCATCCACGTTATGATGCGACCCTCTCAGGCACCCGCTCGGACCTCTGGAGGTCCGAGTGCCGCCGCCGCCCAGCAGAACAGCAACCATCTCCAACGCCGACCGCCAACATCACCTGATCCCGAGACCATTCGCCTACATATCCTGGGTGATCCCCGGGTTCGTGATGCTGTCCGACGACAGAATCCCGAACTAGCCGATGCGGCTAACGATCCCCAGCGCTTCCGCCAGGTGCTCGTGGCCCAACAGAGCCGCGAAGCTCAGATAGAAGCCGAGAAGGAAGCGCGCATAGCCATGTTAAATGCAGACCCTTTCAACCCGGAGAATCAACGACAGATCGAGGAGATTATCCGCCAGAATGCTGTCACCGAGAACCTTCATAACGCTATGGAGCATCATCCCGAGTGTAAGTTGATTAATATGGTTTGTTTCCTCGCGAACAACTTCGGTCACTAACTGAGATAGCGTTCGGTCGCGTCACAATGCTCTACATCCCCGTCGAGGTGAACGGCCACCGACTCAACGCCTTTGTCGACTCGGGTGCGCAGGTTACAATCATGTCCCCCGAGTGTGCAACGGCCTGTAACATTATGCGCCTTGTCGATCAACGGTATGGAGGAATTGCGAAGGGTGTAGGCACAGCGACTATCCTGGGTCGCGTACATTCCGCGCAGATCAGAATCGGGAGCATGTTTCTGCCGTGCTCCTTCACCGTCATGGAAGGAAAACATATTGATCTACTCCTAGGCCTAGACATGCTGAAACGCCACCAAGCATGTATCGACCTGCAACGGGGTGCTCTCGTCATCCAGGATCAGGCGGTGCCCTTCCTAGGCGAGGCAGATATCCCGAAACATCTCCTTGACGAATTTGAGGACGAGCCACTCGTCAAAGGCAGCGATGGAGCTGAGGTGGGCGCCCGGACTGGTGCAGTCACCCATCAGGCCAACCCAGGACCGAGCGGCGCCAGTTCTTCCTCAGCCCCAGCAGCGTCCTCCAATCCTCCCCGAATCAACATTCGACCTGCTCCAGCACAAGCCTCCCGGTGGCCCCAGGACTCGATCGCTAAAATCACGGAACTAGGGTTCACACGCGAGGAAGCCATGCGGGCCCTTGATGCGGCAAATGGGGATCTCGATGGTGCCATTGGTTTCCTGATTTGATCACATATTCGTCTAAGACCAACATGCCAAATGAATTTCCACTATTTGTTGTGTGAGAAGTATGGTGGCCCTGAGAACGCGCCCTTACTCCTCAGTCCATCGGCCTGTGAGACGGCTCATTAACGCACCCCCAAAAGATAGATAATCGCGCCTGCCTCTGAGAGGCGCTACATAGACGCTACTTTTCTATTATCTTGTCGTCAAGCCTAATTTTAACAGATTCCTGTCATTATTGACGACAAACCCGTTGATCGCCATGCGAAAAGACGGGGCCTGGTATAACAACAGACAGATCTCGACTCAACTACATAACACCCTCCCTCTATTTTCATTTTCAGAACATACAATAGATACCTCTTGGTTATGATGCCCGCTGCTCCTAAAGCACGCTGCTACTCAATACATGGTGTCACTCCTTTGCAAAACACGCGTGCTATTCCAACTTGTATGGCATTGCCCTAGTAGTATATAATTGGATCACCTTTTTCTCCTTGAAGTCATCCTCGCAGGTAGTGACCGTTTGATCGCTTTCTCCATCAGACTCCGATGGTGCATACAATACTGGACAACGCCAACTGTTTCCCGGTCAGTCCGACTGGCCGCCATGACAGAGAAGAATCTTTCTGTATTATTCATGCGCTCCACATCTGCCTTCGCCTTGGCCATTTGTGGCTCTTCTACTATCAATGTCGACAGCGTCATGAGTGCGAACATCACAAATGATACCACAATACTACGCTTGTCAGCCCTTGATCATTTATTTTTTTGTCAACATTTTCACTCACCCCGCACACAAAACATGATCTCTTGGGATATACCCAACTAAATCCAGTGATGCACGCGCGGCCGCAACACACAATTGTCGTGAGCGCAGCGCCCGGGGATTCGTTGACGCCATTTGTCCGCCACCGGGATCCAGTTGCATTTCCCACGTGGCGGAAGCGATGCCTCGACGGTGAATGGTAAGAAGACAATGGTAGTAGCTAAAATGAAGATACAGAACATTTAGATGCGGGTCCTGGCGTATCCCCCTGTCCGCATTTGTCGACTCTGGGCGATATTCATCCGGGATATTGTTCTTCCAATGCTGAAGTTGACTATCAAGTCGGCCGACGGCAGCAATAACTTCAGCGTCGGACTTATTCGAGCCGATCGTCGAATACAGATCGTGGTAAACTTGAGTCTTGATTGAAGTCAGACCACAGACGGAGCTGTAGACGTTGAAGCTAGTCATGTTCTCGTTGATGTTTGGTGGAGCATTGCCATTGGTTAGGTCATCAAGAAACGTTAAGTCAAGGGTGCGTGCTGGTGGAGTGCCACATCGAAGGGAATAGCTGTGATGAAAAGTAAGCAATGCGCACTACATGCCCGATTATAGAGTACATACTCTATGTCCTGGATATAGCAAAGTGTTAGGATACGTTTGTATACGTCGGTCGATTTCTGTGACTGCCCTTCTGCGAAGTCGAGTCCATGCAAAATACGAATAGCAAAGGAGACCAGTGAGTCTGATGGCTTAGCACTGAAAGTCCCGTGTAGGTACAAGGTCTAGACAAGGGGTAAGACACTACGCAACACGGTAGAATGAGGCTAACATACCATAGCAAGTAGCGCTTGCGCTGAGAGAAGCTGTGGCGGTTGAATAAAAAAGCCATCTAGGGAAAGTGTGCAGTTCTTCCAATACATCCAGGCATTGGGAGACAATTCATCTTCGATCATACAGGCTAGGGCCAGCGTGGCGTTAATACAAGCCCACCACGCCGGCGAGATCTCTGGCTGAACAGGATACTCCTCCTCGAAACGGGTCATAAAATCATCCTCGTCGAAGAGCGGGCAAAATGGGTTGATCGTCTTGAAATAACTTTCCAAGAGATGCACCGCAACATACTTTGGCGGCAAAGGTAGAAAGGGTGTACTGCGCAACGCGCTTGCAAGAGGGTCGATGTACATCGTGTCTTCATGATATCTGTCTGCTTGATCTAGTAATGCTGACTGGTCGACAACTCCGTGGCCTACCTTCTCACCAATCCATTTCAGGCCTTCTGGAGACAGAAGATTGAATAAAGATGGACCTATATCCGGTGTTAGCAAAAAAAGTGTGGAGGGCGATAGCCGGAGGAATGCCTTACCAATGGCAGATGGATCAAGAAGAGATCTAGGAAGCGCAAAGCACGGTGAGGAGAAGAGCATGTCCTGGGCCTGGGTGAGATCACCAAGTCCCCTCTCGGCCATTAGAGGCCCACCGAAGATGGACTGAGACGGAGAAATGAGGCCGGGCTCGGAGGCTAAGTATGGATCTCGGGTAAGTCTATCCAGAAACGCATTTTGGTCCGGTTGGCACCCGAAGGGGATTGCTTGGTCCTGACTTGTTAAGGATGCTGACTTCTTAGACTCGGTCCAGGGCACCCAGGGATTTGATAAATGAGATATCCTGCCGAGTAGTGAGCAATTCGGCATTGGTACGTATCATATCATCCCCGAGCTACCGGTGGGATGCTGCCTACCTCCCTGCGTGGCCCTCATCAGACATTGTACACTCGGAGCCACGCCTATCACACGCTTGACATTTACTTTTCTCCTCGGGCTTTACGCATTTCACTTTGCGCTGGCGACATGAACGGCATGCCTAAAAGTTGTCTGGGTCAGCATGAGAGACGAGAAAGAGAGATGGAGAGAATGAACCCTAGCCACACGCATGCGGTGATATCCATTGCTGTGTTCCATTCTTTCCCTGCATTGCACCAGTGCTCGTACCTATTGAAGAATTCAATAGTAGAGGAGGTTCCGACAGGGCTCTGGGCGAGACTTTGCTCCTTTTCCATGATCGTTGTTATCCACTTCACGGATTGCATAACGCTGTGGAGACGCCGATAGAGCCTCCGGGCGGACCGAGAAAAGCCCAATAGTAACAGCCTCTTGGTGGAGCCTCCGCCTGCGCCCCCGACCGAACCCTGAGAAACTCTTGCCACATAATTACCACCGGATACTGACGATTCCGGGCCGTAAGGTACTGGGGATTACTGGTGGAGACTACGAGTCAGTCGAAGAGGCATTACTGACAGGCCCACCATCTCCGTTCAGGGCTTATCCGAAGCCCTAACTTCGGCTTCACGTCGCCCGAGATCCCATCGGGAATCTTTTTCTGCCGTGCCGTACAAATATCAAATTGCAATTGCAATCATGGCGAATGAGGACTGGCATCCAGAGAAATGGAACCATGCCTTCCTCGGTCCATCTCCTTATTGGACAAGGGTATGTATCTATTGATTTACAAGCCCTACAGCTTCTAGGGGTTATATATAACATCGAAGGACTTTTAACTCCTCAAAATGGCGGTCTTCGTTTTCTCTGGCCATATCCCAGAAAACCACTCCTTTCCATACCCCATTAACCATATTCATTCCTTTATTACCCTGGTCTAGGGTACATATTTCATTATGTCAGTCCTCGGGGGAATCCCATATACGTCCAACCCACTGCAGCAAACTAGTGGTCACGACGAGCACGAAACCGATGATAGCCAATACGAGACTGGAACTACTCTAGGTCAGAGTGAGAAGGATGCAGATGATTATGCCGACGAAAAGGACCTAGAGGAGGAAGTCGAGCAGATGGTGCGACAGCTCACGCGTCAATCAACCCATTTTTCGACAGCCAATGCGACGAATCCTTTTTTCGAAGAGGATAAGGAGTCTTCCACCATCCACCCTGATAGCCCCCATTTCAAGTGCAAGAACTGGATTCGGTCTTTGTTGGCTGCCCAATCCCATGACCCCGATCGCTTCCGGCAACGTAGTGCAGGTATTGCGTTCAAGAACTTGCATGTTCACGGGTTCGGAAGCCCAACTGACTACCAAAAGGATGTTCTGAATGCCATCCTTGGAGTGGGTGGGTTAGTGCGGAAAATCACAGGAACCGGGCTTCAAAAGGTCCAAATTCTGCGCGATTTCAACGGTCTCGTACGCAGTGGTGAGATGTTGCTGGTTCTGGGGCGCCCTGGAAGGTGGGTTTTGACTTCTACTTGGTATACCACCGGTGTTAAGAGCTAATTTGCTCTTATACAGTGGCTGTTCTACTTTCCTCAAGACCATCTCTGGTGAAATGAATGGTATATACGTTAGCGATGAAAGTCATATGAATTACCAAGGTATGCGCAGATCATCTGTGTTCGTATCATTCCGGTGAATTTTGTCTTACTAAAAAAAAAAAACTCCAGGCATATCCGCCGAAAACATGCGCAAACGCTTCCGTGGAGAAGCCATCTTCAATGCTGAAACCGATGTTCATTTCCCCCAGCTTTCTGTGGGCGACACTTTGACCTTCGCCGCCAAAGCAAGAGCACCTCGTACACGCTTTCCTGGCCTCAGTCGGGAGGAATATGCGAGCCATGTTCGCGATGTTGTTATGACCATTCTAGGACTGCGACATACGTTCAATACTCGTGTCGGAAATGACTTCGTCCGTGGTGTCAGTGGTGGTGAACGCAAACGCGTAAGTATCGCAGAGGCCATCCTTAGTGGAGCCCCTCTGCAGTGCTGGGACAACAGCACTCGAGGTTTGGATAGTGCCAATGCCCTTGAATTTTGCAAGAACCTCCGCTTGATGAGTAAATATGCCGGAAGCACTGCATGTGTTGCGATCTATCAGGCCTCGCAGAATGCCTACGATGTCAGTATTGTTTAGCTGTCTTAGCCTATGAAGTAGTAGCTGACAACTGTTATGATAGATCTTCGACAAGGTAGTGGTTCTTTATGAAGGCCATCAGATCTACTTCGGGCCGACCCAGAATGCTCGCCAATTTTTCATCGATATGGGCTTTGATTGTCCATCCCGCCAAACCACCGGCGATTTCCTGACCTCGCTAACTAGCCCGACGGAGCGCCGAGTGAGGTCTGGTTACGAGGACAAAGTCCCGCGAACCCCTGCTGAGTTCGCAAAGAGATGGCAGAGTAGCCAGGAATTTACCCGTTTAACACAGGAAATCGATGCCTTTGAGGGAGAGTACCCCATCGGAGGTGATTCGTACAAGGCTTTTGGGGAGGCGCGTCGCTTGATGCAATCCAAACAACAGTGGGCTCCCCTATACTGCAATGTGCCTTTGTACTATCTACGTTTTCTCACAATGATCTAGACGTTCCGGATCTCCATACACGCTTTCCGTCCTTGAGCAGGTGAACCTGTGTTTAGTCCGTGGGTTCCAGCGTTTGAAGGGCGATGCAAGCTTGACCATCACTGCTATCTTTGGTAACTTCTTCATCTCGTTGATCTTGGGCAGCGTTTTCTACAACCTTCCTGCCGACACTTCGAGTTTCTATGCTCGTGGTGTCCTGTTGTTTTACGCAGTTCTGCTTGCTGCGTTTAGTAGCGCTCTTGAAGTATTCAACCCCCTGCACCTCACCTCCATCAACAGTACCTCGAAATTGATCATAGCTATTAGATCTTAACCCTCTACGCTCAGCGTCCCATCGTCGAAAAGCAGTCGCGCTATGCCTTCTATCACCCGTTTTCTGAGGCGATTTCATCTATGGTCTGCGACCTTCCGTATAAAATCACCAACTCGTTCACATTCAATCTCCCGCTCTACTTTCTGTCGAACCTGCGTCGGGAGCCCGGTGCATTTTTTACGTTCTGGCTCTTTTCTATCGTAACAACCCTAACTATGTCTATGATCTTCCGGTCTATCGGAGCTGCTTCCCGCTCTCTAGCACAGGCTCTAGTGCCAGCAGCTATCTTGATATTAGGTCTTGTCATCTACACGGGGTTCATCATTCCAACTCGAAACATGTTAGGCTGGTCTCGCTGGATGAACTACATCGACCCCATCGCATACGCATTTGAAAGTTTCCTAGTCAACGAGTTCCGGAACCGAAATTTCACCTGTGTATCCTTCGTCCCATCTGGCCCAGGTTATGACAACGTCGACCCCATAAACCAAATTTGCACCACGGTCTCGTCGACTCCAGGGTCCCTTGACATCAACGGAGACGCGTACCTACTCACCGCATACGAGTATTCCCACTCGCATTTGTGGCGTAACCTCGGAATCATCATTACGTTCATGGTCTTCTTTATGTTCGTATACCTCTTTGCCACGGAGTATATCTCTGAAGCCATGTCGAAAGGTGAAGTTCTCATTTTCCGCCGGGGTCATCAACCAATCCACACACAGGATGGTGAGGAACTACGACAGGAAACTGCCATCCGCGATGACAAGTCCCCTCAGGAAGCCACTGCAACCATCCAGCGTCAAACTGCAATTTTCCACTGGCAGGATTTATGTTACGATATTAAGATTAAAGCCGAGGAGCGCCGGATTCTGGACCACGTGGATGGATGGGTGAAACCTGGTACAGCCACGGCATTGATGGTAAGAGACAGTTTTTTTTTTTAATATATATATTGAAACTTATGCACAACAGGGTGTTTCTGGAGCAGGAAAGACCACCTTGCTTGATGTTCTCGCCACCAGGGTCACGATGGGTATAGTCACTGGTGAAGTTCTAGTGGATGGCCAACCCCGTGACGATTCGTTCCAGCGAAAGACCGGCTATGTTCAACAACAAGATGTGCATCTTCCGACTGCGACTGTGCGCGAGGCGCTGCAATTCAGCGCTTTGCTCCGACAACCTGCTCATGTTAGTCGTCAAGAAAAATTGGACTACGTCGAGGAGGTTCTGGACCTTCTCGATATGAAACTGTATGCCGACGCGGTTGTCGGCGTTCCTGGCGAGGGTATGGATATCCTGCCATTTTCAACCCTTTTGAATGATCTCTAACGTGAGTATAGGTCTCAATGTCGAGCAACGAAAACGGTTGACTATTGGGGTAGAACTAGCTGCCAAGCCGCAATTGCTTCTTTTTCTGGATGAGCCCACTTCTGGCTTGGATAGTCAGACGTCGTGGTCTATCCTTGATCTTGTTGATACCCTCACCAACCATGGTCAGGCAATTCTTTGCACGATTCATCAACCATCTGCTATGCTATTTCAGCGTTTCGATCGCCTACTATTCTTAGCAAGGGGAGGTAGGACGGTCTACTTCGGAGAAATTGGTGAGAACTCGTCTACTCTGGCCAACTACTTTATTAAGAACGGCGGCACGCCCCTGTCAGAAGGTGAGAACCCTGCAGAATGGATGCTTGAGGTAATTGGGGCTGCCCCTGGCTCTCATAGTGAAATCGACTGGCCGGCGATGTGGAAGAGCAGTCCAGAGCGACAGGCTGTGCAGGATCACCTCGCTGAATTAAAATCAAGCCTCCCCCAAATTCCCCAAGAACAAGAAACATCAGCAGACTATCGAGAATTTGCCGCTCCTACCATGGTCCAGCTGAAGGAATGCCTCATGCGGGTCTTCTCTCAATACTGGCGAACCCCGTCGTATATCTATTCGAAGATCATGCTTTCCATCCTCACTGCCCTCTATAACGGCTTTTCATTTTTCAATGCACAAAATACACAGCAGGGCTTGCAAAACCAGATGTTCAGTATCTTTATGTTGATGACAATCTTCGGAAACCTGGTTCAGCAGATTATGCCCAACTTCGTCACCCAACGCGCTATTTACGAAGTTCGCGAGCGGCCCTCGAAGATGTATTCCTGGCGTGTGTTTATGGCGACCAACATTCTGGTGGAATTGCCTTGGAACTTCCTCGTCGCGGTGTTGATGTATTTCTGTTGGTATTATCCCGTCGGTCTCTATCAAAACGCCGAAGCAACAGATGCCGTACACGAGCGTGGAGCTCTCATGTTCCTTTTCTTGCTTGCGTTCCTCTGGTTCACCTCAACGTTCTCCCACATGGTGATCGCCGGGGTGGAAAACGCCGAAACAGGAGGCAACATCGCCAATCTGTTGTTTTCGCTACTGCTGCTCTTCTGTGGGTATGTTTTAGTTCACACGTCTAATCCCATCATTCAACCGAGACAGAAGCTAACCAAATCAACAGTGTTGTCGCCACACCAGAAGCGATGCCCGGTTTCTGGATATTCATGTACCGTCTTTCCCCGTTCACCTACATGGTCTCGGGCATGTTATCTACCGCGGTAAGCGGAGCCACAGTTGTATGCGACTCCGTCGAGACCCTCAAATTGGATCCTCCAGCCAACATGACCTGCGGCGTGTATCTGACTCCATATGCCGACGCCGCTCGAGGAACTCTCCTCAACCCGGAGGCCACGACGCAGTGCGAGTACTGCGCCATGAAGTATACCAACGATTTTCTCGCCACCGTGAGTAGCTACTGGGGAGATGCTTGGCGTAACTTTGGCTTGATCTGGGTATATATCGCGTTTAACATTGTAGCGGCCACGGGTATCTATTGGCTTGCTCGAGTGCCGAAGGGGAATAAAACGAAAGGCTCTGCGTGAGGTTTAGAGGGAATCATAACATAAACAAGACCATCACTCGGGTGTTAAGTGTCTTGGATAAAAGGGTTGGAGGACATCAATTATATAGACTCTGTTTTTAATCAATCATTCGTTTCATCCTATCGAATTCAGTTTCCTAGTGTCCCATGTTTGCCCGTCTATCATTCAAGGGGGCAGGTTCCAGATGAAATCCAAGTCCAAATAAGACGAATCCAGCCCCCATTCCTCATCGGCGATTCCATCCCAGCCTCCAAAGGGAGCCATCAGTGGGTCAATAGGAAACGAAAACCAGTCGTCAGCACCAGCACCTAGCCCATCAGACCACCTTGGGAGGGGTTGATGTGGTACGTCTGTATGAAGAGATGCCTGCATCTCCATGTCCATAGCCATATCGACGTCTCTCGCGATATTCTCAGCATTATCAACTTCGTCTCCTGCCTCCTCGGCGGCACCTTCTGCATCGGGAGCGGAAGCCAAAGCACTCGTAAACGTCCTTCGAACCCTCTCCACATGCATCTTCAGCAGGACGGCATACCTTGTGACCAGGTGGACATCATCCAATACACTGGCTTGCAAGGTATCGGAGACTTGGTCGAGTAAGTCAAGACATTCCTGGACTTGTGTTGCGCGCACCCCAAGTACCAGTGCTTTCAGCAGAAATATTGAGGCACTGATGACTCGGTGAAAGATGCTGATCGGCAGGTATTGGAGGCATCTAGGACTGTGATCCTCGTGCTGGATAATCCAATTCAGAATAGCACAGGAACTGGAGATGACGTGGTCGATAGATTCAACCCGTGATGGCGATATCCTTTCTGAGTCTGGGTGGGTAAGACTCTGTTCCACGAAAGACTGCATGCTTATTGAATTGAGGAACACAATCAGATAATGGTGTTCAATGTTTAAAATATCGTTTAGCGGTCTCTCTATCTGTCCGTTAGCAGACCATAGAATAGGAGTAGGTTGGTTCATTACCATGAAACGTAGGACGTTTGTCTTGCCACCGAGTCAAGCGAACTTTCCACTCTTTGAGGGACTCGATATCTCGCCGTCTATTCTCATCCGAGTTGGATGTCAACGGGAAATATGCTTCGGTGACACCTCTTGTCAAGCGAGTCAGCTCGACTAAGGAAGCCATGAATCCCACCCACTCGCGGTTCTCAGGCGAGTCCAGCAGGCGTTCCCAGACGCCAACATCCAAGTCATCGGCCATCAAAGACGAGCATCCCATTCGGGAAGCCAGTGAATTCACAAAGACATAGAGTAACGGTGGGAGACGTCTCCGTCGGTATTCCAATTCCTCCAAATAAGCCCTTGCATCTCGTTCGGGCTCCGGGGTCGGGGCTGGCCCTGGGACTTTTGTTTGTCAATTGAATAATCCAACAAGACTCAAGTCACTCCAGAGAGAATGAGACTTACTACTTTGATCGGCAGTTCTTGATCGAGCTTGAAAGACGCCCAGCTCGTGCGCCAATGCCACCGCAGAGCTAACAACCATCCACGCCATTCGATCATTCCGTCGAGTCGGCTCAATCACATCCTCTTTCCATCTGTCCTTCAACGTCACGGTCTCGTCGGCCAGTGACGGCGGATCGCGCCCGTCTAGTTCAGTCATGATCAAAGCCGAATCCCACCCATCATTTTCGGGGGGGAAATGCAAGGCTCGCGGATACCACTCTGCAAGTAACAGTAATGCTTCGATAGACCCAATATGACGAGTCTTCGCCTTGGAGAGCTTCTCCTGACCCAAGATAATGCGCAGTATTAGATGTTGGCAGTGCTGCCAGAGGCGGTGGTGGATGGAGTGACCGCGCGATTTGCCCCCAGCGCTGGGAAGTACGTGGTACCGCGAGGAGATCAAGAGAATCACGCAACATAGAGTCGGCTCTTGGGTGATGAGCCAATAGTGGTTTTGATGTGTCAAGTAAAACCCAGTGATGATGGGCGTGTATGGGACCATATTCTTGAAAAATCTAAGCATCGACATGAGGGATGTACTATCACAGAGAGAGAGAGAACCCATGCGGGTTTTCGGAGGACTCACAAATCAACCAAGGTGATTGCTTCACGGGCTGTGAACCATCCCATCTTGACAAACCGACAGGCGCTCCAGATTCGAATGGCTTCCGCTGCGGGCGCTGCAGGCGAGAATGGTCGTTGGTCCTCTGCCCGGGTATTAGATCCTTGCACTGCTGTGCGGAAGAGAATATCCAGAGCGTCATTGCTGCTTGAGACCATCTTATGAAGGCCCTTCGTGGATCTGTCCTCTGTCGCAGGGTAGCAGATATAGGGAACCTCCTCGCGGTCAGAGGCCGAGCTTGAACCAAGCGGCAGATTGTTCTCCACTTGGGAGGAGCCGGGTCCAAATGAATCTACTAATTAATTAATTTCCTTGCTCAGCTTGGACACGAAGCATTCAGCCCAAGGGGGAAGAAAAAAATTACCCCTTTTCTCGCGAGCCCACGGCCTTTTCGCCGTGAACTGGCAGTCAAGCCGCTTCTTCGCACAGCGTGCGCATGGATGACCCTCGGCCTTGGTCTGGCATTTGACTTTCCTCCGGTGGCAAGGGATACATGCCTTGAAGGCTCTCTGATAGTCGTGGTTGACTATGGCACGACTCCGAGATGGACGCTGCATGATGTGAGGTGGTGTGAAGAGATGTGGAGAGAGGGAAATGAATAAATGGAGACGATGTGGGGGGATCCACGAGGACTATTTATTTCTTCACTATATATAAGAGTCTACGATTTTCCCTCCACACTTCTCCTCATATATATGTTCCATACATACACTCAAGTCAGATAGCGAAATTGGCGGTGCTGATCTCCATCCTCAGTCACATCCACTCGCATATTGGGATCGACTTTTCCATACAATCTATCTCGTCGGCGATTCTCGTGACGCAGTTTTACATACAGCCCTAATGCCAACACCGCAATGACTCCAGTCAATGCACACCCAATGGCACATCCACGGACATAAAAGGGACTATATGAAGTGATCAGTCAGAGTCCCAGGAAAAAAAAATAGGGAGACACACCTCTCGGAGTCGGGAAATGCAGAGCTGCTCACGAAGCTAGAACATTGGCCAAACACAGCCAGGATTGCCATGCCTGCTCCCTTCTTCGAGTCTCCTCCCTGGTTATTGAGCAGCCAGGTGATATTGATACTAAGCGCTGGAAACACTCCACATGTTGCCAACCATACCCCCATGTATCTAACTCCGGGCTTGTGAATGTCTTCCACTGCAGCAAGAACCAGGTAGCCTATCATTCCCATCGTTGCGAACGCAGCGATCACCAGACCTCTGTTGCCCCAGCGATCGGAGACGACCGCAGCCACCACACAAAGTAAGAATGACACAAAATACGGTGGCGCGGCCAGTCCCTGGGCGGTGATAGATGTATACCCCATTTCCTCAATGATCGTGGGCAGAAAGTTGGACATCCCGGCAAAGGAGTAGTTGCAGCAGAAATGTATCAACATGTGGATGTAATTCTTGTAGTCTCCGAGACCTTGGAGCACTTGCTTCCAATCCATGCGATTTTTGGCCGTTCGGTCTACTGTCTGCAGACGCTCGACTGCCTGGGTTTGCTCGGTTTCGGTGAGAAATTTGGCAGTCCCTGGAGAATCAGGGAGAAAAAACCAGACGACGATAGCGAAAAGAACGGTAGGGGCGCCCTCTTTTTCTTCATCATTAGAGATACACGCCTCGTTTTTTTAACCAATGAACGTACCAATAATGAACAGAAATCTCCAGGGTTCAATGGAGTGCCTGATTTGGGTGATGCCATACGCCAGCGCACTGGCGAAACAATTTGCGACTGGCGACATCCCCAGCAGCAAGGAGACACGAAAGCCCAACTCGTGACGCTGGTAGAACATGGACAGGAAGTATGGGGCTCCGGCTCCAAATGCAGCCTCGAATATCCCCAGAAGACAACGACAGACGATCAGCTCGGCCATGTTGGTGACAGCACCGCTGCACATGGCAGCTGCGCCCCAGCTGCGGCAGTTGATTCAGTCGACTTTGCAATTTCAAACCCATGAATGATCTCCAGATGTACTCACCAGATACAGAGACCAGCAACATAGATATGCGCCGGGAAGATCTTCCACAGGACCGTCGTCCATTCGAACACAATATAGCAGATGTAAAATGAGTATAACACCCAAGCCCACTGGCCGTCGTCGAGGCCAAGATCGACATCAATGCCCGCAGTTTTGGCGTTTCCAATGTTTCCTTTCGAAAAGAATCCGTCAGTTTCATCAGACTGGGTGTCTAGAGGTGCCAGGTAACCCACCGCGGTCAAGGTAGGAGAGGATGTACAGGATACAAACAATGGGAAGAACCCGACGATCAAACTGTGAAGATCTGTGTCAGCTATTCAACAACAAACCGATTGCTTTGTGCATTCTCCTACCTTCAATCGAATCGAGTTTTGGACTGTCTCATGCACATGGACATGTTCTGGAGTCTTTCCCTCCTCGGCATCCTCCACATGGCGTGTCTCCTGGGTGTCCTTTTCGGTCATATTTGGGCAAGGAGGTGACTTTGATAGCAATCCATCTGGAGCTTTTCATCCCATTATATAGGGCATAATGGACAGCCCCTTTCCCCGCATGGTTTCTCCCCTTGGTCCGGGGTCGAGAGAAGGATTTAGTTAGATTTAGGGTTACCGGCTATTGAAGCGCGGATATTGCCAATTATCCGCCCTGCAAAACATCCGCGATGGAGATGCCCCAGACACCAACTATATAAACCACCCCAATGTCTTGGTAATTGAGAAGATTGCATTCATATCTACCCAATCCAAACTCCACCCTCCATAACATACAATGGCCATCGAAAAAACCACCCCTTACCCGTTCCTATTCAGTACTCCTCCCCAGTACACAACTCCGTCGTCCAACGATGGAACATCCAGGGACATCACCATTCCACTCAAGAACGTGCGCGGCCTCATCCCCTCTGCACAGACATCCCGTCTCCGGACCATGATGCTCGAGGCTTATCACGATCCTACCAAGATCATTGCCCACGCCTGCACCTACGACGGACTATCCTCCCGCCTGGTCGAGGAAGCCGGCTTCCCCATCGTCTTCCTCGCCGGTTACGCCGTCGCCAGTTCGTTCGGTCTCCCCGACACAGGATACATCGCCATGGAAGACGTATGCGCCAAGATCCAAGAGGCAGTGCGCGTCACAAACATCCCCGTCATGGCAGACGGCGACACCGGATACGGCAGCCCGATGAACGTGAAGCGGACGGTGGAGTGTTTCGCCGCAGCCGGCGCCGCCGGAGTGATGATCGAGGACCAGACCTGGCCGAAGAGTATGTGTCGTTCTCTCTCTCTCTCTCTTTCTCTCCTTTTCCGTTGCGCATTCATTTTTGATGCGCAACCAAACACCCCGTTCCCCACCCTGTGCTAACAATCCCCCAGGATGCGGCCATACCAAAGGCAAATCCGTCGTCTCGCGAGGCGAGGCATATGCGCGAGTGCAGGCGGCGGTCGACGCGCGCAACCAGGGCCAAGATATCTTCATCCTCGCGCGGACGGATGCGCTGATCCACGGGTGGGAGGAGGCGCTCACGCGTGCTAAGGAGTTCAAGCGGATTGGGGTCGATGCGGTGTTTGTGGAGGCGTTGCCTGACCGCGAGGCTATGAAACGGTGCACGGAGGAACTGCAGCTGCCGACGTTTGCCAATATCATCGAAGGTGGGAAGACGGAGAACCTTTCTGCGCAGGATCTGGCGTCGTTGGGCTTCGCGGCTGTGGCCTATCCGTGGACGCTGGTGGCGGCGCATTTGAAGAGTGTGCGGGAGGCATTGGATGGGCTGAAACGGAGTATGACGGTTGGGGCTCCGCCGATGATCTTGGGATACTCGGAGGTGTGCGAGGGGGTTGGGTTTAACAAGTATTGGGTGAGTTGTGGCTGGTCTTTCTCGGCGCTCGGAGTGACATGATAACACTAACTTTGTGGCTCAGGATCGTGAGACTCGGTATGAATATGATGATCAGGGCTTACTCAATAGCAAGGGGCAGAATGGGAGTAGCTAGTTGAGGAGCCAGGTTTTGATCTGGGGTCTGTGATGGATTGAGCGTTGCCATAGGAGAGAAAGATGGATTGCTCTGCGGTGGTCATGAGTTTAGTAGGCGGTTCATATAGCCATCCCATCAATCAGCTTGTTCCCATGGGGTCATAAGGCTCAAGCTATCACAGGTAAATCGGGAAGTTTCAAATTTATATCTATTTGATTGATACAATATGTACGCTATCATCTCCAAGCAACTAGCCATCTAAATCGCCGATCCTGTCTGCTGCGAAACCATGAAAGTCGAGAAGAAACCATCAACAGTCTCGTAGTCTTCCAGCGGTCCCACGTACGAGATATACTGATCCGGTCTGATGATCACGACACACCCCTTCTCACGATCAACCTCGAAGGTGTCATACATCTGACCATGGCCTTCGTGGTAGGACTGGTCATCCACAAAGATCTTCCAGTAATCCCAGCCATCAAGTTCGTCGTATGGCCTGAAAGCCTCGGGGAAGTCGAAGATCGTCACACTGGTTCGTGGCGCAGCGTGGACAGTGAGCAGCTCGATGACGGAGTCATATTTCGCCCCCTCTGGTGTAAACCGACGGAGAAAGGAGTCTTTCTTGCTGAGGGCTTCACCCAACTTCTGAACCTTTTCCATCTGTGACGCTTTACTCACATCTCCGGGCAGAACAAGGACTCTCCATCGACCATTGCTCTTAAGGAGCTCCTGGAAATGCCAGGGCCGTGCGTCTGCCTGACTCAGGACCTTGACACTGGGCATTCTCATTCCGAGCTTGATGTTTGGTGCGAGCGACTGTGAGCTCGTGATAGGCTGGCCCTCCTTGGCTACAATGACACTTGCTTCATAATCGACAGCTGAGAGAGAATAGTGTAAGCCAGATAAAGTGGGCTTTTTTTTTTTAAGGGAAAACGCATAGAACGTACCGATGCCACTGGCAAACATATTGCCCTTCTCAAAGGCCTGCTTAAACACCTCCATACTAATTCCTTCTTCGTCCATAACATCTTTCGCCGGCCGACCGGAGAACAGCCGAGAAAATCTATGGTCGAATTCGATCAGCTGCTGTGCAATCTTTCTTCTTTCCAATTCGTAGGTCTTTAGAATCGAGCGATCAGAAAGCCCTTTGACTACATTGGCCACCTTCCACCCGAGGTTGAACGCTATAAATAGGGCATTAGTACTTAATCAACTCGTATAATGGCGCTCATATGGCAAATCCACATACTGTCTTGCATGCTGACATTCATGCCTTGCCCTGCTTTGGGACTGTGGACACAAGCTGGTCAGCGATATACCTCCAGTCTCGCCGGAGCTTGCTTACCTGTGGGTATGGACCGCATCGCCTGCAAGGAAAATACGTTCATGGGCAGAGAACTTGGTGCCAACGCGCTGCCCAATCTGGTATGCGGTCCACCAGTCCAGCTTCCGGTACGAGATCTTATAGGGTGCCATGATTTTCTGTGCCGCCTGGATAATGACATCTGGGTTGATTTGGGACCGATCCGCTCTACCTCCACTGCCTCCATTGTGCTGCGTCGTTGTCAGCTGGATATACAATCGCACCAGCTTATTCTCCCGCGGGATAACCATCACACTCCCGGCATCCGCAGAGTGGATGGCACATCGCATACGAATGTCCGGGAAATCGGTAATGGGGACAATGTCCAAAACACCCCAGATGTAATCGGTGGATTCGCCCTCGAGAGTGAACCCAAGCTGATCTCTCACCCACGAGTGAGCACCATCTGCACCAAGCATGTACTTGGCCTTCACGATCTCTTCGGTGTTGGCGGTGGCATTCAATTGCGAGGCTCGGAGCAGCTCTTGCGTATCATCGGCGGAGAGGTTACTGCGGAAGATCCCATCCTCTATCGACTGTCCATTCGCAGACGTAGATCGTTGTTGGGGCGTGGCTTCTTCTTCCGACAGATGACGAAGATGGACGGTGATCGGATAAGCATCCTTATCATCCACAAGAGATTCATCCAATTCCAGTTTCGTCGGGAGTACTCCGCGTTCGACGCGAATATCGCTGCATCCCTCGATCGAATCCAGGAAAAATCGCTCGATTCGACCTTGGTGCAAAACCACTTGCTGGAATCGGCTGATTCCCGGGATAGTATCTGGGATCCGATCACTTCGTCGGATTGTTCCGTCTTTGTCGGGATTCCACAGGCAGATCTCCAGCATATGGTTGGATTCCAACCAGGCCCGATGTCCGAAGTCAAACGAATCGAAGATTTCCAGCGTACGACACTGCAGTCCATCGGCCTGGCCATTGAATACCTATGGTCGGAAGACGACATGTCAAATTGGGCGTCTCAATATTTGGAAGAATTCTAGAGCTAGTTGGAAGATACTTTTGTGCCTCTCTTATCCACAATGCGAGCATTTACGCCACATTTGGCCAGCCATGTCGCCATCATCAACCCTGCCGGGCCAGCGCCAACAATCAAGACGTCCACATTGGTGGGGGAGGTGGAACCCATGTTAGGTTTATGAGTTGGCTATGTACGGGACGCGGTATGACTGGCGATTGTGATAGTGATGTTATTTGTTCCCTCTTTTGGTAGGCAATAGGGATGTTGATAGATAACAAATCCAACCCACGACATCTCCCTTGCTTATAAGTGTCGGTGTGGATCAGGATCCCGGAATGTGACAAGTGGCATCCCAGATGCATTCACGAATTAAGTTGATCCGTCCAAAATTTACGGAATCGGATGAGAGTCGGATCGGCGCGCAGGATGGCCTGGGCATAGACTCTGGGGGCTGAGAAAGATTTCCACCAAGAAGCAAAAAAAAAACCAACCATGAGCGTTAATTCCATATCATGACAATAGGATTGGCAGCTCGGTGCCGCTGACGGCGATTGGAGACCCCCGGATCCTCGTGGCATTCGAATGAGAAGCAAAAGACTTGTGGGGCATGTCCCCTCTTCCCCCCCTCCCCAAGATGCCCCGCATATAAAGTCCAAGAAGAAAGAGTATTTCGGAAGCCTCATCGGATGCGAGACACCATAATCTCCGTTTGGCTTCCTCCTCTTTTCTCTTCCTCTTCTTTTGCTTCTTTCTCTCCGGCCCCGGGCTCTTGAGGATATTGACGTGAAATATTCATCCGATTCAACGCTCAGCAACACAACAAATTCCGGGATAAACTCGGTCCGAGTCAGATAATTCCGCAAAAAGCAATGTTTCCATTTAGGAGGCCCCGCAAAAGCAATAGTTGGATTAGTGACGGTGATCAATAATCACTGTGCTCAAGTCGGGTTGAGTTCACAGTTCCCTTCCGCTCAACGGAAGTTATAAACGTAATGCTTCTTGCAGGATCTTTCGGCAACGGCTGTTGTTACTAGAGGTTCTCGTTGCCTAGGGACTTTGGGAAGCGGATTTCAGATTCAGTATATCGGATGGATTTGCATCACGAGACGTTTATTTCGAAGCAATCCAGCGTTGTCTTCATACATCCGACCTCGAGAGCCTTCCTATCGGACCTTCTGCAATGTTTCCGTGGTTAGTCGGACACACCATTCCGAGGAAAGTGTACAATGAAAAAATAGACTGTCAGCGCTCCCATTACTATCCATCCGATCCTAACAGTGCACCACGGTCCGATGGGGTGGAGTTCCGTGAAAGGATACTTATACCCAGGGTCCGACAGGCTAAAATGCGCCATCGTATGGGAACCTATCCGAAATTCAGTACAAACAAGACGTGCACACATCAGGTTCAGAATTTCCTTTCAATTAGCTCCGGTAATGGCGCCGAATTATCAAAGCCCCAAGTTCTTGAATAACTTGAGCCCGAAGAGCCCGACAAGCTCACGCCATGAACTGAGCTTCCCCACTTAACAGTTATAGCCTGTTTGTTGCCCAGTGGGGGATCCTAAGATCAAGTAGTGAGTTGCAGCTAGACGAGATAAGCTACTACAAAACGCTAAAATTACTGAACTCACCCATCGTAATGATGGGAATAAACAGTGGCAGCAGCTCAACATTATCTTGAGCCAATACAGCAGCGAGACTGCCATATCCAGATCGTTGTGAAGATTCCAGTAGTACGGGAAACTTACGTGGGTGACACGTTAACATCACAAGTGTCAAAGTATTGTTCATAATACATTTCTGTCATTGCATCAATTGTATGCAGGATGCTGAAACCCAAGCTTTATGATAGCACAGACGATAAATGTGTAATGCGAATGTATCGCATCTGTTGGATACGTTTCGTCTCAAATGAACGGCTTGATTCTATCAAAAAAATATACGATTGGGGGAATCAAGGCAGCTTTTTTCTTTAACCTAACCCCCCAGAAGGTTCATGTACCCTGGGGGGGTGGAGCTTTGGGGGAAAGAATACAGCCAGCCGGGTGCTCGCAGGGCCCTTTTAAGTGATTGAACAAACAATGTTCATGCTTCCTTGGGGGTTCCAATGTGGATTGGGCGCATTGGATAGACAATTACCTGTGGAGATCTTTAACTGCAGTTGCACCCATGGTACCTGTGCAAGAAGCTACACCCTGGTCAATGCGTTGACAACAGGAGATGTAATCCAAATCCCACAGTTGCATCATTACAAGAGAAGATTTGACTCTCACCAATGTCAATGGCTGGCTGTACCGTGATTGGCGGAAATTAATAATGACTCGATCTATAGTGACGAGTGCAACGATATACAAGGAATTACGGGTCCAGCTAGTGTTCATGCACCATTTTGGTCTGATGATGAGGTGCAAGTTTCGACCCTGGCACGGCAATTACTCGCGCTTGGACTTGCTGAGTAGTTGCCCACGCAGCCGAGAAAACATATCCAACGCCATGAAGGCCCCTGCTAGGAGATCAGAAAGATGGGGGGGGCAGACAAATGATGAAGGATGAGACCTACCGAGAGCAACATATGGCGCATACAAAGAGGTGAGTGTTTGTTTCTGACTGGTTGTACGGTCGGTCCAGCTCCAGACTTCGGCCAAACAAGCCATGGAGGTGACGAACGACTGGACTCCGAAGACAAGAAGATTCGCCGGGACCAAGGGGTGGTCTATAATCGTTAGTACCTATGTGGCATGTAACAATCTCTATCTCATCGCATTATACCTCGCCATAATGCCCAGATGGCCCAAATGCTCAGGGGGGTATGATAGAACAGCTCCATAACGATAAATACAGAGAACCAGGCCGGGGGTGATTCTTGGAAGAACTTGTCATGGTAATTGTTGATATAGAAATCCCGAATAGTATGCGAGAGGTCAGTGACGAGGAACGATGGGAGTAGAGGGACGGTGTCGACGACTATGGAGATAGCAATAAGAATACAGTTAGTATGGGCAGATCGTTTCATGGGGAGGGACAATGACCTACGGAAGATGATGGGAAGATGGATGACGAAGAAGAAGAGGTAAAGTGCATCGCATTTGCGCGAGAGAAGAGATAAGGCGGGCATGATGACAATTGTTATAATATTAGGAATGTATGAACATGTTTATTGTGTTGAAAGGAGACGGTCGGTCGGAGAAGGAGGAGTGGTCGATCATGTGACCGCCTCGAAAGTACGGGCGTGTTTGTTTGTTTGTTTGTATTTGTCCTTTTTTTTTTTGTACTTCTGAACATTCCCAAGATCGAGAAACAGAGTCAAGATGAAAAAGCAAACACACTTACTCAGACCCGATGGGTTGGAAAGACCGTCCAAGTTGTGCGTCGCTAGGAGGATATTTGCTTTTTTCCCAACTGCATTCCTTAAAAAACTGAGCTTAAGCTTAGTTGCGTGGATCAGTTAAGTTTAGTGTCTGTCCAAGCACCCACCGGCCTCACGATGGGATGGTAGCTAATCGCTCTCTTTGCTTTTTCCTCGAAGTCCTTGCATCGACCACCATTGATCCAAGATCTTATCAATCGTCATTCAATTCACAAATATCATCATCGGTGAGCCTGCGGGAATGAATAGCTCGCCTCCTCACCGAGGTTTCCCGGATTTTATCCCGGCTGGGCATCAAACTAAACAACGCTCTACTCAACTCGTACGTAATTAATTCAATTCTCTGGAATCAACCGATTCCAGGAGGCCACACCGCAACTCTTTCCCTGTTCTTCCCCCCCCCCTTGACCTAGCAATCATTTGGAAGTTTGCGCTGCAGGAAACCAACGGAGATCCAATGTGACGACTCCTTCGCGTAATCCATGACAGCCCTGAACAGGCGCTGATCATCATCCCTCGAATCTCTTTCCTGACCCGGGAAGCGATGATTGACTCATTCCTACAACTGCAAGGATATTCGGATGACCAGACAGAAATGCTGCGTCTCGCAGCAGATTCTCATCCGATCCATCAATAAGATTAATCACACGCTAAAATAAATAAATCAAATTCGTACCGCCATGCAGCCCAAGGAACCTGATCCCAGGAAGTATCCATCGATGTCGGTGGGCAACGAAAAGGTGTATCTTCCTCTCATATCTCTCATGGTTTAGACTGGCTGGCCAGCTGCTTTGTGAATGCATGGGCAAGGATGCCAGGAAGGTTACTGCACGTCTTAGCGCCAGACTACCCAAAGCCGTCCCCATCACCTCTGTCACTAGTTGATCTGGATAGTCATCCGTGTGGCTCTCCAGAACCCGGATAGCGCCACCCATGGGTACCCCTTGGAAGGGCCCCCCCTTCCCCGGAAGTTGGCACTAAGGTTTGACCGCTGTTAAACGAGCACGCTATGATGGAATAACTCTCTCACCAATAGGTACAATGGTCGGGCTGCTCTCAACCTTGAGTTTTTTTAGTGCGAATTAAAGAGCCGATAGGCCAAAGGAAAAAAAATAACCCCTCCCTTCAAAAAGAACATTGGTCTGATTCCATTCCAACCCCTCCCTTCGATTGAGAAGACCACAACATGAGGTGATCAGAAGCACCCTGGATATGCGCCGTAGATACGATCAATCAAAAGGAACAGAGTATTTTAGACAATATGCCAGATGCACAGATGAATCCTACTTTCAGTCTCAATGGCAATTCGGCCTTTTCCAGACTCTACGATCCTAGAAATCTTCCATTGCAGACTGCATCGTGATGGTGCATTATCAGGCTTGGTACTTTTTTTAATGCGTATGTTATGGTTAATTCTGTTCCAGGCTTCGATCGGCCTTCCAAACCGCCGTTGGAAACATTCCACAACAGAAGGAATGAATGGAGTATTCCCACTGATAAAGACGTACCTCCTGTGGAGAACCAAACCCTCATCAACCACGGGCATTGGACCGCATCCCCGAAATGAAAACAGACGAGCTTGGCTCGAAACAAGCGCATCTGCTCCATGACTAGCCATGGCGTATCTACAACTTATTAGACTAGACTCGGTTCAACTATTTTGAGCGAATGGCTAGGACGGCAGCACGGCTCTTGAGACCGCTAGGAACAACCGGCCGAGGAACCATGTGTGACCCTGGCTCCATTAGATTACACTGATGTACGAAGCTCCTGAGCAGGAACAAGCATCATCAGAGGGTTAATTTATCAGAAATCGAACGGTTTATCGGGGAAGATGCAGTTGGCTTCCCCCCCCCCCACCCCCCCCCTTGTTCGGCATCCACCCCGAGAACAAAAATCCCCCCAAACATTTCATACTAAGTTTCATCATCGACGAGGGGCAAAAAAAAAAAATTTTTTTAAATAAATCAAAAAAGAATGAACGAAAAAAAAAAAAAAAACCTCGAACATCATGATAACAAATAAAGGGGGAGGCAAATTGGAATCTCCTGGTGTTGCACTGCTGCATTACCCTTATCAGCATTCACATCCAACATACATCCCATCAATCGGCAGTAGGACAAGCAAGCGCAAGTCGGGATTTTTACGCTTTCTCTCCAAGGATGAAGGTAAGGAGAAAAGACAAATGATGCAAGATAGCAGAGCTACTTGGGAACTGCAGCTGTATTATTTCTCGGGCAACTACTGCACCATCCATCTTCCGCGATCCTCCTCAAGCTATTTCCAGAGCCAAAACAGACTCAAAATTAACGGCATTGGCCAACGTGCATAGTGCATGGTTCCACCTCCTGCAGCCCCCTTCGGCTTCTTATCGTTCGTCTGGTCTGGAGCCGGATTGAGCGGTGAAACCGCACCAGAAGCAGGCGGAATGAGACGAGAGCCAATCCCCCGGAACACACCGGGAATGTATTGCTTTGTCGGGGGGGACGCTAACTCATCCATCGATCATCATCATCATTATTGCCATCATTCCCTCATGGCTGGCGATGATGCAACCCAATTGGGCGTCTTGACCGCTTGTCTCTTGGATGTGCTTGTCTCTCTCTGTCTGATCTGTCCGTCTGTCCGTCTCTCTTCGCATTCACCCGTTTCGACAAGATGTGTCGAACATTCTGTACTCTGAGTGGCTCGTCAACCTGCCGCTTGTCCACAATTCCGAGCCAATCTGTCGACACCCGCCGTCTAGCACCGAATCCTGTACCCCTGTCGGCGTCGAGGGGATGTTTTTGTCCGTCATGGAATCGGCGTATCCCCAACAGCACAGGAGATGAAAGGGATGGTACCTAATCTAGTCAGTCAGGGCTAGCGAAATCGGCTCTTGGGTTGCCAGATCACCCTTCATTCACCGTTGTCCCTATCATAGACCCAGTAGTAATCGACACTTGAAACTATATTTATACTGCATACTCATCCCACCTTGTTCTTGTTTTCTTTTCTTTTTCCTCCTATTCATCCGCATCACCCCAAGAGAAATTTACTCTCTTGATCCAAGCTCTATTTGCTTGGTTGATTGTTTTTTTCTTACTTACAACTTCCCTTCTTCAATTATCCGAAGGGTGCTTTTTCCTCCTTCCCCGACCCGAACTTCCAAAAAAAAAAAACATATACATACCTACCCTATATATATCTATCTACATTTTCTCTCCAACAAAAGTCACACCAAAAACCCGCCATGCCATCCTCTGCCCCTATCCTCCGGCCCAAGAAGCCGCAACCTGTCAATGCCCACAAAGCAGATGCTCCTATCAGCTATGATATCAACATCCCTTACATCGATGTCAATGGGGCGACGAAGGCTCGCACCCGCTATCCGGAATATCTCCCCACATGGGATAAGATGTGGTTCGACCCATTGCCCCCTTTTGAATATGACGATCCCGCCCTGCGCGTCAAAGACAAGTCTAAACGCAACCTTTTGACTCCCGACGCCAAGGTGACGGAGATCCAGCCGCAGATCGGCAGCGTTGTTGAGGGCGTCCAACTGAGCCAACTGTCTAATGCCGCAAAGGACGAGCTAGCCCTGCTTGTCTCGGAGCGCAAGGTTGTCGCCTTTCCCAACCAAGACTTGATTGATGCAGGCCCCGAAGCCCAAGAATCATTTATGCGCCATTTTGGAAAACCAAACTATCAACCTGTGTCGGGAACAGTCCGCAACCACCCAGCATTTCACATTATCCACCGTGATGGCAATCGCGAGGAAATCTCGCGCTTCCTGGAACAGCGCACTACCACCACCCTCTGGCATCAGGATGTCAGCTACGAGATCCAGCCCCCCGGATATGTCATGCTGGGACTTTTGGAGGGCCCGGAAGTTGGTGGAGACACGGTGTTTGCTGCGACCGACATGGCTTACAAGTACGTTGTCATCATTATTATTATTTTTTTATTATTAGCGCCTCCCACCCCCCCTTTTCTTGTCATCTTGAAACGGAGGCTAATGTCATGATTACAGGCGTCTCTCTCCCACTCTTCGCTCGTGGCTTGACACGCTGCGGGTTACCCACTCTTCTGCCAAGATGATCAACCATGCCCGTTCGACTGCGAGTCCGGTCCGCAAGGATGCTGTTGACACCGTCCACCCGCTGGTCCGGGTGCATCCCGTCACGGGCGAGAAATGCCTCTTCATCAATGGCGAATTCATCACCAAGATTAATGGCCTGAAGGAGCCCGAACAAAAATGGCTCATGGATTTCCTGATGCAACACATTGTTTCTGGCCACGATTTCCAGGCTCGAGTGAGATGGCAGCCCAAAACAATTGTCATCTTCGATAACCGCTGTACGCTGCGTAAGTATACCAAACTCACAAACTAATAAAATACCTCCCGAACTAACAACATCCTTCAGACTCTGCAATCGTCGATTATTTGGACGATGATTACGGTGCCAAACTCCGTCACATTTTCCGACTCATCGCCCTTGGCGAAAAGCCAATTCCCGTTTACGATCAATTCGAGTAAACCATTGTTGATTCTTATCGATCTCTCCTGACTTTTCTAGTCTGGGTCAAAGATAAACCCCGATGATTGAGTCGCGGAGTTTGTTTTTTTCGATCCGCGGGCCCAAAATTGCATTCTTTTTCTTGCATGTGCCAGCCATTCCTGCCTTTTTTTATTTTATTTTCCTTGGTTCTCTTTTTCATTTTCTCCCTTTATCTACATGTTTTGATTGGTTTATTGGATGCCTCGGTTCGGTTGATAGACGGCTTATTGGGTTACTTTCTGTCTTCATTTGTTCTTCGGGATGTTTAACGGCGTCCGTTTTCCTTTTTTTAGACCTGATTTGTGCCATGCGCTTTCTTCCTTGATTCTACGATTCTCATGGATTTATAGACTTTTTTGCTTGTTCTGCGTCATGGTTTTTGATTTGTCTGTTTTTGGTATTTTTCGGAGATGAGATCATTATTAATACTAATTCTGAAGAAAAGAATCATCAGATGATCAGAGGTCCTTTTCCATTGAGAGATTCATTTGTACTCTCTTGTCTAACGTACATTTCACTCCATCGCTCATCTAATACACAGCTGTAACGTGGAAATAATTGGACACCCCGTATGGGTGCAGTACAACCAAATCCTAAATCATTCCCAAAGCAGCAGGAAGGAAAGAGGGAAAAATCAAAAGAAAAAAAAAGAAAAAGAAAAGGAAAATATAACGGTTCAAAAAGTAGTGGACATGAAAACTCCAGGCCAGATGAGCTTGTGCAAAGGGGGGAAAACAGAACAATACAGGAAATTGGCATGAAATATAAGTAAAATCTGACAAGGAAATTTTTGTTTCAACCATAACTGCATCGCCATTACCGCAATACATCCTCGATTCTCGTACGCAGTTCATTGGCAAACTGCACCTGCTCCGGCGTGGTACCCCCCTGTTGCATGAGGAGAAGCATCTCGGAGATACGTTCCGCAACCACATCACTGCCGAAGACCATTCCACCGAGCCGGACAGTATCATGGAACCAATGCTCGATCAGATAAAGCAGATCCTTCGCAATGTACTTCCGGTTAGACCCATGGAACGGTGCTTCGTCCGTGTAATACATCCCCTCAAGGATGGAGTAGAGCGTTTCATCCGGGATTCCTAGATCAATGAACAAATCGACAACCCATGTCGCAGGGCCCACTCCTCGTTGGTGTTCGAGGGCGTATCGCTCGAGCATGGGAAGGAGGATTTCAATGGGGAAAATGACCTCGGAAAGTCGCAACCGGCTCCCCAGGCTGCGCACCTTGTCAATTACAGCTTCGTAGGGCAGGGGCTCCCCCTTTTCAACGGTCTCGTCATGCAGATCCTGCAACAGGTTCTGCCACGTCGACCGAATATCTGCAGGATTCCGATGGTCTGCCAAGTAACAGATCTGTAGACAAATATCGTAGTAGCTTCCTGGGTCGGCATATGTATTGAACAGCTAAAAGATGTTAGCATCCCATCATCGTAGAAAAATAATATCCCTGACTTACTGTGCTAATATCCTTGATGGGACCGTCCACATCAGCGAGAACTTGTGCTCTTTGCTCGGAGGTAATTCGCTTATCATCCTTCAGACGTTGTAAGAGGTCGTCTTGAATATTGGCAATATCAATCAGTGTCGAAATTTCCTGCAGCAATCGCTGTCGGGGTTGCCGGCCGACATCGGGTGTGAAAGTTGAGGCGTTTGCCCTGGCACGACCCAAGTATTCGATTCTGCGACCAAGGGGAAGAACAAATGCACTTTGGGCAAGGCCATATTGGACGTTGGCAGCCTTGAAAAACTGCTGCGATTGGGCGAAGTACTTCCAGAGAAGGTCCGCATGCGAGAGGTCGTCTTCTGATTTGCGCTCCAGATAGGTAACCACAAAAGAGGAATTGGTCTGTAGCAGGCGGTCGCTCCAGCCCTGTTCCAGATACCAATCGTACAAACTGGTCAAGAAGACTTCGTCACTCGAGTCTGAAATTACGCCATAGGCTTCGTTCTTGCGTTTTGCGATGAGAGTCAGTTGCCCATCGACCACCCCGGGATCATGGGCTGCAAGGTTGTCGACTGCGATGATAACTTTGAAAATGAGATCATAGCACTGTTTTCTGAAGTAAAAATATTCCTTTCGGGAATCCTACCGGGGAAAACGTCAGTTTTGAATGGTGAGGGTGACGAATATAGGGCGGAATTACCTCTTGTGGCCGTCCTTCCACGATCCATGACAATGCCATGTTAGCCTTGTCCGACCGAGCGGCGACATTTAGACCAAGTTGAATAGCCCCTTTTACCGTTAGATAACTTGCTATTTGTGAATATGTATGGTTACTTACCTGCAAAAAACTGGTTTGCAATGTAGCTATCCACGGCAGAAACAAGGTAATCCATAGGCAGGTTCTCGGATACCTGCTGAAAGAGCTGAAGACTTTCGTTTAGTACGTTTCGGCCAAGCTCAGAGTTTGAGCCAGCTTCCGTGGCTCTCTTGAGTAATTCCTGGGCCTTGAAGATGACCACGTCCTCGGCGCTGCAAAAACTACCACATCGCCGTCTCAAAGCGTCGGCGACGGTTTCGACATTGGAGCCTTTAGCGATGTTTCTGTTCACGATTCCTTTCACGAGCTCCTTGGCAATATCATGACCTTTGCTGGTGCTGAAAAGTTCTTCAAATGTAAGTTTCATAAACCGTTGCTTGGACTCATCAGGTAGTAGTGCGACAATCTCATCTACCCGCTCATCGAACAAGACCAAGACAAACGAAATGCCTTCAATGGTATGAGAGACCAGCTGCACGAGGGAATGAAGTGCTCGGTGTTCTGCTTGCAGTGCAGTCTCCTCTTGCTTGGTTGACACACGTGCCAGAGCTTCCGGACCGCTCAAACCTTCGATGAAGCTCTTGTTTGTTTTGAAAAAAGCTTGCAGTGCTGATAGATCCTTTTGGATAGATTGTAACTTTGATGCAGAGACAGAAGACGAGATCAATTGAGTACCATTCGGAGCGCTTGATGCTTTTGCGATTTCCTTCTTCCAAATTGAACGCAGGAGTCGTGAAAGATACAAGGCAATGCCCGCATGTCGTGGTGAAGGAACGACGGAATCAATTGCAGGCGTAGAACTATCTGCAACAGCGTTTTCGTTCATAGTCGGTCGGCCTCCGTAGTCGATAAAGATCTTGCGGGCAAATTCCAAGACATCAGGATCGTTGATTTGAGTTAGGCGGGAATCCGTCGAGATCTCGACGCCCTGTCCGCAAGCGACAGCAAGTGCCGTCGCAACCGTTTCGCTCCGACCATACGAACGAATGAAGTTTTTGACCTCACCTTCCAATCCCTCCTCGCCGCTACCGCCGCTCCGGACCAGCGCGGCGAATATGTCCACGAGGCGTCGACGGCGAATGACATGGATTCCGGTGTTGGTAAGAATTGCAATCTCGGCAGCAGGGTTGTCGAACTGGATAGCGAGTTCATTTCCAAACCCCCCTGGGGTCGTCGTGGCCGCCGTAGCAGGGGTACACAGACCGACGTCTTCAGCCCTGCTACCTAGGGAAAGCCAGATACCCGTTTCAGCAGCCTGCCCAGGAATTACGTTATCTTGAGAGCGAGCCACCCGCCCTGAGTCGGGAGAGGACATGAAAAGAGCGTCCGTTTTGCGGGACGGATCCTTGCACGTAAAGCAGAAGAAATACCCGGGTGGATACCGGAC
Organism: Aspergillus nanangensis; assembly: GCA_015844325.1. Lineage (NCBI taxonomy): Eukaryota > Fungi > Ascomycota > Eurotiomycetes > Eurotiales > Aspergillaceae > Aspergillus > Aspergillus nanangensis. The sequence goes on along the minus strand of VCAU01000002.1, from coordinate 790,023 downwards.
AGTGAACCGAGTAGGATCGAGAGTATAAATAGGCATCTTCGATGCCAGTGTCGGCTGGAAACGAGGCTGAGCTTGAAGAGCCAGGCTTGAGCTGGTGGGAGCGCTGTCAAAAGGTGGAGTTTTCACATGGTGAGCCTGCATACTGGTGGGGGCATTCCCGCCGTTCGGGGTCGTAGACCAGCTATATGATCCAGTAGCACTCAGGTAGATACGATACCCTGTCGCAGTAGTCGCCATAAGATGATACCTCGATGCTTCGGCGGCGGGAATGGGGCTGATGGAAACAATCCGAACCTTCGGGTTAAGGCTCTCATTTGACGCAATAATATGTCCAATATTAGCGTAAATGTCCAACGCGTGCTTGGTGATGGCCAACACAATGGTTCCATCAGGTTTCATGTGGAACACCCGAATGGTGGACATAGAGGATAAAGTATAGAGCAGCCGCCTCGTATCATCGATCTCCATTTGCTCTACATTTTCGAAGGGCTTGTGGGTGAAGCTCAGGGAAGGCTGGAAGGCCGAGAAACGTGAGCTAGTATGATTGACTTTCGCGCACCGGCCTTGGAACCACCTTTCTTCCTGTTGGTATGTGATTTCGTAAACATCATTGTCGGCGGTACTACCGAAAAAGATACGGCCTGTCGAATCAGAGGAAGCAAGTACATGAACGTCGAGTCCGCGAATAGCTACGGACATGCCCGTTTGATATAGTGACACCTGTCGGGCACCTCCTGGCGTCGTCTCACAGCCCATTCCTAGCAAAATAATCTCCGCGGTGGTTGATATGACGAGCAAATGGGTGATGGAAGGCAGAAAAACCCCCGGGCGAGGCTTCGCCAATCTAACAGCATTAATGCTGTTTGGTTGATCCTCAAACCCGACCAGCTGGGGATTGGGGTGTGTATAATCCCAGATATAGAGAGCATTGTCGATGGCCACCCATGCATGGTTAAGCTCTGCAAACAGCCCCATACTTGTGGAAACCTGCGCCCGATTGTACTGGTCGAAGATCTGATCAGGGATATTATACATCTTCACTTTTTGAAAGGGAGCCCATGATGGCGAAACAGGGATATCGTAGTCAGACGAAAAGCCCTCTAAAGAAGCTAGTTAGCAGAGTGCGAGATCCACAAGCTCACCGTCTATTCACTTACGGGACAGATAGCTGTCGAGATCGGGATAGCGAGCTTCCTGGGTGAGCGTATCGTTGACTGTTCGCGCTGCACGCTCTTCGGTGCTCAATGTCTGGCTTTGAGACTTCGAAGCTGCTGGAGGGAGCTTGGGAAGTGACGCCGATGAAGCAGCTGGCGCCGTGGGGGCAGGAGCCGCGGGTTTCGGCGCGAACACCGGAGCATTCGGGGCATTGTTCGGACCAGGTGTCTGGAAGAAAGCACCTGGTAGAGGTCTCTGGGGAGTGAGAGTCGGGGGCAGGTTCGGATAAGACATGATGTTGTCGTGGAGCGGCGATTTCTAGACGGTCGCGCTCCGCGACGGGTTGGAGAGGGAAACTCGGTCAGCGCAAGGGCTGAAAGACGAGGCCAAGGGAAGGAGAAGAATTGAAAGAAGAAAACGATAGAGTTGAAGGTGAAGGATATAAGATAGGGAGAGGAGGTAAGAGGGAGGGGATTAACAGGGAGGAGGAAGGAGAGAGGGAGTGTTCAGAGTATAGGAATAAGAATAATAAATCATCAGAGGTTTGAGCCGAACTGGAAAGGGAAACAAAATTATGCACGGACCCGGCAGATCACAGTGTTCCCTTCGCTCTCCGCCTTTGTTTTCCCTTCATCACCAACAATTCAATTCAATTCAATTCAACTCAACCTCGACTCCTTATTCATTGCATTCCCTTCTTTATACCCTCCACAACAATATGTTCCGCACATTGCGATTATCCACCCGTCTGACCTTCCGTTCAGCGCGGTGGAACTCGACCAGCAGCCCAGCAACACCTCCTCTCATGGCCAAAATCCGCTCGGATCTGAAGGTCGCCATGAGGGCTAAGGACACTGCGCGGTAGGTGCCTCTACATACGTTTCTACATGATACCTATAGATCGCGTCTAGCTGACCAATTGATTGTTCTTTATCTATAGACTCAACGTTCTTCGCGCCTTGATCTCGGAAACCAACAATGCCGCCAAGTCCTCCTCGCCCATTCAAACTGATCTACAGCTGCTGTCCTTGATTCGCAAACGTGCCACCGGTGCGAAAGAAGCTGCGAAACAATTCGCTGAGGCTGACCGCCCAGACCTCAAGGAAAAGGAGGATGAGCAGGCCGCCATCCTCACAGAATACGCCGGCCAAGTAGAGACAATGAGTCTAGATGACATCAAGCAAATTGTATCGCAAGAGATCGCCAAGGTCAAGGATTCAGGCAAGAAGGTAGAGATCGGGTCACTACTCAAGTCTCTCTTTGGTCCTGGTGGTGCCATGGATGGTAAGGCCGCTGAACGGGCTGAGGTCGCGAAGATTGCCAAAGAGGCCGTTGCTGCGGCTTGAAGCATGCATACAAAACGAAAAGACCTTGTATATTAGCTAATTGTACAATTGTATATTAATTATTTCTTACGACAAAAATGTGAGATGATTTTCTTTACTTTTGTGTCGTTGTACGGGAGTAAACCAGACAAGGACGGCACAATGAATGGCACACGCCCTGGAGGTGTGTCGCAACAATGCATACATTATCAACACAATGATTTCTTGGAACTCCGAATTCAGAAAGGAAATAGAACAAAAGAAAATGACCACACCCGCGATATGCGAGACATTCTAGATACACCTGATAACTCAAAGTTTCGATATTCAGTGTCGCCGTAACTCCCAACCTCTTATCTAAGGATACTTCTGGGTTGACCTTCTTCCAAAACGCTTTAGGAGTACACGAAGGTAAAGCCACCCACAACGGTCATAAACAATCCCAGCCATAACCACCGACTGGGGTTTATAATATCATCCCGAGTCACCAACTGCTTTCTACCGTTGGTCTCCCTTGCGAGATGGCGTTTCTTATGAGACACTGGGTTCAAGGTATTTACCGGCAGCATCTGAGGTGGCTGGTATATAAGATACATAGGATGCATAAACGAATCGTCAAACTTTTGGAGATCTAGTCGTTGGATGTTGTGATATGGATCAACGGAGACCTTGAAAGACTGGAATATTGTGAGTCTATGTGTGGCTCTGAGTAGGGTTCATGGACAACGTACATTAAACTCCTCGGTCTGGTTATATCTGGTATATATTCCTTCCTCGGATGAACACGGGTCAGAGAGAAGCTGCCTACCATCCACTTCTATCGGTGTCAGGTGCAGGGATCCATCACTGTTCACGGTGAAGGTTCCGTGTTGCCATTGCATAATACCCTTGGGACAATGAGGGTCGGTGGCTTGGGTTCGATTTCACATCAGTACAAGCAGGTAAACACACCCAGGAAACATATGCTCACGGTTCGATAGAGCGCGAAAGTAGGCTTCTTCATAGTGGCCTGTCGAGGTGAACGAGTAAGATATACCCGTGAGGTTTGGCTCGAGGAACTTGTCATTGATCGGGTCGTAGAATCCCTATAAACAGCGCGAGCGCATTAACATCTCGCAGAAGTGTAAACAAAGAAGATCCAGACACATACCGGACCTGTGATAACGTTGCGAGATTTGGTGGACCAAGTGCCAACAAGATCAGTAACGCTGCTCGTGGCCCTGACCACCGTCGCAATGAGGCCAAGCGCGAAGTATCCTGCAATCATGGTGATGGTATGATGCGGAGGGAGAGTGCGCGGGTGTTGAAAGAAGAGCAGCAGAGAATATGAGAGGCAGGAATGCCTCTGAGAAGGGCGCCATGATCCCAGGAAGGAGAATGGAACAAGAAGGCATGAATGAAGGCTGGAATGGAATGTAAACGAACAACTGACGCTCCAATCAACTAACCGTCTTGTGCCAAGACCCGATCATCCTTCTCTTTTCTTATCAACAACAACTTCAAATATCATTGTATTTGCTGGAGATAGCTTTCCCTTTCTCGCAAAAGACTTATATTCAACTCCCAATTATGATGGCTAGTCTGCAAACCGCCAAAAAAGACCTTCGGCGAAAAATGCGTGATGCCCTTCAACGCATTCCCACCGATTCTATCATAAATCAATGTCAGTATCAGCATCAATATTCCCCTCATTATTCAACATCCTCCAATATTAACAGAGACTTCAGCTCAAATCGCAACCAATCGTCTATTTTCGCTTACTGAATACCAAAATGCGAAGCGGATAGGAGTCTATCTCTCCATGCCGTCGGGCGAGCTATCAACAACTGCAATTGTCCATGACGCTCTGTCCACCGGCAAAGAAGTGTTCATTCCCTATATCCACAGCGTGGAGCCAGTGTCATCGTCGACACCCCCGCAAAAGACATCCATTATGGACATGCTCGCCTTAGAATCGGTTGATGAGTTCACATCACTCATTCCCGATAAATGGGGGATTCCATCGCTTACGAAGACCCAGGTAGCCTCTAAGAGGAACTGTTTTGGAGGCATCGGTGTGACATCCCAGTCGGATGACTCCTCTACGCAGGGAAGCTATGACTTGGACTTAATCGTCATGCCCGGAATGGCATTTGATGAAGGGTTTCGACGACTGGGACATGGTAAAGGTTATTATGACCATTTTCTGACCAGGTATTCAAAGGCGACGGAGAAACAGACAGCGACGCCCAAAATGCCTTTACTCGGTGAGAACACCCCCCCCCAAAGAAAAGAAATAAAAACAAACGCAACAAGAAAGGCGAAAGTAACCGAATTAATCCATAACTAATAGTTGCCCTCGCCCTCCGAGAACAAATGCTCTCCGCGACCGATCAAATCCCCGTTGCAAACCACGACTGGCCAGTGGACGTTGTTGTTATCGGGGATAATCGGTGTCTTGTCCGCCAGCGCTGACCTTCCACCGCCAGAGAACAATGTCCCAATTTTCCCGAACCCCGTGTATCTAAGATGTATGACAAGCCTCCAGTAGTAATCGTAAATAGTGTTTATTTGAGGGTAATCGGTTATATGGTAACATGGCGATAACGTAGGGAAAAGAACTTTTTTTTTCTCGTTTCATTTTGCTCAGATCACTGCACAGCTTGAATAAGTGACACATTATCACCCTTCAGCAATATCTGACCTATAAGGAGGGTGGTCGTTAGTATCCACTAGTTATGATATAAATCGCCATTGCGGTTGGAATCGCGTACCTAAGGGCCGGCGCTTCTCTTCCTCGGACTTTGTTGCCATTCGGACTTCGACCGCATCGTCAACGACCAGGTTCATGAATTCGTCGAATCCCTATCGCGAAGTTAGCTAAACCAGTCGAGCCATGACACGCGGCGGACATGGGATTACCCGAATTTTTCCTTCTATCCGGAAAGCCAACTGCTCATAGAGCCAGATAGAAACCGTCGACCGTTGCTGGAGAAGCTTGAAGATAAAGTGAATGGGCGCAAGCAGGGTCTTGCGAGCAGCTCCACCGCCTCGGCCAGTCATGATTGGATGCGCGATGGGGGATTTAGAGAGAGAAAATATACAAGATATCCAGACACAAGAATATGTCTAAGCGTAAAACAAGAACGAAGTGGAAAATGGGGGAATAAAGACGGTTGTGGGAAGAGTTGAGAGTGGGAAGGTGGATGATCGAGGGAAGAAGAGAGAGCTTCCGCAGCGGAGGAGGTTTGTTCTGTTCTGTCTGTGTCTGCGGCTGCGGCTCACCCAACTTTTTCCTGCTGGTCGGTCGTCACCACATCCCACTTAATACTTCCCATTCCTTCCTCATCGAACTAAACTCCCTCCACCACCACTACCTCCGCCACCACCCCGACGATTTCTTTTTCAACCCTTTCAATCTCTTTTCATAATCGGCAGACTCTCAATCACTGTCGCCCCCACAACCCCATCTCTTTATATCTCGTGAATGAGTGTTCATGACTGTATCTCATAGGTGTTGAGCCTCCGGCCTGGCTAACCCCTCATTACCCGATTTCTTCGATATCAAACCCTCCAAAAAAACACCTACAATGGCCAGCAAAGACGGCGCGGCCGGACAGGCATTTGCGCCTGTCCTAGCGGCTGTCGCTACAATGCAAGGAAATGTCTCCCGGTCTGAGAAGACGCATGCTCATGAGTTCCTGGAAAAGTTCCAGAAATCAGTCGGTCCTTCCCCGGCCCCTCCTTTTCCTCCCCGATGCGAACCCCTGCCCACTCCACGAGCGATGATATGCTGACAGATGACTGTTGTTCTCTCTATCTATTAGGTCGAAGCTTGGACGATTACCCATGAATTATTGCAGTCGCCAAATACCCCCGTGGAAGCGAAGTTGTTCGCCGCAACGACACTGAAGGGAAAGGTAAAGAAGCTATATCTGTCACCAGCACCAAGGGCATGCACCCTCCTTACTAACCCCCTACTAGATCATGTTCGATTTGGACCAGTTGCCTGCAGAGTCGACTGTCGCCCTACGAGATTCGGTAATGAACCTTCTGGTCGCTTTCGCATCAGGCCCGCGGCCAATCCAGACACAGCTATGCGTTTGTTTGGCCAGCCTGGCCATTCAAATGATCCAGTGGAAGGATGTCTTAGCTACCGTGGGCGCGACACTCGGCGGTTCAGCCGGTGATTGTGTGCTGGAGTTCCTGCGAATTCTACCGGAGGAGGTCACAGAAGGTCGCAAAATCAATCTGAGTGTATGTTCGACATAGCCAACCCATCTACCAAACGCCCGTTTACTTCGCAGTCGGCAACAACTTCGCTTGGTGACTCCAATGACTCAAAATCTAACGCATTGGCCTTACTTAGGAAGAGGATCTTAATAACAGAACGAAAGAACTCCTGGAAGATAATGCGGACCAGGTTATGCACCTTTTGATCCAATACGCCCAGTCATCGCGTACGTACACCTTTCTACTTCCGATTATCCTGACCCGTTTAATGTATACTGAACTTTTCATTATAGCATCGGCATCTACTAATCCCCGCCTCCTGGACTGCATTACCTCGTGGATGCGTGAAATCCCCGCGTCGAAGATCGTCGAATCCCCGTTGATGGATGTCATTCTGAAGGCTCTGGACAATGATGCATCATTCGAATCCGCCGTGGACAGCATGTGCACCTTGTATAGAGATACTCGGGAGGTGGATGACTCCCTACCGCTTATCCAAGCTTTGTATCCACGACTATTGTCTCTGCGCCCAAAGATCGCCGAGATGGCTGAGACTGAAGATACGGATGCCTTCCGAGGCATTACCAGACTATTTGCGGAAGCGGGTGAGGCCTGGGTAGTTTTGATTGCGCGCATGCCTGTTGAATTCCGAGGACTCGTGGAAGCTGTTCTTGAATGCTGCGTCCGGGATTGGGAACGTGATGCCGTTTCCTTGACATTCATATTCTGGTACGAATTGAAGCAATACGTTTCGTTGGAGAGATACGCAGGTGCGCGACAAACCCTCGGCGACATCTTCTCGAAACTGGTGGACATCATGGTCAAGCATCTCGAGTATCCGCGCCCAGAAGAAGGAGAAACGGACCTGTTTGGTGGTGACCGGGAACAGGAAGAAAAGTTCCGCCATTACCGACACTCCATGGGTGACGTTCTCAAGGATTGCTGCGCCGTCATCGGGGTTGCCGAGTGTTTAAACAAGGCGTATTTGCTGATCCAGCAGTGGATCTCTAAATATGCTGCACAATCCAGTGACGAACATGTACCCAACTGGCAGGAGTTGGAAGCCCCTCTCTTTAGCTTGAGGGCTATGGGCCGCATGGTTGACCCTGAAGAGAGTCGGATTTTACCACAAGTGATCCCTCTGATCACGCAAATCCCAAATCAAGAAAAAGTCCGCTTCCAGGCCATCATGGCCCTTGCACGGTATACTGAATGGACCGCGCAGCATCCAGAGACTCTAGAGGCGCAGTTGAATTATGTCATTTCGGGCTTCCAACACAGCTCCTCCGAAGTCATCCAAGCCTCTGCCTTAGCTTTCAAGTTCTTGGGCACGGATTGTCAAAAACTCCTTGGCGGGCACATTACACAGCTCCACAATTTCTACGAGTCCGTCCTTGATAAATTGAAACCGGCCAGCCAGGAAGAGGTGACCGAGGGAGTGGCCGCTGTTGTTGCGGTGCAGCCTGTTGAGAAGATATATGAGACTATGAAGATGTTCTGCGACCCCATCATGACTCGAATCATGAGCCTAGCAAATAATGCCAAGGATGAACAGGGCCAGCGCGCAGTTGCCGGTATATACTCCCCCCACTACTTATGAGGTCCCATCGCATGCTAATCTCCATCTAGACCACCTTCAGCTGATTACGATCTTCGTTCTGGTCATCAATCCATATGTGGGCCCCAATGAAGAGAACCCCGCCGTGAAATACTGCGGCGAGATTTTGCCGATCATGACTACGATTGTCATGAACTTCACCTCATCCACTCCAATCCTGGAGCGAGTGTGCCGCTGCTGGAGAAACATGATCATCTCTTATCGTACAGCTATGACTCCTCTGCTCCCCACGTTAGCACAGAGCCTTGCCAGTGGGTTTGAAGCGTCACGGGAGGGGTGCTTCCTGTGGGCCACTGATGCGGTGGTTCGTGAATTTTCGGAAGGATCTGAATTTGTTGACCCCGGCACGAGTAATGCTGTATTCCAATTCTACGAGCAACAAGCCGTCGCCTTCCTACGCGCTTTGAATGACCTGGCTCCCGAGAATTTGCCTGACGGTAGGCCCTTCCTCTGCACATGGAGCTCCCAATGGCGATCCCAATTAAGATATGCTAATGATTTTCATTCAGTGATCGAGGACTTCTATCGGCTATCCTCCGATGCCATTCGGTACTATCCCAAAGAGTGCCTCAATTCGTCACTGGCGGTGCCGATCTTCTCCGCAGCGCTGAGTGCACTCACACTCCAGCAAATTGACCCCCTCATGGCGACCTTGCACTATTATCATGACCTACTGAGCTTTGCTTTTGATAAACCTGCGGTGTCTGACTTTACCACCTCTAACGGGGATCCGTACACGAATCCCCCCGAAATCCGCGAGGCTGTCAAGCAGCTCATTGCATCCCAAGGGCAGGTACTAGCCCAGCGCATGCTGACAGGGATGATGTTCTCCTTCCCCGGGGAGTGCTTCCCGGACGCATCGGGGGTAATGATGTCACTGTTTGAATTAATGCCGCAGGAGGCTGGAACGTGGCTGCAAACCACGCTCCAGATGCTTCCCGCAGGCACGATGAAGGCTGGCGAGGCCGAGCGGCTACTAAAGGGAATTTCTGACAAGGTGCAATCGGGTGAAATTCGAAAGATTCGGGCCCTGCTCCAAGGTAACCAACCATTGCTTGTGCAACGCGGGATGTGATATCATTGGACTAACGAGACGCCACTTACAGACTTTACGAACTCCTATCGACGACGAAACGTGGCACCCAGAGAAGGTTTGGGCCGGTTGGAAGCCACCCGATTCCGGTTTAGCGGATAGGTGGAGGATGAGGGGAATTTTTCAGACTGGACACAGTCAGGAACAGCTCAGCTGAGGAGGTTGAGATTGAATGATGCCTATCATTCGCCTTGCCGTTCAACACACCTACACACACACACACACTTACACTTGGTGGGCGGGCGTTGATCCCATCATGGGACCCCAGGTGAGCAGGGTAATGAAGACAGACAGCCACGGCGTGTTAAAAGCAAACCCAATAAAATTGCAAAAGAAAAACGATGTCCCACAAATTCCCCCTCCCCTCCCCATTTCCGCACACGATCCCCATGCGATCGTTTCAGAAGAAACCCACCCATACACGCATGATGGAGGCGCAACATCCGCCACCAAGGCAGGGCAACGACGGAGTACGTCGGCTTTTTTTTTTCGCCCCCAATTGTAATATCGCACAGTACTATAGTTAGGAATTAGAGAGATCTTTCGCGATGAGGAGTCGACGATCTTAAATTCTAGAAGAAGAAAAAGAAAACAAGTGCTTACGAGTACCGAATAACATCAGAGTGCCGATATCGGAATCACATCCACTACGGAGGTGTTTACGTAGTACATACTTTTCTGCCCGTCACGAAAATGTCCAATCCTACCGTTATTTTCAGGTACAAACCAGCGGGTCCGACGCGAAAGTCGGGCACATTTTCCCTTCTAGGCTTCATTCGTTCTTGAGGGATTGACATTGGCTAGATCGACGACCAGGGCGAGGATCAAGATCGCCAGGAGCGATTCATTTCCTCGGCTCCACTATGGAAGAACAGCCGGGGACGACTAAAATAGCCCACTCAAACTAGTATATCCGTCTCAATCTGATCATGAACAGGCAGGTGTTTTCGGAGCCTAGAACTAGGTACCTGCCTGTCTGCTGACAATGGCAAATTGGAGGGACAAAGTTCACCTAACAACTGTATGATGTTTCGAGTATTTGATTGCCTCTCCTTGTACGCCCGAGGTCGGAATCTTCCTCACTCATTGGGTGCGTGTAAAAAGCCTCAACCAGGCAACCGGGACCGGCTGATTTACAACTCTTTCCCCAGGTGTCCTTTATGTGATTTGTGGTTTTTGAAGTTTAAAAATAAAATAAATTTAAAATTGGGGGGGAGGGGGAAGGGCCCCCAGTTTTCTTTAGGGCAGACACTGAATCAGTTCGTGATGGGTGAACGTGGAAATTTCCCAGTGCGGACCTGAGGTGAACAGCATGAAGTCTGAGGGGGTGGAAGATGGAGGTTGCTTTTTCTTTCTTGTACTCCTGTTGTTAACTGAGGACCTAAAGATGATTTGCTTTTGGGGGGGCTTATCCAACGGGCGAAAACAGGTCTAGATGGTGAAAGGGTAAAAGTTGATAGTATGTACTTGGCAAGTTGAACCATGATCGCCCACACACGGGAGGGATATTAGAAAGAAATGATATTTTTTTTTTAAAAAAAAAAAAAAAAGTAACGCTTCCAATGGGGGTTGGGAGGGTAGGGGGTTTGACAAGGCCATAGTCGATATTAACCCAAAAGTTAGTATTTTCTCCCTGTCGGCGAGAGACCCGGGATCCCGGTACGTGTCGGAGGTTTCCGTTCCAAAATGGAGGATCTGTCATATTTATGGATCAGATATCCTTATCAGGACCAACTGTCCTATCCGTTTTACTCACCCTAGGTGTCTCCGTGGTCTCATGGACAGGGAAGAATCTCTTCTCCGCGGTGCTGAGGAACTCAACCCACCGTCAACGAGGAGAAGTATAATCGCGTGAGAGAAGAAACAACCTGCATTTGGACAAGTGGCTGGTTTGGCTGTTTGGAATTGCACCGTTGCTTTTTCCAACTTCGTGTCCGCTTCAGGATCTACATCAAAAAGACCCCGGGAGGGGGAGCAGGGCAAGTCTGGAGACCAGGGCACAGCCACTGAGGAAATAACAAGCCCTGGAGATCGACTGCAAATCAAGCGTTAAAGTTGAGATTCGAGCGTCAAAAACCACTCGTGCGTCAGTGAATTTGTTTTGCCTTCCTGTGGGAGAGAGGAGAAAGAGATCTAGACTGCATGTCTGCCTGCCTGGTCCAGTCAGGATTGGGATAGTCAAATCGTGCCGATCTTCCTTTCTCCGCATGGTTAGCATTAACAGCGACCTAACCGACTTGGGAGATCCAGAGACCGGTACAGCTTGAAGGAGAATAGCTCCATTGAGAACAGAGGCAGAGAGAGAGAGAGAGAGAGGAGAGAGACGCCATGTTAACAAGCAAGTCCTTGGTTTATCCGCCGCAGCCGCAATTCGGTTGTCGAGTCTTCTCACTCGCCCAGAAACTCGATCTTTTCTTTATTTTTATATTTTTATTTTTTAATCTCCACTAGCGGCAGCACTCTGATATTTTCCATAATTGCCGCAGGGGAGTTTTTTGGGCCCTGCATTTCATTTCATAATGACGATTAGGGATTCTAGTTGGGTTCTACAAAGCTTCGGTGCAGGGTTGAACCAGAGGGTCGAGGGAAATTTCGTACTGGCGGAGACTTCAAAATAGAACATTCATTATACGAGTGCCATCGTTAGTTTTGGAATGACTCTGAGAATTGTTCTTGCTTTTTCTTGCGGCGTGATGTCTTCGTGTCCGAGTTGGGATTGTTGCTTTAAAATCGGAATGAATTGCGAAGACACGACAGTGAGGCGGAGGGGGAGGAAGGTATGGAGAGAAAAAGGAAAGTATCCTCGTTTTGCCCGGTCCAACCATGATTGAAGTTTGGGATGAGGGAGAGGAAGAAATGATGATGGGTTGTTGAAGCAGCCCCACTGGAGGAGGAAATAAAATGAGGTAAAGCGCGGCTGGCTTTAAATTGGGCTTCACCAAGAATGACATTTCAATCAATTAATTCATCAATAAATAAATTAATTAATAAATGTTTTTTTTATTGATTGATTTATTCAATTATTTATTTTCGTCATGAGTCTTTTTTTATTAATATTTAATTTCTCTCATTATTTAATTCTTGATATAAACTTCTCAACAAGAGAAATCTGGGTGGGATATAAGAGCCTGTCCTATAATTTCCCCTCTTCTCCCGCCTCCAATTTTTCCCCATGACTTTTTTTGTCTCGTTCTCTCCTCTCCCGATCAGCCCATCAACGCTTCCTCTTCCTTCCTCTTTCCCTCCCCTCCTCCTTAGACTTCACATTCGTTCTTGACTCAACTCTTCCGATCACAGACCCCTGTTACTGTCCCTCCGAACCGAAATAAATCATAATCACCCATCTCCACGTTCTTCCCCACGGGGTTCCTCCAACAGCGCATTCCCTCCTCCTCTTCCTCCTCCTGTACATCCATCCTCTCATATCCTCCTCCCTCGAACAAGATCGAAATCCTTCCTCCCCCGATACCCTGACCCATGGCTGGTATTATCTGCCGGGTCTCTGCTTCTTGACTTCTCCCGTGGACTCGGGCTCCTCTCTCGCGGTCTGATGAGCATATTCGACATCTCCCAGGTCGCTGCGGGCCCTTTGGGTGTTGGGTAGTATTGAGTGGCGTGTGCTTCAACGCGCGAAGAGAGAGAGCGCGCAGAACCATCGAATCCAAATGACCTTGGCAGTCAGTGCAGTCACGGAGCTGCAACACGCTCCTTCGGCCTGCAACCCACAGGATATGGACTTGACCATGGACAATGATGCGATGCAGTCGGCAATCGGGGCCGGTGCGCGCAAGCGCAAGAGAAGCCGCAAAGTCCTGCCTGACCGCAAATTCGAGTGTACCTCTGAGGGATGTGGCAAGAGTTATTCGCGCGCTGAACATTTGTATCGTCACCAACTGAACCGTATGTGATTATAATAATCTATATATACCCTGCAGGTTGTCCAGGGGAGCGACTGACTCATTGGTTGGACAGACACCCCGAAACAGATCTATCGGTGTGACTTCCCCGACTGTTACCGCTCGTTTGTACGACAAGACTTATGCATCCGACACCGAGAGAGGCATACAACTCAAGGCTCGCAGCTTCAGAAGCGGGATCAGTTTGCCCACACGGCAACCACCCCTAATAACCCCCCGCTATCGCACAATGCCTCTCAGGTGGGTCAGAGCCAACCCAACGTCGTCTCACCCCCAACCTCCAAATTTACCTCCGCGGCGACGACAACAACAACAACAACAACACAACCATCTCCTTCCTCTGTCGGCCTGAACCCCACACTGAATTATTCGTCTCTGGTCCCGCAACACGCCATCGAGGTCTCCAGCGTTGCTTTTTCCCAGTCCACGACCCCGAGCAACCATAGCAAGAGCTCTCCGCCCGGACAATCTACTACGACATTTAGTCCGCCCGGGCTCCAGGATACAAACTTTGTTCCATTCAGCGATCGCCATTCAGCAAATGGCTCCATTGGCTCCAATGAGTTGGTACAGAAGCCCCCATCCCGACAATCCGTTTCGGAAAACACCGCCGCGGCGTCGCAAGATGGCAATAGGGCGTTTTCTATCTCGGGGGGGATCAATGGTTCATCTTTGAACAATACTGTAGCCTACGATACCCAGGGGAGCATGCAAGTACCCGTGACCTCCTACTCCAATCTTTCGCTGGGGGCCACATCATCGGCTCCGGCATCGTTGGATCAGACCGCCAACTTGAATTCGCTCGATTCAATATCTGGGATTATGGGAGCAGCTTCAGGAGTGGGAGATGCAGGATTCGACACGTTTTCCAACTGTGTCTACCCCATTTTCGGCAGTGAGTCCTACAACCGGTCTCCGTTTGCGATGGCCGACGATTTCACCGCATGGCTGTTCAATGACCCAGCACCCGGGACTTCATCCGTGGGCTATCCATCTGCAACAAGCATGGTACCGAATTACCTGGACCCCGGACAACTCCAAAACCAATTCTTTATGGGCGATGCGGCCTATGGCAGCTTTATCAATGGCGTCGTTCCGCACCACCCCATGAGCGTGACAAGCATCCTAGACCCGGGGTCGCCGCGCGCCATTCTGTCCGAGGAAAAACGCCAGGAATTGCTCCATCTCATGGCGACACGGTTCAATGAAGCCGCGTACTCGGTAGTGGCCAAGCGAAAGGACGCGCTGATGGAAGGGGATATAGACGATGACAACCATGTGTTGAGCTTGCGCATGATGCAGACATATGTGGGCTCGTACTGGTATCACTTCCATCCCCAGTTGCCGATCCTCCATCGGCCCACCTTCGTTGCTGACCAGGCGCCCAATCTGCTGCTTCTGGCAGTCATGGCAATTGGGGCGTCCACTTTGGACCTGATCCACGGTACGGAGATCACGGAAGCCGCATCAGAGCTGGCAAACTTTATCATCTGGCATCTGCGGTGGGAGATATTCATGGACGCTGATTTCCGGCCACCCGCGAAGCTCTGGGTCTTCCAGGCCCTGCTTTTACTGGAGGTGTACGAGAAGATGTACTCGACACGTGCCCTACACGAGCGAGCCCACATTCACCATGACACCACCCTGACATTGATGCGCCGTGGCAGTTCTCTCATCGGCCGGTCCGCGTTCGATTCGCCGGCAAGTATGCGAGATGACCGGCCGGTCCGGTCCGCATCGGGCTCCGTGTCAACGCCGGACTTTGCTGCCGATGAGTCGTGGACCCATTGGATCAAGGCGGAGGCAACTCGGCGTGTCGCGTTCGCAGCCTTTGTATTGGACTCCACCCATGCCACAATGTTCGGTCATTCGGCCAAGATGGTCGCTCACGAACTTCGGCTGCCGTTGCCGTGCGACGAAGCCCTATGGTCGGCCACCAGTGCCGCGGAGGTGGCACGCGTTCAATCCAGCCTCCATGCTAATGGAGTGAAGCCTGTCATGTTTCTTGATGGGCTCAAACGGACGCTGAATGGTCAACGAGTGCGGACCAACGCCTTCGGACGAACCATCCTCATGGCGGGCTTGCTGAGTGTCAGCTGGCATATGAATCAGCGTGACCTCCAAGTCAGCTCTCTGGGTGTCCCGCATGCACTGGGCGGCCGTGATAAATGGCGATCCGCCCTGCTGCGTGCTTTTGATAACTGGCGTCGGGACTTTGACGAAGCCTTGGGTCAGACAGGCAGTCCCCCTTTCTCCAATGGGTACCCAGTCCGCAACCTCTTGGATGATGATAATGTCTTCGAATCGCGCGACGTGCTGCACGGGCTGGCCCATATGGCGTCGCATGTTGATATTGTCGACTGCCAGATCTATGCCGGAGCCGGTCGCCTAATGGGTCGATCCATCACCCCACGCGATTTCAACGCTGCGCGCGAGAAGATGACAGATCGGTGGGCGACCAAGGCGTCCGCTCGCGACGCCACGTTCTACGCGCTGAAGTTCCTGTCCGAGTGTCTTCTTGAACACGAGTCCGCCGAGGCCGAAGGCGACCTGTATTCGGGCCGAGACGACTTTCTCCTGAATCGACCTTGGGTGATATACGTGGCCGCACTGGTCGTCTGGTGCTATGGGTATGCGTTAGAGGGTCCGATCCGGTCGCCACCGGACCTTGAGACTGTAGCCGAACAGCGTCGGGACATGCAGCAGTATCTGCGGCGGATGGGGAGCTTACGCTCACCCAACGATTTAGAGACGATGAAGGGGCGAAATCAGTGTTTGGGATTGTTGATGATCCTGCGGGATGGGTTTGTCAACGCGCGATGGGAGTTATTGGCGGAGGCAGCAAATCTATTGGGGAGTTGCATTGAGAAACTCCGGGGAGAGCGATGATGAAGCCACGTACATGTAATTGAAGGTATCTGTCTATCTCGTGTGGTTTTTGTACAATGTTTGTTTCGATTGTTGATAAGGCGTCTGGGGGAGAGGGCGAGGCTGGTATGGTTTTGTGTTTATAAATATATATATACTTCTTCTCTTCATATAGTATTTTTCAGGTTATTATTATTATATATGGTTCGATGAACTGATTGTCTTGTGACTCTGTGTGTATGGATATATATATATATACTGCACTTATATATATACCTGATATCTAAGTGGAATAAATAACACGACAGACAGTACAAGACAAGAATTGATTTATTTCTTCTACCAAAAAAAAAGAAACAGACATTATTAAACAGACAACAAAATGGACAACAACAAACAAATTGAAAATACCAAAAAAGTTCAAAAAGATAAGCCCAACGCGGGGCTCGAACCCGCGACATTGTGATGAACCCGTATCCTAGAATAGGAAGGTATAAGAGTCACACGCTCTACCGACTGAGCTAGCCGGGCTTGTTGATGAAGAACAGGGGTAATTATGCCTACACGAGCCAATAGAAATTGCCATCATGGTTACCCCAACAACAAGGCGGGCTCTTTCTTGTTATCGGACGATCTCTCAGTCTCCGACCACATCACATCACATCTCATCTCTATTTCTACCTCATCCTTCGATCTCCCGCAATTCCCCTCCTCCCCTCTCCACATTCCACCCCTTTTATTCCACCCACCCGGTTACCACCCCTTGATTCCCTCGTGGAAGCTACCGTCTTCACACTCCATCATGGTACGTGGCTCTTTCTGCTGTCCCTCGCCATTAGAATCCTCAATGAAGCGAATCCCCTTGGGTTGCCTTGTCAAATCGCGGATATAAATAAGGAAGACGGAGAAACCGACGAGGTGTCGGGAACACTTGAGACTACGGCGTTTGTTGCTTTCGTGCCTGAATTGGACGACGAATAACGTAACCATGGGAGATTCCGCCGCCCCTCCACCCAATCCCTTGCTTGCGTTTCCCTGGCTTGTCGGAGACCGTCCCTCGCCAACCCTGTCCATCTCCGTCTCTTCGTCCAGCTCTTGTCGCCGCAATCTCCCATCCCTCCATTGCAATCATCCACTCCTCTATCGCGAAGATGCCTCGCTCCCCAGATTCTAACCTCGACCAGGCCTCGACCAACTACAAGGAAGCCTTCTCCCTTTTCGACAAGCGCGGCACCGGGAAGGTTGCTCTCGAGTCCCTGGGTGATCTCCTGCGCGCCTGCGGCCAGAACCCTACCCTCGCCGAAATCTCCGACCTGGAAAAGAGCGTTGGCGGCGACTGTGAGCATCCCCCTACTGGAATCAGGGTGACGTAAATCTAGCCTCTAACCAGCATCTGCAGTTGACTTCGAGTCGTTTTTGAAAGCCCTCAACCGCCCTGGTGGATTCCGCGACCCCGGTGAGCCCGAGGAATATTGCCGCGGATTCCAGGTATTCGATAAGGATATGACCGGGTTTATTGGCGTGGGTCAGCTTCGTTACAGTATGTACAACCCCTCTGCTTCTCGAATCAGGTAGCCTACGAGTGAGAAAGCTGACATATGACCTTTAGTTTTGACAAACCTGGGCGAGAAGATGTCAGACGAGGAGGTTGACGAGCTTCTCAAGGCGGTTGACACCAGCTCCGGCGAGATCAACTACACCGGTATGTATCGGGAAGGACGAACCTCTCTGTTTTCCTGATCTGATCCAATCTAATCTGGCCCAACCTTTCATACAGACCTCGTCCGCACCATCCTCGCCAACTAAATGATTACGATACCCTGATGTTCTACGATCTGCTTTACGACGAGTGATTGATTGTCCCGGAACTGGGAGTTAAGTCGCGTTTAGCTAGTTAGTTAATTGTACTGTATATGCCCTCAACCGAACGGTGTTAAATCCCCAAGATCAATATCTCAAAAAAAGAATGAATATTAAACGATATGCGACTCCATACACAAATACATACTTGTAGTAAGTAGTATATATCTTTCTCCCCCTGCATATAGATCTCGATCCCGATAGATACAGATATAGATATAGATCGATCAACCCCCTCTCACTCACTCAGCCCACGCACTCCATTCCCGATCCGCTTTCCCCATGACCTCCTCTTCCCCCATCTCCCCCGTCTCCACCAACGCCCCCGGAAGCAAATACACCACCTTCGCCCGATCCTCCTCTTCCTCCCCCTCCGTAACAAGCCCTTGCATCTGTGGAAAATGCACCGGATCTAGAAAATACCCCATGACGACACGACACCGCCCACACCGGAGCAAGAGCCGCTTTTCGAACCCGTCCTCGCGACGGACCAGCATCGGCTTGCGCTCTGGGATAGTCGTTGACAGGAGGATCGTGTAGTGTTTCTGGGCTTGAGGTGGGGGCAATGTGGCGTTCGCGCCTGCCTCGTTTTCCACTGCCGTTGCTGTCGTCGCAGATGGGGTCGTCGTCTTTCCCGGTTCGGTTTGTGAGGGTTGGTTGGGCGTCGCTGCCGCCGCCGCGTCTATCTCGGGTTCTGGTTCTGGTTCTGGTTCTGGCTCTGGCTCTGCTTCTAGGTCGGTCTCGGTCGGGAGTGGTAGTATCAGCGCGGCATCTTGGGCGGGATCTTTTCGGCGTGGGAGGCTGGTGAGGTCGCGCGTCGTGGCGAGGAGGAGGTGGTTGCAGAATCGGCAGTGGTGGGTTCGGACAGGGAGACGGGTGGTCATGATTGTGTGTATGTATGTGTGTCTGGGTATCACAGGTGGAATTGAAGTTGGTTGGAAGGAGGAGTTCTGGTGTTGGGGGAAGGAGAGAGATTGAATTGAATTATTAAATTGACTTGGGGTGATGGAGTGGCTTATCGATAAGACGCCCATGATGGCACGTTCTTCCTTTTTTTTTTTCTTCTTTTCTATATTTTATTTCTTTTCATGTTTCAACTGATTAATTAACTCCTTCAATCATGAGACCCTTTCAGAGGCACTTCCTCCCATCCTATGTGCTATGATATACGGCAAACTGGCTGCTCCAACGAAAAAATGCAGTTATAGCGCGCCCTCTCGGCTGGGGTGGTGGATTCAATTGTTCTAAATTATCTAAGATAGCCCCATGTCCTTGTAAAACGCATCTGTCTTGGGCGCCCGGCCCAAGAACTCGGTCAGAGTTTGCATCTCGTCCTGGCTACCGCCCTTCTCCAGCACGCTGTGACGATACCGGCGACCTTCCTTGGGGTTCATTGGGTCCGACTTGAAGACCGTGTAGAACATGTCGGTCGAATAGACTTGCGAGCTAATACCAAAGAAAAAAAAAATTAGCTCCATCTCACTCATGTATGATAGTTAGTGTATAGGATGAAGAACGTACCTCAGATACCCGTAGTACCCCGCGTCATACCCTCCGATCAAGTGGCCAAAAGTCGCCTCGCCATGGCCCCAATCATCGCCCAGGCCCAGACTCTCGGGCCCTTCCATCTGGGTGATCTGCTTGCGCAGCTGGTTGTACGTAGCGGAGATGGGCAGCTTCTCGATGGCCGCGTGGCTGGCCGGCTCGTGCACGGTCATGTCGAAGATACCGAAGTGCAACTGACGCAGATTGAAGAGAGCATCGTTGACGTGCTTGGTGCGGATCACGTTCGCAATCACGTCGTCGGGGATCTGCTCGTCGGGGACAGACTTGCCACCGGCCTGCTCCTGCCATGCGGCTTGGTACTCAGGCGACAGGCTGGAGTAGTGTTTGCTAAGCGCCTTGAGCTGCGACGGGGTCCAGCACCAGTTCTCCAACATCTGACTTGGCGCCTCAACGAAGTCGCGGACAGTGTTGGTGCCGTGGAAGCGCGAGTAAATCGTCTTGGCCACAAGGTCATGGATTCCGTGGCCTAGTTCGTGGAAAAGCGTCACGACCTCGTCATGCTTGAGCAGACTAGGTTTCTTGGGCGTTGGCTTGGTGAAGTTACATACCAGTGCCGTCGCCGGGTACCGCCGGTTGCCTTGCGCATCAATGAAGCCGGGCTGGAGGTTGAAGTTGGCCGCATGGCCATACTTCCCAGGGCGGGGGAACAGATCCAGGTACAGATATCCGACGAAGCTGCTACCTGCGGCCTCATCGTCCCACACACTGAAGATTTGCACATCCTCGTGCCAGACGATGTCGCTGCCCTTGCCGGAGGGGGCCACCTTAGAGCGGTCGTCTCCGGTGATCTCCACGAATACCAAGCCAAAAAGTTCTTCGAATATTTTCAGCATCCCCTCAACGGTCGTCTGGAGAGGAAAATACTCGGCAATGAGTTGCTGGTCTAAGGAGTAATCCTTCTCCAGCATGAGGCGGTCGTAGTACCGATGATCCCACAAATAGTAGTGGTTGTCAAAAGCCTCCCCACGACTCTCAAGGTCGGTCTTCTTCATATTCAATAATGTCTGAATCTCCTTCTGCCCGCCGGCCGTCAGACGAGATCGCAGATCGCCCAGGAAAGTGTTAACTGTCTGCGGGGTCTTGGCCATCTTGTCTTCGATGCGGAATGCGGCGTGGTTTGGGTATCCAAGCAGACGTGCAGCCTCGTCACGGAGGATGATGGCCTCATGGAAGAGCGGCACGTTCTGGTTACATTTGTTCTCGTTATCGATCATGACCTTCTTCCGAGTCTCGGAATTTTTCGCGTACTTCATGGTGGGGAACAGATCAGGGTACTTGAAGGTCAGCCAGAGCTTGCCTTCATTTTCACCCTCACCCTTCTTCAAGCCCGCCAGGACATCCTCCGGAACACCGTCCAGCTCGGCAGTGGTGAACCAAATGCCGCCGTTCTCCTCGTTCAAGTTTTTCTGGAACTCGATGCTGATTTGACTCAGACGCTTCTTGATTTCCTTGAAGCGATCGCGCTTGGGCCCAGCAGGGAGGCCAAGACCATTGCGGATAAAGTCCTTGTGTTCCTTCTCCAGAAGGCGGCGGGATTCAGGGTCGAGAGACTCCTTCTTTTCGACCGTGGCGTCAACGAGCTTGTAGATGTCCTCACGCATGGCGGACTCGATAAAGAACTCGTCCATCAGCTCTTCTGCCTTGGAAGAAGCATCACGCAGCTGTTGTTCAGTCGACACCGCCTGGTAGAAGCCGAGGATGTGGGATTCGAGCGCCATGGTGTTCTCATCGTGGGCGAGGGGCTTCAAGACTGAGGCGAAGGATGCCGACTCAGGCTTGACATTGGCAACGACCTCATCCTGGACTTTCCGGGAGGCTTCAATGATACGTTTCGCATCCTCGACGATGGACTGGGCGGTTGCGGTGAAGACGGGCGGGGCCTGAGGCGGACGGCGGAGCTGTTCGGGGGCCATGCTGGCGGTGATGAGAGACTTGCGTAGATCGGTCAATACTGAAGGTGAGGTGGAAGTCAGTCGCGAGCCACGAAAATGGCTCAAGACTGAAGATAGTCTGAAGGTGGGCGAGGAAAGACGGAGCGGAGGAGCCACGGTGACCAAGAGAATGCCCACGAGTAGGACGAGGGCGTGGAGATATACAGAACGGAAAAACGCC
Source organism: Aspergillus nanangensis (assembly GCA_015844325.1). NCBI lineage: Eukaryota > Fungi > Ascomycota > Eurotiomycetes > Eurotiales > Aspergillaceae > Aspergillus > Aspergillus nanangensis. The sequence continues at coordinate 768,297 of VCAU01000002.1, read as the reverse complement.
GGGAGGTGAATTCTGGCGGTGGAGAGGAGGGGAAGGAGTAATACGTGGCTGAATTGGATCGAGTGGGGGGTGTGGGAAGATGCAGGTGCAGATGCGGGTGAAGACGTTAGTTTGGATGTGATTGATGATGATGATGAGTTGGCGGGGAGAGAGAGAAACAAGCCGAGTCTAGTGACTATCGGACCTTAGGGAGCTCCGTACCCGCTCCTCCCCACACATCCTCTGAATTTGCAATAATCACTCTACAATTTTGGATCTCATCATTGCTCATGTATACATGGATATCATTCTATTTTTATGCTCAACCAGTATCGATATCACGGACCTCGTCTCGCTTTTGATATAAATCTCGACAAAACGAGTTGTATAGGGGAGAAAAAAAAAAAAAAAAAAAACATGAGAACATCTGAAACCCGACACCAACAACTCCATACACATTACATAGTGATAACAAATGAGAGGACAGAAAGAAAAAAAAAACGCCCAGAGTGCTAAACAGGGATATGGAAGACTGGAGGTGAATAGGGACTTTGCAAGGTCAAGTCACATCGTCCCTAGAAACCCAGAAAAAGAAAGCTCAATAAATCATGACAGAGACGGAAAATCCGAGATTTAAGCAGCATCCGCTGTTGGGATGGGCTCAGGGATCTTGGTGACCTGCTCACCAGCGCGGATGACACGCTGACCCTGTGCATCACGCACATACTCAGAGTTCTCCTTCTGGGCCCGCTTCCAGATCTCAACTTCGCACCCACCACGGATAACACCCACCCGCATGGTCGACAACAGGTTGTGGGCGGCGTTCGAATGGTAGTAGACACCACCGTTAAACATAGCGGTGGCATCCTTGCCAAGGCCCGAGTTGATCATGGCCTTGCCACCAGGGTGATCCTTGATGAAATCGGTCACGTCGTGCACCACACCGGCAATGGCCACCAGGCCGCGGCCGTTCTTCGCCTGCTCCACGTAGTCGTCCCATTCCATGACGGGCAGCTGATCGAGAGGAACACCCCAATCGAGCTTGGTACGCTTCTGGTCCAGCTTCTTCTGCATTTGCTGGACACGGCCCTTTTCGATTTCGTTGGCACGGAACTCCTTAAGGTCGTAGGCAAGGCCGAGCTGCTTCCACGTCCAAATGGACCACTTGGTCGGGTCATACTGGTGCCACTCAATGGCGTTGCGGTAGTCGGAGGGGAACTCGTGGTGGAAGTTGTGGTAACCCTCACCCAGGGTGACCAGGGCGGTGATGACATGGTCACGGGGGGAGTTGCGGTCGTCGAAGGGCTGGTCTCCCAACCAGTGAGCCAGGGAGTTGACACAGAAGGTGGCCTGCTGGACGAAGAAGATACGCAGGATACCGGCATAAACGAAGCCACCGAACCAGTCACCCCAGCCGAGACCGGCCACGAGCATTGGCACCACCAAGCCCATGCCAATGACGACCTTGATATAGTTGCGGTGTTGCCACACGACGACGGGGTCCTCGTTAAGATCGGAAATATCGGTGCGACCAATCCGTTTGGGGTTCTGCTTCATGACCATCCAGCCGAGATGGGAGTAGAGCAGACCCTTGCGGACAGAGTAGGGGTCCTTGTCGGTATCGGTATAGCGGTGGTGAGCGCGGTGGTCGCGAGACCACCAGCGGATGGAACCTTCAACGGCACCACCACCAACAGCGGCGAGCCAGATGCGGAGAGGAAGACGTGCGGAATAAGAACAGTGAGCCCACAGACGATGATAACCTATTATCAAAGGATTGTCAGTATGCTGGGCGAGATAACAAGGTTGGGGGGCGACTCACCTGCTGTGATTCCCAAACCAGTGAAGAAATAGTAAATGACAGCCCAGATGGCGGTCTTCAACTGCAGCGGCACCCAGAGAGCCTGGAGACAGCCATAGACGGGGATACCGATGATGAAGGTGACATTCAACCAGTTGACGTGCTTATACCAGTTTTGCCGGGTCATGACGGTGTCGGCGATATGGACCTTCTTAGGGTCGGCGGCACGAGGCCGAGAAGCGTCTGCTGGCTTCGCAGACATGATGATGGAGGGTGTGTTTCTTCCTTATTCGAGATGGCCAGAAGAAGATACAGGAGAGGTTGAAGGAGGAGGACGGGGAGAGGGAAGGGAGGCGAATGGGGTGGGGTGGGTTGGAAGAGGATTATTTAAGGAAAACGAAATAAATAGACAAGAGGCGAAAGGCGGATGATCGGAGGAATGTGAATCGAAAAAGGGTGGGGAAAGCTGACCAGACCGAGAAGAACTGGCAGATGGGAAGTAAGGCGATGAATTTAGTACTTTTCCTGCTCCACTGACTTCTGGTTGGGGTACCAGATCAGGAAGTTATGGTCGGTTGGAATCGACCAACAATTCTTTGGGTATCCTGATTCTGATTCCGAGTTGATTGAATTGAGTGAATTGATGGATGGCCTGACAGGCAGATACATAAGTGACCGAAGAGATCATAAGATTCCGAGGTCCAACGGGATCATGAAAAGAAGGACCATTCGAGGTATACAACGAATCGTTCCTCATGAAAGCTTGTTGGGCGCCCACTGATTCGCCAGCTCGTCCCTGCCTGTTCGGGTTAGTGCGCTGATGCCCTGGCCTGGGACCCAATCAGCAGCGACGGTTTATCTGTTGAATCCCCAACGTTTTCTCCTCTGAGGCCGCCCCTGGCAGGCGGTGAGCTATTCATGGTTTTCTGGAAGGGTTTCTTTTTCCGCCGCCAGTGGCAATGAAAGCACTGCCTTGTCTAAGTTACCTGGGTACTCTTATGATCCATCGAGGAAATGATCACGCCTCCATCCGAAGAATTCTCTTCCCTTGAAGCCACTCTGATGTCAATCAGCCCTACCGAAATAGTACTCGCCACCTACCTTACCATCCTGTTTTGATCCACCTCCCTCTAGTAAAGGTAGTAGTATGGTTTTTATTTTTAAATAATAATTCCCACTAGGATAAGGGTATTAGTACCTCAGTTACCTACCTAATATATGTGGCATCAACAATTAATACAATTCCTTTCCCACTGTTCCCAACTCTTTTGGGTACCCTCCCGGAGCCCATGTGTCACACCGGCCAGCAGATATCGTGATTCTTGTCAGTGTTGATGATCCCCAACCGTTTTGGCCTTCATCCCGAATTATGGAATCTCGGGAGCATGTGATGAGCCGACAGTCACCCACCTTAGGGAGGGGGGGGTTATACCCCGATATCAGACTCATTTTTATAGGTTCATGTAACTTCTCTCATGAAAATGATCTTCCCAACAGTCCCGAGTGACGTCGACGTTGAACACATGCGATATGACTATCATGAGCAATAAGGTTCCTACAATTTTCCTCAAGGTATCTGGAATCTAGATGTTGCCATAGAAGCTACATGCTGCGTCCCAGTCGTTCACTGTGCGCAGATCACGCGTAGTTCCCAGATACATGGACTTATTTTGCATGGTTTTTTCAAAAGGTGTTCAACCAGCCCATCAAATGATATGTTGAACCACCAGGTGATACAGTACGTAGTATACCTTTTATCGTGAACATCAAGGTATTCATGTTACCGCAAACGCTCCCCAAATATCGAAGAAGCCGTCGATCGTACAAGTGTCCGTATTGTCCCAGGAGTCCCATGAAATCTAGATCATTCTTGAAGCAATCTCGAATATGGTCCCCCCACTAGACCTAGAGTTTGAATGAGATAGGCGTCACCATTCAAGATAAGCCGAAGGGAATGGCGAGGTAGATGAGATGTTGGAGATGGCTGAGGTTGGTGATTTTAATATCTTGACCTGAGGGGACAACGAGGTACGATACCTAGGTATGTACGTAGTACAGGGTGCTACGGTGGTGGTCGGAACTATTCTGCCACTAGCGGTAGTCCAGGTATGTTTGCATCAACCTCCCATCAAGACAAGCAATGCACAAGAGCTGCAGGAAAGAATAATACCAGGGGTATATATGGCTTGATTGGGGTAAGCAAGGTGGTATTACTTCGCGGGATATGCACAGCCAGTCCAGATGGGCCGCCAAGTCTGGGGTAGGGTTGGGACGTTCTGTGAATCGTCCATCTTGACAGGATTTGTCCAACATACCTACATTAGCTGGGTTAATTTCTGGGTTTCCGACTGATTGATTGAATGCTTGAACGGGGTAGGTAACATGACTTACCTAAATACCCGGGGACTCCTGTGGGGAAGGTAGGATTTAGGACGGTGTATTCGTGAATCCTTTCCGAGGTTCTTATTTTGCACCTATCAGTTCTCATATTGTTGATTAATATTAATATTAATATTAACAGTATTATCAAGGACGAGGTCAAACCTGTTGGATAAATCATGAGAGTAATAGATTTAGTCACAGGGTTCAGTCATGGCCTGGCCCGAATTAAGGTTAGTCCTCCCTTCGTCCCGCCAATAGGGCAATTTCCATGACTAAAATAACCCTAAAAGGGCGGCCACGAGGAATGCCCAGACAGGAAAGGGCCAAACAGCATGCGGGAGCTAACGTTGACGACGGAAGAGGACATCCAACTCGCTCTCCAGAAACTCCCAAATAATATCGCCCTCGAAGGAACAGTGTTGGCATCTCCGCATTATCGCCAATACCTCGATACCAGCTTGGCACCTTGGCTATTAAGCCTCTCCAACAGGGGGAACGATGGAAGTCGCCGGGACCCGTCGTAGCAGTCAAGGAGGATTTAGCTGAAAATGGCTTATCGCTATCAGCGACTAACTCCACTGGGGTCAGAGCGCCAAGCGTTGTCATGAGCCGGGGCGAATACCATGCTCGCTTCGCGATCACTGCTGCGCGATAGGATGGCTCTGGTTTCGATTATTCGATTCTTTCACCCACCCTGAATCCCACTGATAGTCGTACTATTCTTATTATTCAATGGCTCCCGTGTTTTTTTCTTCTTCTAGCTCGGAAATGTCCGTCATATATATCCCCTCTCCGCCCCAATTCAATCCTGGGCACCAACTTCCGAGTCCAGCCCTTGTCAATTCTCGTCATCCTTGACTGCATCGTGCTTGTGTCTTTGCGCCTGTCTTCCCCACAAGTCGCATGCGCTATTCGGACCCGTCCGTAACCTACTCCATCGACGGGGCCTATATCTATCGTGCCATCTCCACAATCATCTCATCTGGATTCCAGAACAACCAGACCCAGCAGTGGCGCTCAAACTAGTGATTCAGTTGTATATCTATTATTGATTGTTGTATCATCATCCCCATCACCATCATGGATGGACCTGATCAGATCGGTCCGGACCATAGTCCGAAGCGTACCTTGGCGGACCGTGGTCGCCGCCTCGTGAAGGCCTTCACTACTAGGTAATTGAACGTCGATTCTATCCTGTCATGCAGTATCTAATCCTCCTACAGAGAGGGTTTAATAGGAAATTATGACTATGCCTTCCTATTTACCCCACGCATCCCGTTTATCACCAAAACTCGCGGTACTGCGCCTTTCTTTGCCCTGCATGACAAGGTCCCGGTCTTACTGGCCTTCCTGCTGGGCCTGCAACATTCCCTGGCAATGTTGGCGGGAGGTTCGTCTCGTTCTCCTTAACCGCATGTTCCGGGGACTAACAATGCCTTAGTGATCACTCCCCCTATCATCCTCGGCGGCCCTGACGGTGTCGCCTTAGGCGGAGATGACTATCAATACCTCGTTTCGGCTTCCTTGATTGCCTCTGGTTTCTTGTCCGCTCTTCAGATGTCGCGCATGCATGTCCACAAAACACGCTATTATATTGGGACAGGCTTAATTTCAGTCGTGGGAACCTCGTTCGCCACCATCACGGTGGCCACTGGCACCTTCGAGCAGATGTATGAATCTGGATATTGTCCCATGGATGGTGACACTCGCCTGCCTTGCCCCAAGGGCTATGGAGCTCTTCTGGCCACCTCATGTCTCTGCTCGTTACTTGAGATCGGTCTCTCCTTCCTAAGCCCCCGAATTTTGAGGCGTGTTTTTCCTCCACTGGTAACGGGCCCGACTGTCCTGCTCATCGGCGTTAAGCTTATCCAGAGCGGTATGAAAGATTGGGCTGGTGGTTCTGGTGGATGTGGCAGTGACCCTAGCCTACGTATGCTGTGTCCTAGCGCAGATGCGCCGCATGCGCTCCCATGGGGTAGTGCGGAGTTTGTCGGTCTTGGATTTTTGGTGTTTGCGACAATCATCCTCTGCGAGAGGTTCGGATCCCCCATCATGAAATCCTGTGCTGTCGTTGTCGGCCTCCTGGTCGGATGTATTGTGGCGGGCGCCTGCGGCTACTTCGACCGCGCGGGCATCGACGCGGCCCCCGTGGTCTCTTTCATCTGGGTGAAGACGTTCCCCTTGACCCTCTATCCTCCCGTGATCCTCCCACTGCTGGCAGTCTACATCGTGATCATGATGGAGTCAATTGGAGACATCACTGCTACTTGCGATGTCTCACAGGTCGAGGTCGAAGGGCCCACCTTCGATACGCGTATCCAGGGTGGTGTTCTGGGTAACGGTATTACCTGCCTCGTCGCCGGCCTCTGCACCATCACGCCGATGTCGGTCTTCGCCCAGAATAACGGCGTCATTGCGCTGACCAAATGTGCCAACCGCAAGGCCGGTTTTTGCTGTTGCTTCTTTCTCGTCCTTATGGGCGTCTTCGCCAAGTTTGCCGCCGCCCTCATTGCTATTCCCAAGCCCGTTCTGGGCGGCATGACCACCTTCCTGTTCGCATCTGTCGCCATATCTGGTGTGCGTATCATCTCCACATGCCCCTTCACGAGGCGCAATCGCTTCATCCTGACTGCGGCCTTCGCCCTGGGTATGGCCGCTACGCTGGTCCCTGAGTGGTTTGCGTACGTCTTCACCTATGAGGGAGACAACACTGGCTTGAATGGTCTCATCCAGGCCATCGAGCTGGTTATGACCAGTGGATTTGCCGTGACCGCTCTCACCGGCTTGGTCCTGAACCTTTTACTTCCCGAGGACCCCGAGGAAGAGGCTGCCCTGATGGGCAAGTCGCCCCCCAGTGAGCCTTCCACTGCGGAGTCAACCCAGGTTCGGTCGGATAGTAAGGAAGAGACTCAGCACGAATCACGCAAACTATAAATCGTGCAAGGAGTACTACTTTTTGGTTAGTTATTTAGCATGTGATGTCCTCTGGAAGGCTATCTTAAATGAAGATACCCCGTTTATGAAGATATTTATTCCTGGTAGATGTACTCGTAACAAAAGCCAAATTTCTCCCACATGATTGGCCGTGCTGGCGGTTTGTAGTGTCAGATGTTGCGTGCTTTAGTAGAAATACACGGGCACAATATAATCCCTAGAATTCCAACTTTACAATTATGTACAAACGTCAGCCACTATGTGCAATCGCTACAAATCTCTCGATGGCACATATACAAAGAGGCACCTAAAGTTCCTGCTCAGGGAAGAGAAGGAGTTTACACCCCCTCAACCTTCTCCCCCGGCGCCAGCATCTTAATATAAAAATGCTCACCCGTCTCTAGCACTTCCAACGAGTCACCCACCCTGAGAGCGAATTCTACCTCCCAAAAAAATCAAAAAAAATCAGCAAGAAATCCAGTCCACGAATAGCCAGAAAAACCAAAGACCCCAACTGCAAACGCCAAAAACTCACCTCTAGGCACAGGAACAAGCTGCATACCCAACGCAGCATTGGTAAAATCCCCCGGATCAATCCTCCGATAACTCTTCATTGCGCGATCCGGCTCCGACCGATGTCTAACGCCGGTATCCGGATCGACATTAGGAAGACGACACCGCATGGTCCGACAGACGGTATAAATCTCGGCGCCCGCGTCATGCCGCGTCGCACTATATCCAGCGGGCCCAACCCGGATGCGTTTCCAGTGATCTTCCGCAAAGGCAGGGGGGCCTTGAACGATGATATTAGCGCGGAACCTCCGCACCGTAAGACGGGGAATGGCGTGGGTGCACCTCCGCGCCAGGTCATGGATACTGGCGAGATTGAGGAGATGGAGAGGGTAAGCGTCGGCGAAGCCGGTGACGGTCTGGAAGCCGATATCTTCCTTGCGAGGGGCGCAGCGGAAGATCTCGCGCAGATGCGAAGGGTTCACGCGGAACAGGGTGAGAGGGCCTCGGGGGGTAGACTTGGGGGATGGGTCTGAGACGAGGAACTCGCGGAGGGTGGCCGGGAGGTGGTGGCCGTAATCGTAGGCGAAGGGGGAGTCTTTCCAGATCTTGACGGGGGTGCAAGGGTAGGCGTCCTCGCGGGGAGGGTAGAGCGGGACTTGGAAAGAAAGGTGTTTGGGGAGGAGGCCTAATGTTGTGGCGAGGCTGAGAAGAGAGGAATGGAGAGGTCCGCGGGTGAAACGCGGGTAAGAGATGATCATGACGCCATTGGATTTGACCTCGTCTAGGTCGGGGGAGTAGTCGGGGGCCGATGGGTCGGGGAGCCAGATCTCTGGGCGTACGAGGGCCAGTTTGCTGAGCTCGCCGTCGCGCATGGTACGCGCGACCCAGTGAGGTTGCTGTTGTTGGTCTGGTGATGCGACAGACGGGTTGGGCTTGGGGACGACGTATTCGGCGAAGCAGAATTGTCGGTCATATGTGAATCCGGTGGGGATCACATCGGCAATGTCGAGCTCGACGCCAGCGCAGCTTTTAATGGGATAGGCGAAGAGGGCTTTTATGCGCCATGCAGGGCGGCCGTCTTCCGCCGTCGATTTTTCAGAGACGCCCTGGCTGTATTTGGGGTCATATTCGTCATGAAGATTGGAATTTTCCGGGGAAAGTCCTAGCTTGCGACAGCCTCTGGGGTGGGCCGAACCAGAAAGGCATTGTTGTCGGAGGAGAAGAAGTATAGGGAGGAGAAGAAGACCCAGCCAATACAGGGCAGCAGGAATGGTCAATCGAGTCACTGCATGGTGGATGTTGAATGGGAGAAAGAGAGAGGAAGAGGAAGTGGAATCTAACATTGAATCATACAGTAGCGCAAATTCGACTTGGATGCGTTGTGAGTTGTGATCGAGAGATCTGATAATGATTGATTGTGATAAGAATTTGATCCGCCGGATAACTTTAAACGATCGGCATCGGCAAGTCTCCCGCCGGTTCCTGGTTGGGCAACTTGAACCATCGCCATCCGTCACCTGCGTCCAGTTTTTTTCGTATTATTGATTACTTCCTCTCAAGGTGATAACTGATTGACCATCAGAAGCAAGTCCTTCTCAATCACAACCTGCAAAATGCCAGGACAGCTGCAGGACAAAGCCCGACCCGCACAACGATAGCTATCTCGACGCGACGAGGACGCGTTAAGTGGACCAACCATTATGAACAGACCCGATTTCCTCGGTCTTTCCACCCAGGAGCCCTGTAAGTTTGAAAAATCTGCCTGAACGGGTGACAGGATGTCATAGCTAAATCGGCTAGTTCGTGTTGTATCTTTCCCTGCATCGCAGTCTCTGCACGCGTCCACCGCGTCAGGAGGCCCCGATGCCATATCAACGGGAATCTCCCGACTAAACGAGGCGGTCTGCCCGCCATCCGCCGATGATATCCCCGGCGTAGGATCCGATAAAAAGACCAAAGGCCTTCTCTGTGGCCATGTTACGGAAGTATTTGGTCCTCCTGGTGTTGGCAAGACGTCACTAGCGTAAGTTTTATATCAGATTGCCTAAGGGAACGACTAACGACGTATATAGACTAAGCCTCGCCTCTAATGTCTTAACGAGAGGCGACGGCGGAAAAGTCGTTTGGATAGGTATGATTCTCGTTATCCAGCAAAGATGAACGACTCTAATCCCAGCAGACACCGGTCCTCCGATCCCAGAACGTCGACTAAGAGAGATGCTCTTGAAGTCTGCCGAGACCAAGACTTCCCAGAAACCGCCTGAAGACCTTGAAAGCAACCTGGTGTACTTCCAAGCACCGACTCTCCCCCATTTACTGGCGCTCCTCCTCCACCCGCCGAAAGGCTTCCCACCCGATGAGACAAAGCTGGTTGTCGTCGACTCGGTCTCGGCTCTATTCCCATCCTACTTCCCCAACCCGTCTGAATTCCGTGCGCGGCTCGCGCAGGCCAAAATTACGGACAAATCGCAAGTCCAATGGCTCGTGAACCGGAAATGGAATGTCATGAGCGAATTGGCCAACCATCTGCTCCGGTTGGCGACGACCCGTTCCCTAGCCATCTTGGTCATCAATCAAACACATACCCGGATCAAGGGCCTGCCACGAGCGACGCTATGTCCTGTTCTCGCAGGGGCAACATGGGAAAGTAGTATTTACACGCGAATCGTCCTGTACCGGGATTTCTCGACCTCCCATGACGGAGAGTCTCGATCGGACGTGCGGTTTGCGGAAGTGATGAAAAGGGCCGGTAAGATACTGCCTGTACGATTGGATGAGAATATTGTTCCTTTTACTATCAAATCGGTATGTTTTAGCTTTTTCTTCAAACCCCCCTGCTCGATGGAGGGCAAGACAGCTACTAATACATCAATAATAGGACCGGCTACAAGGCTTTGATGAGGTCGCATCTCCTGGAGAAATTGCACCGAAAGAAGTCGAAGAAACTTCTTTCAGTCAGCGAAAGAGAAAAGTTGACGAGATCGCCGATAGCCAGGATGAGGATGATTCCGACGGCGAATTCGGATGGACGGAAGGCGATAATGCCAGTTTGCTTGAAGGGGGTGAAGAATAGCACCTCCATCGAGAAGCTGATTGTACATATTACCAACGATTGTAACATATGGAGGTCTCTTTGGCAAACATAACGATTTAAATAATTTGCTCAGATAGGGCAATGACATATATGGACTCTGTGTGCCGATTATAAATATGGTCAACATTGGGGACCTGTAGTCGTAGTACACGACGGTATATGTGCATCATGAAGGCGAATAAATACAAGGTATTGATTGTAACAGCAAAATAGCCAAGGAAAGTCGCAATAAAAAGTGAGGAGGGTAACCATCTGACCGCCGTGATGATATTAGGAGTCCTGTAAACCTCCATCCTGGACGTATACCATCTAGTCTCACAGGGAGCCCCTTCTTCTGGTATCATCGACTTCTGCAGTCCAAGAAGAAGAGACTGTGGAAACTGTAGGGTGATTGACTGGTTCACGCGAGCATAGACGAAGGCCTTGTTCGACTATCTCAGTCGGCTGCCTTCGGTCGCGGGCCACGTCCACTAGCTTTCTCAAAACGCCGATTTCCACCTTGAGTTTGATGCTGTAGAATAAACCCTTAACGATGGTCTGAGTGGCAAAGCAATTAGCGAACTCGAATGATATAGAAATCGCGTCCATGATGAATATGGCGACATTGATGGCGACGAGCTCGTACAGAATACGTTTGTGAGCCTTGAATGCGATCAGACGTAGAATTTTCGTGGTTTCCCAAATGTAAATAGCAGAGATGACAGTTTCTTGAAGGACGATCAAAGTGGTTGAAATCTTCCCCATGATATAATGTCCGTCAAGGAACACAATCTTGCCTGACAAATACCATCCCCATAACAAGACTGCCGTGGGGATTTGAAGCAGGAATACGGCGATGATAATCGAGTATACCACCGCTCTCAGAACAAGCTTATTGGAGACCACTAGATGCAGACGCGAATAAAGTACAATCGACTGACCAGCGACCATCACAATTCCTGCCGGAACAGACATGGCGGCTAGGAAAGACGGGCCAATATGGAGAAACACGCCCAAACAGCTGCCTAGGGAGTATGGGACGACGCCTAGGCCACCTGTGACCAGGAGGCTCCAGAAGTAGAGACCTTTCCAGCTTCGGAATGTAGTAGACAAGAGCACCGTTAATTCAACCATGTTGTAGCAGCTGATCGCGGTGAGAATTATGACTGTTTCCCTGCCTCCCGGCTTGAAATGGACGAAATCGGCGGTGATTTTCCATGCCACGAAGTCATGGTTTGCAGTTAAAAACATTGGAGCTGATGAACTGAGTGGAAAGCAAACAGAAGACTGGAGCAAGGTCACTTGCGAGATGGCACGTCAGCTAGAAGCGTATGTAAGAATGTTGATAGGGTTTCAATCGCCGAATCGATTTCCCTGACTTGCTCACCTGAGAAACTTATAGTGCTGGTGGACTATCCCAGAGTCCTTTGGCCTCTTCCATCGACCAAGCTTTCTTATAGAGTTTACCCCTCCCCAGCACATATAGCCTGGGGGCAGCATAGTCGTATCGTTGCGGATGAAGATCGTAATGCTCGATTGCTACGAGAGAATCCACCTCAAAATGCGCCACTCACGGAATGAGAGTGCTAGCGAGATTAGGTAGCTGGAGAAGCCCTATAGGATGAGCATGTCTAGTCTCAAGTTGTACAGCCAAGGTCCTTGCACCTTAGGTCTAATCATTGATACGCCCTCGAGTCACTGTGGCTTGAAAAATTCGGAGTTTGCGCTGGCTGGATAACTTGTTGAGAGTAAGTATGTTTGGAGGTAATTTGATGCCCAGATGAGATAGAACCTGAGTAGCTTCCTGGTAGTGCATCTCTCTTATGTGAAGTCTATTCAGTCTAAGGCAGCGCATGAACGAAGCCTCGAAACAGAAAAATCCACAGTTGGGAAAAAGAGAAGGGGGAAAAAAAAGGATTGTGGGGGTTGGTCCTCCGAAATCCTACCTAAGCTTATGAATTGGTAGGACAGAGCAACAAAGAAAGACTGTTGTGATTGGAAACAAAGAACAGACGGCAGCGGGGATGATCGGATGGTGGAACGAAGAAAAGGAGAGCCGATAGTTGATTGATCGAGTACATACTTCTACAGAGGCAAGAAACAAAAAAAAAAAAAAAGATAGTTCTGATGCATCAAGACGCTTTCATTCTTTTAAGTCACGGGCGTTACTTTGGACCCCGGCCACACAGCATTTATCCACAAGGTCAAGGCTCATGTGTTATAATCCCGGGGACCACCAGGACCAGGGATGTACCGTCCAGGTGAGACGTAAAAGCTGTCATATGATAGGAACCTCGCAAGACTTGATCGATGTCTATTAGGTTACAAGGCTCGCAAGATAGGCAATTATAGATTGGTAAGATAGTCCTCGATCTCCTCTTTCGTCAACTTCCTGAACCGGGGCCCTTGGGAACATTCGACTCCCTCGTAACCCAGGAGATGATCGGCCGGGGGGCCGACAATGCCTATAACTCCTGGTTAGCTCCTGTCAGTGGGTTGGTGGGGAGGTGGATCGAGCTTACCGATTTCAATGGTGTCACCATTCATTTCGCCTTCGATGGTCTCCTTCAGCGTCAGAAGAGCAATGTGGATCGCATCCTCAAGCTCAAGGCCCTCGGTGTAACGCTTCTCTAGGAATGTCTTTGCGCTCGTTGCATGCTTGCCAATCGCCGTAGCCTTCCATGGGTAGTAGCTACCGCTCGGATCAACCTGGTACAAGCTCGGGCCACCCTTCATAATACCCCCTGTTTTGCCAGTCGCCTTCTTTGGTTCGCCATCTTCATCAATTTGTTGAACGTCTCCCGAGTCAGGCTCGACACCTTCATCCCACCCCGCAATCAACAGACTGACACCGTACGGCCGGACACCACCAGACTGGGTTGCCTCTTGCACGACACGTGCAACGTCTTGCACTAATATCCGAGTCGGAGGGTACTCATTGTAGATGCGCTTGTACCCCGTATGGGAAACCTTGCGAGCCTTGTCGACGAGCACACGGTAGTCTGGGCCCATGCCAGCGTAGACCATACCAATATCGGGGGTGATGAGAGAGATTTTGGAGAGGGAAGGAGGGTCGATCAGTGGTGAGGAGGACTTCTTTTCGGTGGCGAGAACAATTCCATTGGTGGCTGTAATGAACAGGGGGGGAGGTGTCAGTAACGCTTCCCAACGGTCGCCATAGCTCCCATCCAGCAAATGGAGTTACTAGCTCATACCTTTAATGCCGAGGGCGGTGACACCTGAATTCACAGCGTTCAAGGCATACTCTAGTCATGGTTAGTACGGGTGATACCCTCCAGAGGAATTAGGATGAGAGGTACCAATTTGAACCAGTTTCCCACTGTAGGTCAATGTTAGCTGACGGGGGATGTCGGTCTGCCGCTGGGCGGAGAGCTTGCTCTTACCTGGGGGAGAAGGTTGTCAGGGAGAAGGAATAGCGGTCGGCCATGGGGACGATTCTAGCTCCAGAAGCTTAAAGATGGGAGAGGGAGACGAAAAATGGAGAGATGAGGGAAAGCAATGCAGGATAGACGGAGAGAGGGAGGGCGATGATAAGAGGAAGAGAGCAAGGCGGCAGGATGTTGACGCAGTTGCAGTTGCTGCTGCTGCTCTAAGCTGGATGCCAAGCCGCGCGCCTGAGGCGGTGACGCTAGGCGAGCGGCTAACTTGATTGGAATAATCACTCCACCTCACAAGAATAATCCCTCTTCTTCCCATCTGTCTTTTCCTCCTTTTCTCTCATTCTCTCTTCCATATCCTCTATCATTATTTGTTCTTTGTTATTTTTGCCCCCCTCCCATTAATCAATGTCCAGTGCATAAAGGAAAGAGTAAAAACACCCTCCCCTCCCTACTCCTGACAGATAAAAGTACTGTAAGAATAGTACTTATCTCTCTCTCTTGCGCTGGCTCAGGTCGCTGGATGACCTGGTAGCTCTATTATGACCTTGTTCTCTGCACCTTACTGTGTCTCCCAAGAGAATGACCTCGCGAATTAATGATCCGCCGCTCTGGCAGTGGCCATCGGACGCCTCCACGAGTGGTCTTGCGTCTGAAGTAAACGATAATGGTGATACTGAAAACACTTACAATTCCAATGAGCCCACGGATCCTCCCCCCGATCCCCCGAAAAAATACTACCCACCTCGGGAATGTCGCATCTGTTTGGAGACGGTACTGCCTACTCTCCGCCCTCTATCCGAGAATCTTCCAGAATTTCTCCAGTCTGCTCCTCGTGTGGTATACGAGTCTACCGATCCGGAGCTGGGCCGATTGCTCCGACCCTGTCAATGCAAAGGGTCCTCGCGTTATGTCCACGAGGGCTGTCTCCAGGCCTGGCGCCATGCAGATCCTGACTATACGGAAAGAAATTACTACAACTGCCCGACTTGCGGCTTTCAGTATCGACTCGATCGCCTGACATGGGCCCGCTTGATCAGTAGCACTGTGACCCAGTTGGCTCTGACTGTGGCTATCTTGATGATGACTGTATTCCTGCTTGGTTTTATTGCTGACCCTATCATAAATCTCTACGTCGATCCCATGGATACCGTTTATTACTCTGCCTTTTGGGATGATCGGGCGGCGCACCAGGTTGTCCCCGAAGACTCCAACCACCCGTGGATCGAACATTTCTCCAAGGGACTGGCTTCTCTAGGCGTGTTGTCGTTTGTAAAGGGCATTTTGGCCCTGTCCCCGTGGCAATGGTGGAACGTTCGTGGCTCAGGTTTTATCACCAGTGGCAGGACCACTAGTAGAAACCGAATGGCATCTATCAGTTGGCTTCCCGTCTTAATTGGTGTTCTCACCTTTCTTTGGGTAGGCTGCTTTTCCGGGTATGCTAAATACTGGCCTGATGCTGATTCTTTGCGCAGTCTGTCTACAAAGGAATACGGGCTTGGAGTCGAAAAACGCTGGAGAAAGCTGGAGAGCGTGTGCTAGACGTGCCACTTCCTGACGATGACGATGAAGGCGAAGATTCAGACGCTGGAACATCACCAGAAGAGCCCGGTTGTAAGAAAGATGAATAATGTATCTTGAGCTTGTACCTCTCGCACTACTTTAAGTTGTCACGCTCCTCCAATGACGTGCCGATTAGTCAATGTGCGAAGAATTACTCTGACCCTTGTTAACTCCTGAGGTCTGTCTGAAAAGTGGATTGTCTTGACGGAACGTCTTGTTCTGTCCTGATAGCCTGTTTTACTCAAAATCAGTCATCACCCAGGGGGAGGGTCGTGCCGCATCGCTTTTCGATCAGTATAGGCGCTTCAAGTAGTGAGCGTTTTCGATTAAATGTGGTATATGACTTGCGTTATTCAGTAACAGAATGGAATATATAAATTTGGAACACCTTTCACGTACCTTATTCTGCAATATTTCTCTCTCTCTTTTTTTTTCTTTTCTGACCGTCGTCCAGGTCTTGACGTGTTCAGCTGCATGTTTGCGAGTTGGCACCAGGATTAATTACCTCATCTCTATCAAACTATCAGATATCTCAGATACTTAGGCACAAACAACCCTTCAAGACAGACAGGTTTAAACTCTTCGCTGTTCTGTAATTTGTTGTATGGTGTTCTAGGGCTGTTTGTTTGTTAGTGTATATAACATATCAACCAGTCGCCAGAGAAAGAGATGTATACCATATCAAGATAGAGTACTGTCTGTCATGTATAGCCTGTCTATCCAAGGAAAACAGATAAGACTAGGTACATACTGACTATGACGTGACTTATATAGTCCAAAGTAAACTCTACTGAAGAAGAGTAACAGCCACACTGATCAAGTGAATGAGTAAACGCAATCAGACTTAGGAGTGAATGAAATACTATTAATAACTGTTAATGAATATGTTTCCCCCCCCCCTGCTTTTTAGTAACAGAAGGGACTTCTTAATCTGTGACCACTCCCTCCCCTACGCGCCTGTTTCTCTTTCTTTCTATACCTCCACCGCGTCTTTCTTTCTATACCTCCACCGCGTCTTTCTGTCTATACCCCCACCGCATCTTTCTTTTCTCATATCTGTGCCGCATCAACTATCTCATCATCACACACTTGAATCAAACCCCTCAAGATCCTCACATCACGTTGGACCTCTATCCTCCCTTTTCTAGTTGCTAGCTATTCAGACATTCTATAAGATGTCAGAAAAACCCCATATCACTGAGCCCAAAACTCATATCGTTGGAATCCCCAGATCCCATTTTACCCCAAGCATTGTGAACAATTCCCGTAAGAATCTTTCTGAGCTTCATGCATCTAGTCTCAACTGCTTCACCAAAGAGTCGGCTTCTGTGAAAGCTACTAAGCCTGGTGCATGTCAGTTTGAAGTAAAGAATGCGGACCAGAACAGGGTTTCTACCGAGATTGCACTAGCTATGGTTGACAAGATGCAACATGCTTTTTCACCAGAGTACGGAGAAAACATCAGTGACAAGATTTCTGTCCACAGCAAAAGCCATTACACTTCCGGACTCTCTACTACAACCCGTAACACCCTGCACAACAGATACAGTCGCCATAAACACCAGGCTGACGACAACAAACCTGAACCCTTCCCTGACTACTACAAATCCTGTGAGCAAGGAGTTCCTGTCCCTGATCCAGTTCGTGAGGAGGCCTACCTATACGCCGTCTCTAAGACCGCTGAGGACGTCAACCCTTTCAGAGTGTTTGACGCTAGAATCGCCACTACTCCTACCATCTCACCTCTTGTTCTTCAGTGCAAACACAACAACGGCGATAGCTCTACCGCCACTAGGTCCACTCGGGCTTCAATTGCCGCAGAGCTTCTCAGAACCGCCGAGGCCAGATACAAGGCTTGCCACGGCACCTCACCCCCCTCCCTTATCCCCTACATCCCAGATCGTGAAGATTCTGATAGGGCTTCTGTCGGTGAGGCTGTCGAAGAGATGAATAAAATGAGTTTGAACGTCTCTACTCAGACCGGAATGGGTGGGCCCGCTGGTATCGCAAATGCTCAGACCGCCATAGCTGAACCCAAGCCTGTGAAAACTAAGCGTGCTATAGTCGGTGAGCTTCGAATCCTGCTGGAGGAAAAGAATCTGCGCAAAGGCGTCAGAGAACGCTACACTAGATACGGAAATGCGATGATCAAGATGGAATGGATATTCTTCAGCGATTCTAAACAAAACCGCCAGGGGATCCTTGGTGATGACATTGTTGCTGAAGCAATTACTCTCTCGGGCCCAATCCTCAAGCACTTCGCGGAGCTCGAAGAGATCATGTTCATCAAAATTAATAGTGCAAAACATGCTCACCGTGTCATCGAAGACATCTACACTACCTCTCCTCGCATGGCGCCCAGTTACGAGTGGTATGCACAGATGGTTCGCACTGTTCTTAATAATGTCTCTCATTGCCATTCAGAGGAGGACAACAAGGAATCCAACTACATGGGGTATGCTTCATACTCCGGAGATAACCAAACACAACTAACCTCATATAGAAATGTCATGAATCCTTACGTCTATGACCAGTCGTTGCTCGGTACCATGCTCGAATTCTGGGAGGTTTTTGTGTATAATGACTTTTTGGCCGTACGCAACCACCACCAGTTCCACGATAACGATATGAACTTCAACCGTGTCGAACTATGCCGCATGATCGTTACTACCAACGACGTTATCAACCGTGTCGTCGCCCAGTACGCTAAATACGTCACTATCTGCACCGACTTCAAGACTCAGTATATCGACCCTGCCAGCATGGAGGTGCTCAATCCGCAGAGGATCTGGGCGGAAGAATGGCGCACCTATGGTCGAGTCGAACTGATCAGAGAGGCTGAGCGCGAGCGCCAGGTACAAGAAGAGGCTGAGAATAGGGCACGCATTGAGGCCTTGACCCAGGCAAGAGTTTTAGCACGGGCCCGTGCTCAAGCTCAGGTTGAAGCGAAGGCACAGGCTCAGGCTCAGGCTCAGGCACAGGCTCAGGCACAGGCTCAGGCACAGGCTCAAGCTTATTTCCATACTCAGATGCAAAGTTATGCTCAGGCTCAGCATGCCGCTCGAGTTCATGCCAAGTATGCTTTCCAAGCTGAAGCGCAGGCGCAGGCGCGCGCTCAGGCTCAGGCTCAGGCGCAGGCACTGGCACATGCACAGGCTCAGGCACACGCGCAGGCGCAGGCCCATGCCCAGCAGTTTGGATATCCCTTCCCTTTCGTCCCCTCGCAGGGTTACAGATTTTACTAGACCTCTCCTTGAACTGGCTTTCATACGGAGGGATTTTGTTCAAACTACCCAAATGGCGACGACATCTTCATACGAAAATGCAAATGAAAGGCAATAAAACAAACACCAAAAACATCAAAAACGCCAAAAAATACGAAAAAAAAAAAAAAAACTCACAAGCCCAAATGTTTATGATGGAATGATGCAAATGATTACCAGATACTAACAAGCTGTTCATAAATGTAACAAGCAACGTGAATTGTCAGGGAGACATAGCTTCATGTGATCTAAAACAGGGTAGTCTTTTTTGAAATTGACATGATCCATACGAAGTCCAATATAATAAACAAGAAAAGAAAAAGAAAATAATCGTAACAACATAAGGCCAGCACCGGTCTAGGCCTCACTATCCTTGTAAGCACCCAGCTTGAACAGCTTCTTCGCATTCTCGCGACCAATCTTCAACCGGTCGGTATTATTCAGCTCCGCACTGTCGAACCATTCACAAGCATCGGCAAAGTTCTCGAAGGGGTAGTCGATCGAGAAGAGGATACGATCAGCAGAGACCTCAGCCATGCAGAAGTTCAGAGTGGTGGTCGAGAAATGGCCGGAGGTGGTGATCCAGATATTCTGAGCGAAGTAATCGCGGATGGTCTTCTTGCAAGTCTCGGCGAGACCGAGAAGCTTCTTGCGGTCCTCGAACCAATGGTTGATACGCCACATATCGAACGGAACGTGCTCACCCAAGTGACCCATGATGAGCTGCAGCTTGGGGTGACGGTCGAAGACCCCGTTGGTGACCATGCCCAAGACATGGAGGGAGACGCCCTGCGCGAAGCTGAGCGGTGGGCCGACGAGCCACTTGCGGTCCGCCCAGAGCTTCTCGTAGATGGTACCGGTGGGGTTGCGAGGGTGGAGGTAAAGAGGTACATCGAGGTCAGTGCAAGTCTGCCAGAAAATGTCCCAGTCGGCGTTGTCGTAGAAGATCATGTCGTCACCGTCGGGGCCGGCGCGCTGGGTGTCGTTGACGAGGGCGCCGAGGAAACCGTGCTTCTCGACGCAGCGACGGAGCTCGTCGGCGGCTTCCTTGGGGTTGTGCATGGAGAGAGTACTATGCGCCGGACAATCGCGTTAGTAGTGTTCTAATTGCTTCTCATATGAGACTTTTTTTCTGGGGGAGGAATTTGGTCATACGCGAAAGCGCCGAAACGGTCAGGCTTGGCCTTCACCTCTGCAGCAATGTAGTCGTTAATTTCGACGGCGAGGGCCTGGGCTTCGACGGGATCCCAGATGTCCTGAACACCGGGCGCAGTGTAGGAAAGGATTTGGTAGCCCACGCCGTGCTTGTCGGCATATTCAACACGAATCTTGCTGATATCGGTGATCTCGCGGGTGTGGGTGTCCGCATCGGTAGAGAAGAGACTGGCCCACCAACGGGTTCTCTCCTCAAAGCGAGGGAGCGCAAAGGCTTCTTCGAGAGCGATCTTTCCGAGCATGATGGGTAATGGGTATGGGAATCTAACAAGGCCAAGTGGTATGTGCGGGGAAGGGTATCTTGGGGATAGGAGGAGGGGAGAAAGACTGAAAGATGAACGGAAATATGCCTGTCTTTATAGTAAGACGATGACAGAATCAGTGGGAATGTGCCGCACTTCCGACAGAGAGGGCATTCTCCTCCATTGTCTTACGTGGTGGTGATCTGAAGAGGGCGCCATCACCATCCGACGGTTGTGTGGAGAAGGTGTGGGTTTCCTGGAGACTGACTATATCCTGGGGGTTGATGGATGTCGATCGTTTCCAGGATATAATCTAGTATAATGATTAATTGGTCTATAAGGTAGTTGATGCTTAAGACTGTGAAAATAACATAATTCTTGTCCTACTTCTACTGTTGAACAGCAACACTCACTATCATCCTCATTCAATGAGTTCTAATTGCGCATGCGGGGAAGCGTTGCGATGGTACACAAGGCGGTTGCTCCCCTCCCAATCCCGCCTGTTCGATGATAGAATCGGCGCGAGATGATCCGATGGCCCATAGCCGCTGTCGGAAGAGGGCATGATGACAGAACTAGTGGGATAAGAACAGTATCATGGAAGAGTGAAGCAGTTGGGGATTACCCGACGTGCACGGAACGCGATCCGACGGTGTGAGGAGACCCCGCAGGGTAAGCGACGGACGAAGCTATCAGGTGGAAGGGATGAATATTTATCACTTCAACCCCATTGCCTACTTTCATGGCCCATACGGAGTACATGTATGCAGTCATGTCTACCCTGCATACATGGTGATTCATGAATGACGGAGACTACCTCCTTACCTCCTTACTTACTTCTATCAACTACAATTGACGCTAAGAAGTCCAGGATCTACTCGATGCATATATTGCGCGCAAATTCAGATGAACCATTCTCATGATCAATTATGGGTATCAATTCATTATTATTATTATTATTATGGAAAGTGTGTGATACACAGCGATATATATCATCATAAGTTGAATGCGCCAGGTGGTAGGGGAACACTTCGTCAGACAGCAGTTGGTACTAATTGTTGATCCGCACGGTTTAAAGCTCGGAACAGGTCTGTGTGAAATTTTGCTTCATCATTCGAAGTGGTCCACCGAGGAACATTGGGAAGGGACAAAAACAAAAAGGGAAATATGCTTGAAAAATGACAATGGGATGGCATATCTGCGCCATGGTCCAGTCTGTCCTCAATCAGGGACCATTGGATCTGACCATGGGGCGCGAAAAGCCTGGTGGTACTTCCTTGCTTCCTTCAGAGTCTGGGCCTCACATTTCAGGCGATGACCATATAGGAATCAAGGTTGTCGGCAAGGTTGGCCGGATTGTTGACACGCCATGGGAGGCGTCGATGGAGATATGCGACGGAGAAAGAAAGACAGAGATTTGGAGGCTTTTAAAGCAGTCGCAGAAGAAAAAAAAAAGCACTAAGCAGTGGTTCGCTAACCGACCAACCAGAGCCGCAATCATCCGTCAGTTTGCAGACTTTGTGGTGTTTGCATGGTTTGATTGCAGGTCGCCCAAAAAAAGTAAATCCGCTTTTTTTTTTTTCGCAGGCATCAAGTGTATTGCGATCTGAACAAGAAGTGGCTTCAAGAATTCCAGTTCAGATAGAGGTGGGACAATTTCAGTCGGAAATCTTTTTTTTGTCAAAACCCCCAATTTAATTGACTGGTCTCCATTGACATTCCATTCCGGTCCCGCCAATCTTCCAGATCTCCAGAGGTAAACCATATGTCAAATTAGGAAATACATAAATTCTCCGAACCATGCTAACATTGATGTGTCCCCCAAGCAGATCTTGCCTATAGTATTACCTTCCATCGAAACTCACACCCACTCGCCAACATGGTCGACGCTCCAGAAAGTCCCCAGCCGCAGCAACAAAGTGCGTAGGAAAATACCGTTGAGCTGCTCATTCGGGGCTAGATCCACAACAACATATAAGTCAAGTGTCACTAATAAGTCTTTAGCTCCAGTAAAAACCTTCCAGCAGAATGGGGTTCGAACAACAGGCCGCGCTTTCCACTCGCCCAACTGGCGCGTAAAGCGTGAAGAAAGCCCCAGCGCCGCCGATGATGCCACCTCCCCAGGCCCCAAGACCATCACCTCGCGAGTCGCATTCAGCCGGCCCAGTGCCCATGTTCCTCAGGCCATTTCGGAAGGACGACGCCTCTACGTGGGCAACATGCCTTATAACGCCAAGTCGGAGGATGTGGAGGCGCTGTTCTCCGCAGCCGAGTTCCCAATGTATGCGTGAGAAGATCCTGTATAGAGATGCCCCAGACTGAGTGCTTCATAGCGAGCGGATCGACATTGCGATTGACCCTTTCACCGGTCGTAATCCTTCCTATTGTTTCGTCGACCTGCAGACGAAGGAGACGGCCGAGCGCGCCATGAACGAGTTAGACGGTCATGATATACTAGGCCGCCCGGTGAAGATCCGACCGGGAGTGGTCAAATCTCCAAACGAACGTTCACAACAGCAGGTTGATTCCTCGCCTCGCAGCGCCCGGAACCCTCCCCTAGTGTTTGACCGGTGGCGCCGTGGCGAGGGAACCTCAGCCTCTGCCACTATCTCCAAACCTAATAGTGACTCTAGCCGTCGATTGTATGTGGGTGGCCTCCCGAAGGTCATTGAGCAGGAGACTATCAACAGCAAGATGGCCGAGTTTTTCAAGGGATATAACATGTAGGGCAATGCCTTGCTTCTGAACTGATGGGTCATTTTCTAACATGCATGATTGATAGTGAGAATACCAGCAAACTATTTGCTCCCCACCCGGCCAAGCGGTTCGAGGCTGGTGACCATTACTACCTTTTCGTCGATTTCAGCAGTGTGGAAGAGTCGGAATCTGCAATGGAGGCCTTGAATGGAAAGGAAGGCCCTTGGGGCGCCGTGATTCGTGTGCAGAAAGCCCGTGGAGAATCTTCTACCCCAGAGGAGAGAAAGGCTCGATGGGCCAGTGCACGCGAAAACGCCTCCCCCGCAGCCAACGAGGTTCCGGTTGGTGTTTAGCTCATGCCATGGAAGCCACGGACGCTTCCATATCACCCTGACCGGAAAGCCTCGTTTAGCAGCGGCAGGTGATTGAAGATGACACAGAAAGAGGAAAAGCAAAAAAAAGACACACAGAAAAAT
>VCAU01000002.1:519181-744751 GCA_015844325.1 Aspergillus nanangensis | reverse complement strand
CCACAAATCGGCAAACCCAAAAAAACCCACCCACAAAAACCCCCCCCCCCCCCAGTCCTCCGTCCGGTTCTCGTTGGGAAGTCGAGTTGTCGCGAAGGCTGGTGATACATACATACGCCAGCTTGTCTTTGACTAGGGGTACCTATCTACACTAGAGGTATCTAGTGCCTACCTAGGTACCAAAGCTAAGGTATCGGTAGGTTAGGGGCACGTCTTTCCTACATCATACCATTCTCCAATAAGATCATCGGAGGGTATGGTTTTCCAAGACGTTGGCTGGACGGGCGATCGGAAGGGTTTGTCTCATCTATGTCACATGCAGCAAAGCTTGATCGACACGACTATTGAAGAAGGGGAGCAAAACTATTAGTAAATAATATATAAAACCCTACATAATGACGATCTGACGATAGAAGATACAGGATCAAAAATCAACTTGCATAAAGAGGGATCATAGTAATGGATTGGGGTATGAATTCGTATTCTAATGATGTCTTGTTCCAGACCGAAATGGAATCGAATAAAATAAAGATGTACATAGGCAGTAAATATGAAAGTCAATGCCACCACTAAAAAAAAAACAACCCGAAAAGTAAATAAACAGGAGGAATGATCCTACACCCCGGACCCAGTTGGAGCCCACTTGCAGACGGGAAGATGACCTTATGGTCACTTCCAAGGTTGGTTCCACTGTCAAGCAATAATACCGAATAAATTACGCGGCAGCGACTTTACCCGACGAAAACGTCTGCATCACGTGGTGCTTTTGCTTCTTTCTCGTTCCTTCACCCACGATTGCTCACCAGGCTCCCAACTATTTTCCTTCAAAATCTGACGAAAAAGAACATTACAAGAATCTCTCGATTGACCAGTCCCCTCTTCAGGAATCCTCTCGTTCTAGCGTGTGTGTGTGTGTGCCCGTGGCGTCTCCCTCCATTGTTAACTGCCCCGCGGCATGACGTCTGGGCTGGTTCTCTGCCTCTTCACCGCATCGAGATTGTTGGGCTGAATGGGATCCAACCAGAGTCTCTGAACCACAGATTCTCGTCTCCGGCAAGGACTTCTCACTGAGACAGCCGGCTTCTTCTTCTTTTTTCCGTTGTTTTTTTCTTTTCTTTTCTTTATTTTTTTTTTTACGAATTCGAATTCAAAGGACGACCAACAGATCGGTTGTGCAAAAGTGAAAAATAAGGAAGGAAGGAAGAGAGAGAAAGTAGTTTATCGAAAAACAGAGATCTACGACTCTTTTAATTACTGCGTTTTCCGCCATCCCGTTCACCGGCTTTCTTCTTCCCGGCTTCAAGCCCGGTCGGACAACCCTGGCCGAGGTCTGACTCCGCCCCCCTCGTGCGCCATAGCCCGTTTAGAGTGAAAGAAACCTAGAGGGAGAAAGAAGGGAAAACCAAAAAAAAAGTCATCCTGATCGCCCATCATGTCGTCCAGTGGTTCTGTTCGGAGGAGTAATGGCAGCAGCAGAGGTTATTTTGCTAGTGTAAGTTGTTCATTTCTCTTCTTACTTTCAGGTGTTTATGAGTGCTTGCATGTATGTAGCTGAGGAACAGCGGATCACCAACGGCTGGATTCAATCCGAGTTGACCTGAGTTGACTGAATTGAATGCTTCCTACTCCCTCTTGATCTTTTTGCATACTTCCATCTGGCTTGACAAGCTTGACAATTTTGTATTCTCCTTATGTCGTCATTGTCGGTCCCCACTGGCTGCTACTTTCAGCCCACCGTTCTACATCACTTCCTCAAGTCATTGCAGATTCCGTGCGATTTACCTTGGCAAATTTACTGACTTGGCTGGTACAGTCAGACGATACGAAAATATGTGTTGTCATGGTTGGTCTTCCAGCTCGCGGCAAAAGTCTCATAGCTGGAAAAGGTATGCGTCCCGAACAACCAATTCGAGAAAATATCGGGCTAATACTGAATTCCAGCAATGCGATACTTGGCATGGGTTGGTATTCCTGCACGGGTGTTCAATGTCGGCAGTTATCGTCGACATAACACACCACAGCCAAATGCGACATTCTTCGATCCCCACAACTCAGAGGGTGAGAAGATGAGACGAGCTGCGGCCGAGGCTGCTATGACAGATATGATTCGATGGTTCAATACCAGCAATGGAGTAGTATCAATTCTTGATGCGACTAATTCCACGAAAGAACGACGACGATGGATCTACGAAAGCTGTCGTGATGCCGGCATTGAAGCATTATTCGTTGAGTCGATTTGCGACGATGAAGATCTGATTATGAACAACATCCTCGAGGTGAAAACCACTTCGCCAGACTACAAGGGGCAGGACCCTGAGGTTGCCGCACTTGACTTTCGCAACCGAATTCGCAATTACGAGAAAGTTTACGAAACGATTGACGATAACGAGAAACAATATACTTACGTAAAGCTCATCAATGTCGGCTCGACCGTCATTATTAACCAGATTAAAGACTATCTGTCAAGTCGACTGGTCTACTACATCCAGAATTTGCACATAAAACCTCGTTCAATCTGGCTGTCTCGAGTAAGTAAACCTAGTTGATGTCATAGTTGAATTCGACATTTCTAATACTGGACAGCATGGCGAATCTGAATTCAATCTGTCGGGTAAGATCGGCGGTGATTCTAACATCTCAGAGCGCGGTGAGGCTTATGCACGAGCCCTTCCTGGTTTGTTGAAGAAGTCGGGTGTGCCGGCCAACACCAAGATCGTTATTTGGACCTCGACTTTAAAACGCACAATCCAAACAGCACGCCATCTGGCCGCTGAAACCAGATATGAGAAGCTCGAGTGGAAAGCTCTTGACGAATTAGACTCTGGAGTCTGCGATGGACTCACATATGAACAAATTGCTCAGAAATACCCCGAGGACTTTGCTGCGCGTGATGAAGACAAATACAACTATCGTTACCGGGGCGGCGAGTCGTACCGTGATGTTGTCATTCGTCTTGAACCAATCATCATGGAACTGGAACGAAGCGAGAATATCATGATTGTCACCCATCAAGCCGTCCTGCGTTGCATCTACGCCTATTTCCTCAACACTCCACAAGAACAGAGTCCCTGGTTGGAGGTCCCTCTCCACACCTTGATCAAACTTACACCCCGTGCGTACGGCACCGAAGAACAGCGTTTCAAGGCCGACATTCCGGCTGTTTCGACATGGCGTGCAAAGGGCACATCTGCCAAACACCAGGATTACCCAACTGCTGTCACAGCATGATTTACGTATATTTCCTAAATAAGCCTTGTGTATATTGACTTCCAGCAAGCACTCCAACGCATCCAGGTCTAGTCGGCGTTTCTTTTTTTTTTAATCATTATGGGGGGCTGTGCCTTCTACAACTCTTGTCGACGTCGATAATTTTCGAGACCTTAGTGTGCGATTTACATATTGTATGACCACATGATTTGAGACACGATAACCTGACTCGACGCCATTGAAAAGTTTCGGTTAGGTTTCTCTATGGTTTGCATCACGCATTCATGTGCTCTTCTTTTCGCATGTTCTTTTTGTCCGGACAGTGCAAAAAAGAAAAAAAGAAATCTGTTCGACTATCAGAAATCCTTCACTCTTTGGGCATATTAACATGATCATCTTCACTCCGATGCCTCGCCTATCTTTTGATAGCTTCCCCAAAGCTGGTGCAATCAAGATTCCCTTTCGCAACGGTCCGCCAATTGGTCTTATAATTTATAACACAGATATAGAATTTCTTTGTCAATATCCCTTTATCTTTTTATTTCTCTGTATAAACTTTGATTACCAATGAAGAATTAAGAATGAAACTTGCTTTTATAGGGTCCCGCCAATATATGTGTATTTTTGTTTTGGAAGGCTGTAGTAATGTACTAACTGGTTGGTGCATAATTGGCCGAGACGAAAAAGCGGCGAGAGCTCTCCCCGTCACGTCACATGAGAGCGGCATGCGGCGACGCAATGAGCGAGAGCTGGCTACGCTACCTCCACGATCTCCCTCTTGCGACTCAACCCAACCACCACCACCATGTGTACCTGTGTTGTTTGGAACCTTTGATCCATTTTTCATTTTTGACTGGATATGCCTCTATCTGAGCTTCGAACGGTGAAGAGGCGCGACCACACAAGCTCGCCGCCAAGCCATGTTATCTGCTTTCACAGCTCGGCCCCTCGTCGAGCTCAAACCCCGAGATAAATCGAGGATTGAATCACTGCTCGGATACGGGGACCGACTCCTAGCCGGATTGAACAATGGAAATCTCCGAATATATCGTGTCAATGAAGACACGCCCGATGACCCTGACGGACCTCCCCATGACGCCAATAACCACCATCCTCCTGAGGGCGATGGTGGTACAATAAGGAACGGGGATCATGGCAGCCGACCCGGGACGATGAACTCGGCGGTAACGCCCAAATACAAGCAGACGGACTTGCTACGGGAGGTGGAGAAGTTTTCTCGCTATAAAATCGAACAGCTTGCGTTGATCAAAGAGGCGAAGCTGCTTGTTTCGCTATCGGGCGGATACGTTTCCATTCACGATCTGCAGAACTACGAGTTACAGGAACAACTTGGCCGAACAAAAGGTGCTACGGCTTTTGCAGTGACGTCGAATATCGTCAACGACCCTGAGACCGGCGTACCCTCGATCGTCTCCCGTCTGGCGGTTGCGGTCAAGAGGAAAATCCTCCTATGGACATGGCGTGATATGGAACGGGAAAATGACACGGCTGAAATGAGCCTGGTGAGCGGCATTAAGACCCTGACATGGGTGTCAGGCACCAAACTCGTGGTCGGACTCAACTCCAACTTTGTCATGGTGGAGATTGAGAGTGCCACTGTTACTGAACTTGCCGGACCCGGGAGTATTGGGGGTCTGGGAGGACAGGAGACTGGTCGTCTGGCTGGTGTCGGGGTAGCTAGTATGAGCTATATTGGCATTGGTGGTACGGCTCCCAAGCCACTTGCTACGCGACTTAGCGAAGGGCAGCTGTTATTAGCGAAAGATATCAACACCCAATTCGTCGATATTGAGGGCAACTCTCTGGGCCGCCGACAGATTCCGTGGAGTCACGCTCCAGCGGATATTGGATATACATACCCCTTTTTGCTCGCACTTCATGATGCATCAAAGGGAGTGTTGGAAGTGCGGAATCCAGAGACTCTGTCGCTACTCCAGTCCATTCCGCTGCCATCGGCTAGCATCCTGCACATTCCCCAGCCAACGATTAGTTTGGCACATGCTGGAAAAGGGTTTTTGGTGGCTAGTGACCGGATGGTCTGGCGTATGGAGGCTTTGAGCTATGATACACAAATTGACACCCTGGTCGAAAAAGGCTACCTTGACGAGGCGATCAGTCTCACCAGCATGCTGGAGGATGCTCTTCTCAGCGATAAAGAAGGTCGGCTTCGCAAAATTAAACTCGAAAAAGCCCAGTGTCAATTCAACCTACGCAAATATCAAGATTCCATGGACTTGTTCACAGAAATATCGGCACCGCCGGAAACAGTTATCCAACTCTATCCCAAAATCATTGCCGGCGACATATCTTCCCTTAGTGAAGAGGAAGAAGAATCTGACGACGCCACCACGGACAGCCAGTCCAAGGCGGATGCCCAGAACCAAGTGGATGGGGCGAATTCGGAGGACCTCGCTGCACATAAATCATTAACACACGCCCCCTCCGTGAGGTCCTTTCTTCGAACGAGAACAGAAGATTTTAGCGATGCTGGTAGTATACGGGGCAAGGCTACCGATGAGCATCGACCAGACAAGCGCCTTCATGGTAAAGATCTTGTCCGTGCGGTGCATGAACTCCAGCGGTATCTGGCCGATGTTCGGAGGAGATTCCAGCGGTTTTTAAACCCGGACGGATCTCTCAAGATAATTGGTTTTCCAAACAATGCTCCAGAAGATGAGTTTTCCGACTCTGTGTTGAAGCTGCTTGGTGTTACCAGAGAGGATCGCGAGTACGACTTTGGTGAGAAACTGCGGGAAAAAGCGAGACTTGTTGACACAACACTTTTCCGTGCCTATATGTACGCCAAACCATTCCTTGCTGGCTCTCTTTTTCGGATTGCCAACTTTTGCGATCCGGATGTGGTGATGGAATGGCTAGAAAAGGCTGGTCGCCACAACGACCTCATTGACTTTCTATACGGAAAGAAGCTACACCGTCAAGCACTGGAACTTCTCAAGAAATTTGGTCACGCTGATTCCGAGGAGGAGCCAGCATCGCATCTTCATGGTCCCCAGAGAACTGTGGGTTATCTGCAGAATTTGTCGCCGGAGTATATCGATCTGATCCTCGAATTTGCCGAATGGCCTGTACGAGATTATCCCGAACTGGGCATGGAGGTTTTTCTAGCCGATACTGAAAACGCAGAGACCCTCCCTCGGCAGCAGGTCCTAGAATTCCTCCAAAGAGTGGACAAAAACCTGGCGGTTCGGTATCTCGAACATGTCATTGATGAACTGAATGATATGACTCCGGACCTACACCAGAGACTCCTCGCTCTTTATTTAGACCATCTGACGAAAGATAAAACCAAGGAGTGGCAATTTTCCAGTGAGGAGGAACGGGCTGATTGCCGGAACACATTCCTCGAGATGCTCAAATCAAGTTCACAATATTCGCCGGCCAAGATACTAGACCGGCTAGACAGGGAAGGTGGGCGAAGACCGCTACAAATCCGTCAAGTTTCTGAGTCTGACATATTTTACCCCCTAGACCCTGAATTATTCGAAGCACGAGCCATTGTTTTTAGCAAGATGGGCCAGCACCGACAGGCCCTGGAAATTTACGTGTTCAAGCTCGAAGACTATGCGAAGGCGGAAGAGTATGTTCACTCCTACTTAACCAAGGTTCCCTCTGGCTAACATAGAATCAGGTACTGTAACTACGTCCATAAGACCGAGGATGCGGCTGCTTCAGAGGTCGGGCCTTCGCACTGCACGGCCACGTTGAATTATGAAGGGAAGCCGACTATCTATTTAACATTGCTGTCGCTATATTTGTCTCCATCCCACGGGTATCAACCACGTTATGGACCTGCGCTCGAAGTACTGGCAAAGCATGGCTCTCGCCTTCCTCCCAATTCCGCGCTAGATTTGATCCCCGAGTCGCTGCCCGTGAAAGAGCTAGAGTTTTATTTCAAGGGTCGTATGCGAGTGGCGAACTCAATCTTGAACGAGACGCGCATTGTGGCCAACCTGCAAAACGCCGAAAGTGTCAAAGCCCGGGCACAGTTATATGTGGGCGAGGGCATTGACGGGCGATCATCGCGATCCCGACACGTAACCATTACGGAAGAGAGGGTTTGTGGGATCTGTCACAAAAGAATTGGAGGAAGCGTGATCAATGTGTTCCCCGAGTAAGGCTTCCCATTTCCCTGTTCACGTAACGTTATTTGAGTTATTGGCTGACTTTGTCCGCAGTAATACCGTTGTTCATCTTGGCTGTGCCAATCGCGTTCCCTTGGGTATATGATATTTCTCTTCTGCAAATAGATTCGATGGATGTTGTGTATTCAATATTTTCCTTTTCATCCTCCCCCTTTCCTTTGTTTTCATCTTATGATCGGTACTATTATTTGTTGGTCGCGGAATGGCGGGGGGCTTCTGCACTTTGATACCCCAGTATAGCGGTATTAATATATCATTATTCATTCATTGTCTGATCTTGTTCGGAGGATTGAGGTTATGCGTCCTCCTCCATGACCTCTTCGCCGTAGTTCTCTTCCTCCTTGGCTTCTTTCTCTGACAGTTTTTTGCCCTGGGCCTCGGCAGCCTTTTTGTCATCCTCCATGCGCTCGGTCAAGAAGACGTTAATGTCGTTCTGCAGCACAGGGGTCAACTTGCGCAGCTCTTTCAGATAGGCAACTTTGGCCTGGACATTCTCTGGGGAGGGGTCGGACGAGGATGGGGGAGCCGCAGTGATGTGGTGCTCGAAGGTAGATGATGATGGTTGCTGTTGATCTGGGGAATTGTAGACGGCGCGAATGGAAGGGAATTGCGACGCCATGGTTTTTCTTCTTTTCAAATCGGGGAGCGAGTCGTCCATAGAAAGAGGGATTTGAGATTGACGACGAACGACGAAGAAGACGAAGGTGAAGAAAATGAGTGGATGGTGGCGGGAG
Source organism: Aspergillus nanangensis (assembly GCA_015844325.1). NCBI lineage: Eukaryota > Fungi > Ascomycota > Eurotiomycetes > Eurotiales > Aspergillaceae > Aspergillus > Aspergillus nanangensis. The sequence goes on along the minus strand of VCAU01000002.1, from coordinate 736,626 downwards.
AGAGAGAAATTAAGCGGGGCGATCGGAAGGCGGCGAGGAATGCAGGATCGACGGGGTTGTTCGATCTTCTCTCTCGGCGCTTCTTCCCTTCCTTTGATCCACCAAACAACCCTCCATTGATTTATTTTGTCTCTGTGACTGGGTTGGCATTGTCTCTATCTATCATAGGGGACGGCGTGAAGTGGATGATGGCCTGAAACGAGTCCAAAAATAATTCCACGCAGTGCTTCGTCATCGACCTATCATTGACCGACCCAGTAAACAATTGTTGTCATCATTCATCATCACTATGTTGCGCTCCCCTGTCTCCCCGGAGCGCCGCACCTCCTACTTTACCATCACATCACCTTTGCCTCCCCGTCAGTCTCTTGATGAGGACGACGACGAATTGGAACAACCGGACTCGTCTGACAGCGATGCCTCGTCCATCGCCTCGGTGACCACCATCTCGGCCATCCCGCCTCCGCTCCAGATCTCCAAGACGTCGGACTCTGGCACAGCCTCACCGCGGCGGCCTCCCCGGATCTCGTCGATAAACACCACCACCACCCCTCCTCTTCCCTCCAACAGACCATCCGCTTCCTCCATGCCGCACAATGATATATCCAGCAGGAGACCGTCGGGTCGCTCGCATCCTTCGGATCTCCAGAAGCATCGCTCTCGGCATCACTCGCAGGGCTTCTTTGAGCCGTCACTGCCGACCGCTTCAATCACGGAATCCACCCTGTCAGCTTCCCGCATCGCAGCCCAGGCGGCCATGCAGCATCAGTCTATGACACAAATCCCACCCAAACGATCGCACACTGTCATACACAGCCCCGACCCGACCTCTAGGGCCAAGAGGGGTGGCAGCATATCTCCCCCTCCGCCGCCACCCTCAGCCGCACATTCAGCCTCAGGCGTTTCGGTAGGACAACCGTATCATAATGGAGGACACGCTCATGTAGCGACCACGGCCGCTAATCTTGTGTTCCCCCGCCAGCCCACCTTGCAACCGCCTGGTTTGGAACCCCCTTCGGAAAGGGAGCATAAGCCCAAGGGGGAGAAGTCGAAGATGAAGCTCTTCTCCAAACCTAAACACATCGGCATCAGTCGGGACAAGGATCCCTTGAAGGACAGAGGTCTTCCGTCGCCCAGTAAGATGGGTTTCTCCGGGTCTAGTGGGTTGTCACGCATCGTCAGCGCATCCACCACCAGTTTAGCCGATACCTTCCCGTCGAATAACTCATCCATGTATAACCTGTCCAATGCCTCTGCAACCACAGTCGTACCGGCTGATAAGCCCGCCGTTGGCGAAAAAGAAAAGGATAAGTCCCACAAGCATCATTTTCTATCGCGGCAGAAATTAAAACTCAAGGATCACAATGATCATTATAACCTACCTCTTTCCTCGGCGTCGAGTAACTCCAAGCCGTCAGATCCAAATGCGCCCCAGTCGCTTTACTCTTTCACACCGGCCTCTCCGGGTGCCGTGACGACCACATTTGGGAAGTCAGTCAGTGGATTGGACCTACTTCACGGGGGGCGCGCCCTACGGGAAAAGAAGAAAGAGGAGAAGGCATTAGCCGAGTCCGAGCAAAATGAGTATGCAACCGGCACTGTGGGGACGCCGGCCGTATTTCCAGGACCATCCTCTGCGGGCTCGACCGGACTTCTGGCCGAGGCCGCCCTCAAAGAGACCTTGCAAGGGTTTGGGCTGAATAACATGACGCCCGAGGACGCATGGGACTTTCTGAAGGCAAAGCTCCTCGTGATATTTGACGATGGAGATGTTCGTATTTCGATTGAGGATCTCAATAAGTTGGTATTGATTCACATCCAGCGCTGCGTTCAGAAACGCACCCCGACGGCCATTGTCAATGATCTGCGAGAACTGCTGGAGACCGGCTGTGCTTCATTCAACCATATGCTAAGTGGGGTGCCCGATGAGAAGCTGGTTCCGCCCCTCGTGAATATATGGCGGCTTGTCTTTGGGAAGGTTCTTCCCTTCATCCAGGCCGTCTTCCTTCCGCTGGATCTGGAATTTCGGGGGGTTGGATCGGTGATGAATTTGCGTGAGGCGAACGAATTCTGGGAATCCGCTTTAGAGGGCGAGTATCCCGGGTGTGAACTCGAAGTACGCAATCTCGTCCTTGTTGCCTTTCGCGATAAGGTGATCCTGCATCGCTATGATGGGCTAAAGGCGACGTTCTCCCGACTGAGCCTAGACAACATCGATCTCGCCAACTCAGGCCTCAGTGTGACGACCAAGAGTAGTACCAATGGAGGAAGACCGACGACTGCTGCCTCGCTGGACCCTGGCTTCGGCAGTTACGGCTCCCAATCCTCCACGTTGCTCAATACTGCTGCTGGCAGCAACTCTTCTGACTCACTCAGTAACCGTAGCCGCGCCGCCTCGAACACCTCATCTAACCCGGACCAACCCATCTTCCAGTCTCTGTCGTCGCCGGCTCAGCGGCCAACGATCATCCATCGGTCCTCCAACGCCGCGGATACGTCGCACGTCATCACTGAGACGGTCGGCCGGATGCTCCAATGTGTGAGCGTCTTGGGTAGCGTCCAAACGGGAGACCGACCCCAAGAGAAGATCGAGGGTCTGGGGAAAGCGCTCAAACATAACTGGCTGGGACGAGGCCGGACTGGTCGTGACCGACGAGGGTTCGTCGGGGCCAAGATCCGTCCAGCTATCGCGTCGCGAACGGAAAGCGACGAGTCAACGAAACACATCAGGGATGGGGATATGGATCGGAATTTTCGGGATGGGCGTCAAGAATTAAGTGTTTTGTAAAGCTTTGGTGTTTGTTATTTGTTTTTCCTTGTCCGGCACAAATAGATACCTCGGCGCGTGTATACGGAGTGGTTGTTTTAAGTATTTTCACCCTTCCCTGGCAGAACATTTATGTTTGCTCTCTCGGTAGCTTTATGTTCAATGAGAATTATATCCTCTTTAATGTCTTTCTTAAGTAGCCTGACTCTCAGAATCATCAAAAATATCAAGTAAATACAAGTAGGGGCCATGGGAATCGCGTTAATTTCAGCATCATCTAGCTACGTAAGGTAGAAGCCCCTATTTCAATTCATAGGTCCCCATTTCCCAAAGCAATCGTGGCCAAGCATATCGATACGAAAATGACTCGCTCACTCGTCAGCAGCAACAGCGTCGATTCTCTTAGACAGCTCCTTAAACTTCTTCTGAAGAGCAGCATGAGGATACTTCATACCACCGTCAGCCTTGATAGATTCGGCAATTTTATGCCACTTGTCCTGCTCGAATTTGTCCTCGACATCTTTCTTGGCCTTCAGAAGACGAGATTCCTAGTTCGGGAGCGAGTCTATCAGCATGCGATTACATATGTAGATATATACCTTACTTTACCTGCCTTAGGCAAGCAGGCTGTACATCAAAGCACAAATGATAACGAATCGGGGGAAAAGGGGGAGGAATGGAATTAAGACAAAATGACTCACATCCTCGTTGGTAATAGAGACAAAATTCGCCTTCATGGTAGTGTAACGCATGCGAAGAGTACTCCCGCCGACATTGATACCGGTCGTGTCAATCCAGGCTTTGGTAATATCACCCCAGCCGCGACCCTCATCATCTCTCATGCGGAGGATCATTCTGTCGGTCACAGTCGCATTCTCGAGCGAAGTTGGGATGGGACCGCAAGATTTTTTGGATGGAGTAGGTGTCTTTGACTTCTTGGTGGGGGAGCCATCGGATTCGGCCATCTCGTCAGTGGTGGTCTTCTTCGGGCGGCCACGCTTCTTGGGAGTTGCGACGACGGGAGTCTCGGGGACTTGGATGTCTTGATTCTGGTTCTTTTGGGAGGGAGATATATTAGTCGATAGGTAGTTGTTTGTATGGGGTGTTTTGAAGGGGTGAGTTGAGGGATGTTACGAGGCGCAATGTGATGGGTAGGTAGGACTTACTTCAGCTTCAGTGGGTTCTTCCTTGAGCTGGATGGTTGAATCAGGAGTCTGAGGACCGGGAGAGTTCATATTGTCGGGCACGGTTGCAATGATATTTATTGCTTGAAAGGCCATGACACGATGCTTCTGTGTGAGGAGATCAGGGGGAAGCAGCGTGAGAGAGGATACATGGGAGAAAGGGAGAAAAAAAGATGGATAGATGGAGGGGAGGGGAGAGTGAGAGACAAAGAGGGAGTTGGGTAACAGAAGTGAAAGGTGAAAAATATTGCTGTCTGTCCCATCGAGGGCATAAAATTCACTCCATCTTCTGTCTAGGCGTCTGGTGAGATATCCCAGAGGGTATTTGACTGGTATTCCATATCAGTGTCAAGGTCAATATTCAATATCTCTTTTCTGAAGAATGGATATAAATTGCCTACAGTAAAACAGACCGGTCTTTTTGCATGCATGTAGACTGATGGTTGGAGCAGAAGACGCTCTATATCCTGATGATGTTGTTGTTGAACCTGTTGAAATACGAGGATTTGAATTGACTAACTGCTTGGCTGACTGATGACGATGACCGAAGATGATAATTATGAAGCAAGACGGAATACACAATGGTATGACCACGTGGTTATCATGTCAACAGATGTCACCCAACATGGACATTCGTGAACTCATCTCTATACTTATCTAGTCTAAGTAGGCGGATCTCGAAGTAGTCCGGAAGTAGTCCATCTACATAGTCCCCCCCCCCCTTTTTTCTTCTTCTTTCGATATTCTGGTTCTGCTGTCGGCATTCAAGACTAGTAGTAATAATATTAATACCATCTAGTGAAGATCTCGAGATGGAGATTGTACTGATCGACAGTTTCTTCACTACTCCGCATAGACATAATACTATATTAATTTCCTATTAATTTGCTGATCAAGTCACACAGATAATGTATCCACCAGTAACTTGACAGCAAATCAACTAATGAGAAACATCAAACAAAAAGATCCTGGTCGAATTTCAATCTTGAACCAAACAAGAGGCTGACGTGGATCTGATCGACTGGGGCGCAAATGGGGCGTGTCTGTTTTGCCTCGTTTTGGATTGGTGATTGTTTTTCTTCTTTTTTTTCCCCTTTCTTTCTCCGGTATTTTCTTCTTTAATTTTCAATGTTCTCTAACCCTGTCAAACCAACTAGATGACCGGGATATCACCAAAGTCCAGAAGATCATACATCGTGCAGCGACTACTGCATGGGATACGGACTAGGATGTGGGTTCCCTCCAATGAAGCGAGATGACAAGGGATTCCTGGAAGAGGAAGGACGATCGTGTGTCACCTGCGATCGGCAGGTCTAGTTCCCTTCCATGGTAGAATGAGATTGTTGGGCAAAAAGTCGGTGACAGAGAGGAGGATTTGGCTTTTGATGCCTGGGTAAAGGGTATTGGGTGTAGATGAAGTGATGCGTATATAGTAGATCCGTTCTAGAGGGGGGGATGGAAAGAAGATAATGTTCAACAGGGCGAGTGGACCAGATATAGGTTTAGAATCTATTATTGAGAAGAAGATGATGATGAAAAAAAGTGTGTCAATCTTTATTAAGTTTATTAATTAAGCTAATAACAAAAGAAAAATCATCTAAAATAAAATAGAAAGAATAAAATATGATTGATTTGATTGATATCCTGAGAATTCCAAAATTTCCAGTTGGAATGAAAATCCGCATCACATTATACAGACACAAAAACAAATCCAAACAACCTCTTATATTCTTCTTTTTCTATATAAATCCCTAGCTTTCCCCTCTCTATCTCTGTCTCTGTCTCTTCTTCCCTCCTTCACCGCCAGAAGAACAGTGCAGCCAATACAAGTCATCACCGAAGTAAGGCGCACCTAGGCACCCTTAGGCAGCTTTCCTTGCTTTTACTTAAGCTGTATATGACTTGTTCATCCTGTGACTCTTTCTTCATCAACTTCCTCCCCCCGTCCATCTTCCTTCCTCGCTCTTTCTTTTCTTTTTCCCTCTTCTACTTCTACTATTATCATTTCTTCTTCTTTGTTTCTTTCTATCTACCTAATCTATCTTACAAGTTAGATCGATCGATCTACTACTCCACACTGATTGATACTTCTGACGCCTCCACCGATGATGCCTCCTACTATGGCTGACTCCACGACGACCCCGACTATTAGTACGACGACCACATCTACTACTCCCGCTACTCCAACTACAACCGCCACCGCCGACTCTAACAAGCATGAGGTCGAGCCCGTACTGGACAACTCCACCGCCAAGCCAGACGCAAAATCATCCGTCTCAATCACCGAGAACCCCCCCAAAAAGGATCCCTGTAAGAAACATCCCACTAAGGACCCAAATCCATCTACCCGGAAGAAGAAGAGCCGCAAGGCCAACAAGGCCTCTTCCATAGCCACCCCAAGTAGTGATAGCGACTCCACCTCGGATTCTTCCGATAGTTCTACCTCAGATGACTCCGCTTCCAACGATGATGCATCTGCCTCCTCATCCGAAGAGGAGGTCCAAAGAAAGCATCGGAGAAGGCGGGTAAAGACAAAGTCCAAGAAAACCCTAAGAGGGGGTCGCAAGAAAAGGGCCCAATCACGGTATCATTCAGATTCGGAATCAGAATCCGACAACGATGGGAGCGATGAAAATTCCACAGACGAGAGGCTTCTGAGGAAGCGGCTGAGCCAGCGACTCAAGACGAAGAAGAAGAGATCCTCGCGGTCAAAGCATGATGACTCGTCGGAGGAGGATCAACCGGAAGATGAGGATACTGAGGATTCAGACGACTTGAGTACGTTGCTCGCTAGAACCTTGAGGGCTAAACTCGCGGATAGTCGCCGCCATAAGGGCCGGGGAAAGCGAATTTCGGAGGGCTCGCACGAAGGAGGGAGAGGCAATAAGTCCCGAGGCCGGAAGAAGGCAGCCTCTAAGGTGGCATTCAAGCGGGTTGATCAATGTAAGCTAGGCCCTTCCTCCCTCTGGGAAACATTTCTAACTCGGCCGTACAGTGTGGGACAACACAATCCATAACTACAAATTGACAGAAACCATCGATGACCCCGGCGCCAATGAATGGGACCAGTATCTTTTCACCGTACGCCGCAGATTTGACTGGGACAACAAGTACTTGGAGACGGTGGTCGACCTCAAAAGTAAACACATCCGCGAGGCGCTGGCCAAGGTCATGGATGGGGTCAAGGGTGTCAGCTTGGTGCAAGAAACTGCCGTTGTCGACCCGAATATGCTTTTCTTATATTTGGAGGAGACCCGTGCATACATGAAACAGTTAAGGGAAGAGGCCAAGAACGAGAGAAAGAGAAAAGCCAAACGATTGGCAAAACTCAAAGCGTCCCATTTGAAGGTGCTCCTCAAGTACCTGGACGCGGACTACGCCGAGACGAAGAAGACCTTATACCCTCTCCTGGAAGCGAACACGATCACCTTTGAGCTTCTTTGGGCGTTGTTCAAGCCAAACACCATTGCGTATTCCCCAACGTACGGGAATCAAGATGAGCCTCGCGCGTTCAAAATCGAATACGCAACCAAGGAGTCGTCTTTCATGAAAGGTCAATGGTACAACATTGAAGGCCGCTATCTGGAGTATGACGGAAAGACGTTTGGCATGGGAACGATGGCCGCCGAGGTTGAAAGCTTCAAAGGCGCTCGCAAAATCACGAGTCTCGGCTGTTATCCACTCAAGTATCACCGGGAGTCTGAAGAAATCAAAACCAAGCTGATCGAACGAGGAAAGAAGTTCGTTGCTCTGAGAGGCATGAACTATCGCTTCCACAAAGGCATGGGTTTCTACAAGAAAAAGCGATCCGTCATCAAGGTCAATATTAACGGGCGAGTCATGATCGACCCGGCGATCCATCGTCGCATCAACCCCAACTACCCTATCAGCACCGTCCGCCCAAAGGACCCCGACTACCTAGATGATTCAGAGGATGACGGAAGCGATGACGGATGTTGCTGTGCTGGGTCAGAGTCGGACTCAGACGAAGCCGGTCACCACCGTCGGGAGTCAGACGTTCCTGCAGTTAGATACAAAGTCATTCGGGATAAGGAAGGCAAACCTCACGTGGTTGAAGTTGAGTTGGATGAGAACGGAAATGAGATCCAGAAAGAAGACATAGACGAAATGGAAGACCCATCAGAAAAGGGGTTTAGCGAAGAGGAACTGCTGATCGCCAGCCCGGTGGTTCTGGGGTTCGCTTTCAGCGAGAAATTATGGTTGGAGTTCAGTATCTCAGGCATCAGCGAGATCGATTGGAACGAGGATGCCTTCGACTCACTCGTCCTCCCCGAAAACCAAAAATCCATCGTCAAAGCACTCGTCGAGTCGCACACCTTTTGCGCGGCGCAGAACATTGATGATGTAATTCAGGGCAAGGGCAAAGGCCTCGTTGCTGTTCTCCATGGACCGCCTGGAACTGGAAAGACGCTCACCGCAGAGGGTATCGCCGAACTCCTTAAACGCCCGCTGTACATGGTCAGCGCCGGCGAACTCGGCACTGACTCCCGGACTCTCGAAGCGGAGCTGAACAAGATCTTGGACATTGCCCATTCCTGGGGCGCAGTACTTCTCCTAGACGAGGCCGACATATTCCTGGAAAAGCGCACGATTCAAGATATCCATCGCAACGCACTGGTCAGCATCTTCCTCCGTCTGCTCGAATACTTCCAGGGCATCCTGTTCCTCACCACCAACCGCGTCGAGACCTTTGATGACGCCTTCCAGTCGCGGATTCACGTTGCTCTCCGCTACGGCGACCTCACAACGAAGGCCAAGCGCAGCGTCTGGAAGATGTTCCTAGAGCGCGTTCAAGCCAAGGAGGGCGTCCAAACCGCTCAGTTCACAGACAAGGACTTTGACATGCTGGCACGGCATAATCTCAATGGACGCCAGGTAAGTTTATAGTTTGTGCGTGAAGTTTATAAAAAAATCTCGCTAACAGGCCCACAGATCAAGAACTCCGTCCGCACAGCCCAAGCTCTGGCCGTCAATGAACGGAATCCCCTCTCTATGGAGCATATCAACCGAGTGCTTGACGTTGCCCAGACGTTCGACCATGATCTCCGCGGTGGAACTGGGTATCTTGACGCAATGAGAAGTTATACATAGCGAGTTCATATTCTGGTAAATTATGCGCTTTGATTTCTCGTCATTTGATGTTGTGTGCAATACCCACCTCCACTTTTCCTATTGTGCTTGATTTGGTTTTGCGCTTGGCTGCTTCTTTCTGGAGATTGGACTTGGAATGTTTTTTTCCCCCTCATTATTTCTTTTTGCCTGGATGTATACATTCGTTTGATGGATTTTTTTTTAACGATGACACGAGAAGACAGTAGCAACTTAAATATGATGAGAATCAACTATTTTAGTTGAAAGTTTGTACAATTTACACACCCGGAATTAGGAAATAAAAAGCAGGTATGACGATGGTATGGGGAATCAGATATATTATTGATTTTGGTCCAGGAAAATACATGACATCTACCTTCCCATGACATTTTTCCGCGTTGCCCCGTAAGACAAAATCCTCGGGGCCACCCGTTCATGCTCCAAACACTGCAACTGCAATCCTCCAGATATAAAAGTCGATGCGAATTGGAAACACGCGAGAGGGGGGTAATAGGCCAAATGACACAAAATACACAAAAGACTGTTATACAGGGAGGAACGCGGCAGCAGTTGCGTTTAAAAGATTTTAGGTTAAGCCCATTTAAGGGTTGGCCTTGACGAACTCAACACCCTTCTGGATGTTCTTCTTGAGGTCGACCAGGCAGGCATCGAGGAGCTTCTGCTCGTACTCGTTGATGGGGCCAACGGGGTGGATCTTCTCGGCACCGTTGGGGCCGAGCTCGACGCGGGAGGCGAAGAAGTCAATGCCCTGGTCCTTGTAGAGGGGGCTGTCGACAAAGGTGGGCTCGATAACGCCCTTCTCGCCCTGAGCGGCCTTGAGGAGGGACTCGGCGAAGCGAGCACCGGCCATGGCCATGGAGAGGGTAGCGGAACCGGCACCATCCTTGGCCTTGACGACCTCGTCACCACCGAACTGGATGCGGTTGACCAGGGCGTCGCGGGTCTCACCGGCAATACCGGCGTGCTTGGACTGGGAGAGAAGGGGCACAATGGTCACACCAGAGTGGCCACCGACGACGGGGACAGCCTCGCCAGCGGGGTCGGTCTTCTGGACCTGGGAGATGAAGCGGGAGGCACGGACAACGTCAAGGGTGGTGACACCGAAGAGACGCTTGGGGTTGTACACGCCCTTGGACTTGAAAACCTCGGAAACAATGGGGACAGTGGAGTTAACCTGGTGGCAGGATTAGTTGTGTCCATTCATTGAAATGGATTGAGATAACATACGGGGTTGGAGATGACGAGGATGTTGGCCTCGGGGGAAGCCTCGGCAGCGGCCTTGGCAAGGTCACGGACGATGGAGGCGTTGGTGTTGAAGAGGTCTAGAGAGAGAGAGAGAAGGGATAAGGTCAGTCATCGACAGATGCACGATGATGTCGATTGGGGGGTTTTCCGCACGAGGAGAATCTCGGGTGGGTTGTGCGTACCGTCACGGGTCATGCCGGGCTTGCGAGGAACACCGGCAGGGATGAGGACGATCTCGGCGCCCTTGAGGGCATCCTTAAGACCGGAGGCATCAGGGTTGAAGCCAGTGACGGTGCTGTTGGTGTTGATGTGGCTCAGATCAGCAGCGACACCTATCGAGGTTATTCGTTAGCAATGGTGGCACATTAGATTTCGATTTCATTGCGCCGAGGCGATGGTGTCTGTAACACATACCGGGACCACCACGGATATCGTAGAGAGCAAGCTCGGTGACACGGGGGTTGAGCTTGAGGAGAAGAGAAAGAGGCTGGCCAATGCCACCACCAGCACCGAGAACGGTGACCTTAGAGGCCTGAGGGAAACAGAGAGGATTGATTAGCGACGATAGAGATAGCTCCGAGGTCCGGAGCGATGATGGATGGATGGATGGAGACAACATACCTGGCTGGCAGAGGCGGAGAAGGCACGCTTCTGGAAAAGGTTGAGGGACTGACGAGCGGCGAACATGGTGTCAGATGTGTATGAATCTAATCCGAGATGGAAAAGAGGAGAAAGAAGAGGCAATTGGAGGCAAAAGAGAGAAGATGGGAAAGGGAAGGGAAGGAAAACAAGAGAGGAGGAAGAGAGGAAGAAGCGAGGAAGAAGACCCAGTGAGCGAATTAGCCAAGTTCGGTGAGCGGTTAAATTGCTCCGATCTCCCGATGATTTTCTTTTTCGGAACTTCTCCTCCGTCATCAACCGTTCTTGTTATTGATTTTCTGGGTTCTCTCATCTTCAGTCCTGGTCATGCGTGCTTGTTATTGTATTTGTTTAATAAATAAAAACTCATTCCTCATACTTTTCCCAAATGAATCCATACAAATACTACTACCGAATGACCCACCCTGTCGATCTTCTCCATGCAACAACACAACACAGTACCAGTACTCACTATACGTCGAAAAATTAATATAATCATATTTCCATGCAATCCCAACGCCTCCGCTTGCAAATCATCGAAGAAACATAACATATCTAACAAAAATGAAAGGAATGCGAAGACCCAGCCATAACACATATCATCCCATCTCTCATCTCAAGTAGTGCAACACAGCCCAGCAGAAGAGGAAGAAAATTGCAACCCCACCCCAGAAAATCCATTTATCTTGTTTCGCTCGTCTCTCAACTTTTCGAATCGTCTCTCCACTGACTCCTAATGTGTTGGCGACACTATATAGTCGGCGCTGAGTGCCTTTCAGGATCTCCCGTTGCTGGCCGAGATCGGCGAGTACCGCTCGTCCCCGGTCAAGGAACTCATCTAGCTGCGTGTTTGTAGATGACATGAAATTCTGCTCGCGCAGCGCATGGGTTTCTCGGTTATAGTCTGCAGGGGAGGCACCAAAGCTGAGACCTGATCGCGCCGAAGGTGCGAAGGCGGATGTCTGTTGGGACGGCTGCGCATAAGGGTTCTCCGGTGTAGCAGTGTGATGTGGACGTCGGCCAAGGAGTTCGTTGCGGTTGGTAACCGATTGCTGGAATGAACAGCCAGTCAGTAACCTGCTAGTTTTTAAATATAAAGGGTACGTGAGACTTACCGCATCTTCTCGTTCCTTCCGTAACCGATCGAAATGCTGCCGATATTCCCCAAGCTCCGATCGGAAGTTCTTAACCCTCTCAAAGGCCTTCTCTTGCTTGTCGGGTATCAATTCCTTCTTGGATAATGCAGAGTAGTCATCGACAGTACGCGAGAGGGAGGCCAGAGATGCAGCGATCTGACCTATGAACGGATATCAGTGCACAATCTTCCCGAGTATTAACCAATTTAGGAGCAGGTATATATCCTGTAGAAACTCACCTTGTAACGCGGCAGAGGATGTAGCAGGGGATTCTGAGAATGTGTCCAGATCCCGGCGAATCGCGGAGGACTGCTTGAGCGCAGAATTAAAGAGGGAATTCTAAACAGCCAACGGTTAGCTCAACTCGAATAGTACGTGCGCATAGATGTATATATTCTCTGTTAAGTGGCCATCTGTGGGGACAGGTTGGGTATACCATCGTTAGAATCAGTAGCTCGATTGAGCACCACTGGAAGTAAACGGAGGTTGTTTTGAGATTTCGTTGAGAATAAAAATTTATTTATTTTTGGAACAACGATAGTTCTGAAGGCCACGTCGATTATCGAGTGATGAGGTACCGCTTGAAGCGACGTGTTTGGTTGGCGAAGCCGCCTGCGAAGCCTGCCAACTCTGATGTAGCTGACCGCCTCGGCTATTTGCGTCCAAATTCAACCGAGCATATCTATGGGTGCAAGCGACTCGAAGGACACAATTCGTATCATAATTTCCCTCTCACCGGGTTATTCGCAGAAAAGAAGTACATGCGATAGATTATTTGGTTTCAATCATACCCTTAACTTGGATCCTACAATCCATCAACCTCAAGAAGGAATTACTGGTATGCTACCCCGAAAACCCAAGATACGTATTTGACTGAGAAGAGTTTGCCAGTATCAAATAACTAATAATAATAATACATCGCAAACAGTGCTGAGACGTATTGACTTATGAAAGAAACAAAAATAAACCTGGATATGTGATTACAAAGACACAAAAACTCCATTGGCATCAAACCCTAATAGACGCCAGGCCACCAAAGAAGACCCAGATATATGGAACTATTTTGGAGGGTATTTGTTCTGAAGGAACCACCTAATGTGCGAGACAGTCGTCAGTAACCCAACTTCAAATCATACATGGTATGCGCGCCGCCAAAAAAAAAAGACAAAACCAATCCCAGGAAGACTTACTTGCTAACAAAATAATCCACTGCGCCAAAAGCGCCAACGGCGCCGGTCCAAAGGCCAACAACCTCCCACGACAAAGCGTTTTCGACATGCTTCTTGTATGCGCCATACCCCAACCCAGCGCCTAACAAACCGAGAAGCACAGCGTTGCCTACGAAGACAGGGTTGCCTGTGTTTCGACCGACACTGGAGGCCTTGCGCTTTGCCTTCGCCTTGCGCTTCTCTTGGGCCTTGCGCTCTTCCTCTTCTTTCTCTTCCCGCTCTATGCGTTCAGCTTGCGTGGTGGTTTTGACATCTTGGTCCAAGAAGCCTGCGTCAACCGCCTGGACGTGTGGTGAGTCCACATCAACCAGGCTTGCGGTGCTTTCAGACTCGTCCTTGTAGACTCGACCGACTGAGGGTGCGCGGCTGTGTAGAGAACCACGGGATTAGAAACATTACCAGACGGGAACATGGAAGACGGTGATGGTTTGACTTACGCCTGAGGTGACAGTTAGTAATGCTTCTCAAATGTGACGTTAACATAGGACAAAGGAACATACCTCATCTGCGGTCTGTTTAGGACCCTTAGCGGCAGCTTCGGCATAAGACATGATTTGATAAGTTAGGTTGAGAGAGATGTAAATGAGAGGTTAAGGAAACAGAGTAGTGAGGCTGCGACAGTGTCAGTTCGAAGCAAGGTATGAAAGGGAGGAATGTGTTGTTATGCGATGTATAGGTGAAAGGCCTTGGCACCTCGCTGGAGGGATATGGTAGTAACTTACAGTGATTTAGAGCAGAATGATTGAAGGACAAAGGGTGGAAGTGTCGCGTGAGATGCAGGAGAAGGTACCTTCGGGGAAGAGGACGTATTTAAACAGGGTCGCAGCAAAGAATGACATCACTTTCGCCAAGACCCGCCAGAGCATGAGCATCATCATCCCACAACGGCTTGGCTGGCGACCCAAATTTTCTATTAGGAATATTTATCATCTGTACCTGAAAACAGTCTAGTCTACTTACGCACATATGGAACAACCACGCAGAAACTGCCTCATAATTGTTAATCTAGAAAATGTAGTGGGATTTATAACAAAAGGAAAAAAGCTGTACCAAACAGAGATCACGGGGGACTAGAATGGATTTTAATACATATTATGACAAAGACCAAAGAAAGTGCAATCGTAGATAGCGAATACATCGAAGGATTCGGATTTCTGCATCAGCCAGCGCAAATCTACAGGAGGAACTCCAGAGGGTTCTCGACGACCTTCTTCAGCTCCTTGATCCATTCGGCACCAACGGCACCGTCCACAACCTTGTGGTCGAAGCTACCAGTCACGACAATCTGATCATCCCATTCGACGGAGGTACCCTCCTCGGTCTCGACGGGGACTGCAACCTTGCGGGTGGTGCCCACGGCCAGGATACCGGCCTGAGGGGGGTTGATGACAGCAGTGAAACGCTCGACAGCAGCGTTCATGCCCATGTTGCTGATGGTGAAGGTACCGCCCTGGTATTCTTCGGGCTTGAGCTTGTTCTCACGAGCACGCTTGCCAAGGTCCTTGATCTGGTTAGAGATGTTGGAAAGACCGAGACCCTCGACGTTCTTGACGACGGGAGTGATCAGGCCGTTGGGGGTAGCCACAGCAACGCTAATATCGGCGGAGTTGTGCTGACGGATGACAACCTGGCCACCCTCCTCGAGCCAGCTGGAGTTGACAGCGGGAACCTTGCGGAGGGCGATGGCGCAGGCCTTGACGAGGAAGTCATTGACGGACAGCTTGTACTGGCCGTTGGCGGAAGCGTTAAGGGCTTGGCGAAGCTTCAGGAGCTTGGAGACGGACAGGGTGGTGGAGACAAAGTAGTGGGGGTTCTCGCGCATGGACTGCTGCAGGCGGCTAGCGATGGTCTTGCGCATGGAGGTGAGAGGGATATCCTCATAGGAAGCCTCAGCAGCCACAGTAGCGGTGGGCTTGTACTTCTCGACATCCTCCTTGGTGATCTGGCCACCACGTCCAGTACCCTTCAGGGCCTTGACGGGGACTCCCTTCTCCAGAGCCAAGGCCTTAGCGGCCGGGCTGATGGAGGGCTCGCGGTCAATACTGGGCTGGAGCTTCTCGCCGGAGGTCTCGGGCTCCTGGGCAACAGGCTCGGGGGCGGGGGTGGGAGCGGGCGCAGCCTCAGCACCCTTGGATTCCTCCTTGCTCTCCTCAGGAGCGGCGGACTTATCACCGCCGGCATCTTCCAGACCGAAAGATTCGAAAGGCGCAACATCAACGCCCTCTTCCACCAGAACCGCGATAGGCTATAGAAAATTGATTAACACGCGTCACGGGGAAGAGAAAGAAAAAAAAAAAAAAAAAAAGGGATGATGGCACATACAGCGCCAACAGGCACGTCCTTCTCGCCGCTGTCCTTCAGAACCTTGGCCAGAACACCCTCCTCCTGAAACTCAAAGTCCATCTGGGCCTTATCGGTCTCAATCTCCACTAGGACATCACCGGGCTGCAGACCATCACCAGCCTTCTTCTGCCATACACCGATGTTTCCGGCGGTCATGGTTGGAGACAAGGCCGGCATGCTGATGATTGTGTGAGGGGGGAAGGCTGTCAAAAGATAACATTGTTAGAACCCACTTTGAGCAAATGGAGGGGAATCCGAGAGGAGTGAGATTTTCGGGAACGGCATACACTTGGAGGCATAGAAGCGGGAAAGGGCAGCAAAGGCAGGCAATTGAGGTCTGGGTGGCGGATAAAACGGATCAGTATGTGGACAACTCAGTAGATCGATCAAAGGGAAGATGGTTTATCATACTGGATGGCATCCTTGAATCTGTGAACGGTCTGCGGCCTCCTCAAACACGAGTAACCGCCTTTGGAGAGAAACATAGCGCTGGGAGCGCGCATACGGACAGCAGAGGCAACCATGGCGCCCAAATGCTGTTTGTGTGATTGATAGAGAGAAGATGCCCGAGGCGCAATGGAGAAGAAAAGGGAGATGGGGAGGGAGAGTATGGAGATGTGTGCCTGGGAGGTGGAAGGGCCCGGTATCAAACAGTTGAGAAGAGCCAGCTCTTAGGAACTTTTCGGTTGAGCTTCCCGGTGAGTGATCGGAAAGAGTCTCGCCGGCTGCCGCCGCCGGCCTAAACCACGGCTGAGGTAAGCCGCGTGCGTCGTTTGTGGTCCGACTCGACAACCGTAGCAGGGGGCCGCTTATCTCAGCAGTTCTCAAGTCACTGACCGGCTTACCTCAGCGGTGCCTTGACACGGTTAGTCTCCGTCGGCGGGAGAAGACACGCAGCCGTTCCAAAGGCGGCCAGACTAATAATCTCCATACTAGTTCACTTCCTTGCCTTGAGGTCCTCCACCCCGACACCCCTCCATCTCTATTGCTTTCTCTCCCTGTCCCCTCGTCCCATGTGGACTCCTTCTCTATTTACTCCTTGATCGCCCCGGACGGGAGTCTCGCATACATGGCGGAAGTTGAGAACGGCTCAATCCATGAGCCACCCCAAACAGACACTAAGGAGAATGCGGTCGACGTATCAGCGCATCCCGGTTCCCCCGAGATCGTTCACGAAGACAAACCCGATCTCCCAGATGAATCTGAACGGCAGACTATAGATGTTAACCATTCAAGAGACGAAAATCCCTCCCCGACTGAATTGGAACCAGTGGACGATGCGACATCCCTGGAACACGCCCCAAGTCCTCCGACAGTTGCCGTCGAGCCCACCGAATCCGAAAAAGAGCAAGAGTCACATCCGGATGAGAACCAGGATCACTCAATAGTCCCGCCTGAGGTTCAGGAACCCACTGGAGAAGAAAACTCTCCAGATGATGGACCCGATGCCAGTCCCATCCCCATCCCCACCCGGGAGGAACTTACACCAGATAACCGACTGCGCTCGGATTCCCGGTCCACAACTGCCACGTTCGCGACTCACCGGTCAGTCCCTGTCAGCTCGACTGTGTTCATTATCACTGCTCTGGATACAATTGGCCAGTCTAGGGAAGCTCGGAAGAGCAAGGAATTGGAGGACGGTGTCAAGAAAGCCCTATCGAATGTTAAGCAATCCGAACGGGAGCCCATCGACCCTGAACTCATTTTCCGCCCACTCCATCTAGCAACCAAGAGCTTCAGTATTCCTCTTCAAGTGACAGCACTTGATTGTATTGGAAAATTGATCACCTACTCATACTTTGCGTTCCCTTCCGCTCAAGATAACAAGGGCCCAGAAAATCAGGCTGTCCCCGAACAAACCCCTTTGATTGAGCGTGCTATCGATGCAATCTGCGACTGCTTCGAGAATGAAGCTACACCAATTGAAATCCAACAACAAATCATCAAATCCCTTCTAGCGGCCGTGTTGAATGACAAAATTGTGGTACATGGAGCCGGTCTCCTTAAAGCCGTTCGTCAGATATATAACATCTTCATATATTCTAAATCTACGCAGAACCAGCAGATTGCCCAGGGATCACTGACTCAGATGGCCAACACAGTCTTCGACAGAGTTCGCGTGAGACTAGATCTGAAGGAGTTGCGCTTGCGCGATGGAGATAAAGCACAAGGGATCTCCTCCGATAATGTGACACTCGAACAGGTTGATACACCCCAGACCAATGATGACGACCAGGCTTCAGATGGCCCTTCTACTGCGGTTTCAGACCAACCGGTGACAAAGGAGCCCGTCGAAAAACTCACCTTGCAGAGTTTTGAGTCAAGCAAGGATGTGGCTTCTGTCCATGACAATGCTCCTACCACTGTCACTCGTGCCAAGGGTGGACATAAATTGGCGAGGACTTCCTCGATCTCCGGAGAAGAGAGGGAAGATCCCGATGGAACGGCAGAAGATGACGATGACGAGGTCTATGTTAAGGACGCTTTCCTGGTTTTCAGGGCTCTGTGCAAACTGAGCCACAAAATCCTCAGCCATGAGCAGCAGCAGGACTTGAAGTCCCAAAATATGAGGTCCAAGCTGTTGTCGTTGCATCTCATCCACAATCTCATCAACAACTATGTTACTACGTTTACATCTCCTCTCTTGATGATAAAGCAAAGCTCTAGCTCCTCTGATGCAATGACATTTTTACAAGCTGTCCGTCCACACTTGTGTTTGAGTCTGAGCAGAAACGGCTCTAGCTCAGTGCCCAGAGTGTTCGAGGTTTGCTGTGAGATATTTTGGCTCATGCTTAAACATATGAGAGTCATGATGAAGGTCAGTTCAGTTATGTGTGCGCTTGCAAACATTGCTCTAACAGCAAACAGAAAGAGCTAGAGGTCTTCCTTAAAGAAGTCTACCTGGCAATCCTCGAGAAGCGGAACTCTCCAGCGTTTCAGAAACAGTATTTTATGGAAATTCTGGAGAGATTGGCTGACGATCCACGTGCCTTGGTCGAGCTTTATCTTAACTACGACTGTGATAGAACGGCACTGGAGAACATTTTCCAGAAGTGAGTTTTCTAACGAAATTCTTCTGCAGACAATACTAACAACGCTTTTTCAAGTATCATTGAACAACTTTCACGATATGCTAGCATCCCAGTCTCCGTGAATGGTATCCAACAGCAACAGTATCAGGAACACCATGTCAAGATTTCTAGTATTGGTAGGGATTGGCATCAGCGTGGGACTTTACCTCCATCCCTCACAACTGCAAACGTCTCCAATGTTCAACAACCAAACCTGCAAGGCGTTCCTGCAGAGTATATATTGAAAAACCAAGCAGTTGAGGGCTTGGTGGAGATCCTGCAATCACTGGACAACTGGGCCTCCCAGCGCATCGTGGATCAGGCTCCGGCTCCCCCATCCACACATAAATCTATAGATAACTCCCGAGAGTCTCTGGATACGAATATTGGCGCATATCTAGCCTCTCCACGGGTTGAGGACGCGGACAGCACTGGGCGGTCAACCCCCGTCCCAGAAGACGATCCAGGTCAGATGGAAAAAGTCAAGCAAAGAAAGATTGCCCTGATGAATGCAAATCAGCAGTTCAATTTTAAGGCCAAACGTGGAATTAAGCTTTTCCTCCAGGAGGGCTTTGTACGCTCCGACTCTCCCAATGACCTGGCAGCCTTTTTATTCCGAAATGAACGCCTGGATAAAGCTGTACTTGGTGAATATCTTGGCGAAGGTGAACCTGAGAACATTGCCACCATGCACGCCTTTGTAGAGATGATGGATTTCGCGAAGCGACGCTTTGTCGATGCCCTTCGTCAATTTCTGCAACATTTCAGGTTGCCTGGAGAAGCGCAGAAGATCGATCGTTTCATGCTCAAGTTTGCAAACCACTATGTGGCCCAAAACCCGAATGCGTTTGCCAACGCTGACACGGCATACGTTCTTTCTTACTCTGTCATCATGCTGAACACCGACCAGCATAGCTCTAAGGTAAAGCGCCGCATGACCAAAGAAGATTTTATCAAAAACAACCGGGGTATCAACGATAACCAGGACTTGCCTGACGAATATCTGTGCTCTATTTTTGACGAGATTTCAACAAACGAGATTGTTCTAGATACGGAACGAGAACACGCTGCAAATATTGGGATGGCTACAGCAACGCCCGCTGGTTTGGCGTCCCGAGCTGGACAAGTTTTTGCAACTGTTGGAAGAGATATACAAGGCGAGAAGTATGCACAAGCATCCGAAGAAATGGCCAGCAAAACGGAACAGCTTTATCGCAGCTTGATCCGAGCCCAGCGGAAGACGGCGGTCAAAGAAGCTCTCTCTCGATTTATCCCGGCTACTTCTGTTCGCCACGTTGGCTCCATGTTTAATGTTACTTGGATGTCATTCCTCTCTGGTCTGTCTGCTCCAATGCAAGACACCCAGAACCTAGAAGTCATCAAGTTGTGCATGGAGGGCATGAAGCTTGCTATTCGTATCAGCTGCTCTTTCGACTTGGAGACCCCTCGTGTGGCATTTGTGACCGCCCTGGCCAAATTCACAAACCTAGGCAATGTCAGAGACATGGTGGCTAAGAATGTGGAAGCCTTGAAGGTTCTACTTGATGTGGCACTTTCGGAAGGCAACTATCTCCAGGGGTCTTGGCGAGAAATATTGACTTGTGTCAGTCAGCTTGACCGCCTCCAACTCTTGAGTGATGGTGTTGATGAAGGATCGTTGCCTGACGTTTCACGGGCTCGCATCGTATCCCAGGCATCTTCAGATGGCGCATCTCGCCGGTCGACCCAGTCAACAAGACGCCCTCGCCCTCGTTCAGTAAATGGCCCCACCGCGTTCCGAGCAGAAGTGGCCATGGAAAGTCGGTCTGCTGAAATGATCAGAGGTGTTGATCGTATATTCACGAACACAGCCAACCTCTCCCATGAGGCCATCATTGACTTTGTTCGGGCTTTAAGCGAAGTCAGCTGGCAGGAGATCCAATCCTCAGGGCAAACTGACTCCCCACGAACGTACAGTCTACAGAAGCTGGTTGAAATCAGTTACTACAATATGACACGAGTAAGGATTGAATGGTCAAAGATTTGGGAAGTCCTCGGACAGCATTTCAACCGAGTAGGGTGCCACACCAACACAGCAGTCGTCTTTTTTGCCCTTGACTCCCTTCGCCAACTCTCGATGCGCTTTATGGAAATCGAAGAGCTTCCAGGTTTCAAGTTCCAGAAAGATTTCCTCAAACCATTTCAGCATGTGATGGCGAACAGTAGTGCTGTGACTGTGAAAGACATGATTCTTCGGTGCCTCATCCAGATGATCCAGGCCCGTGGGGACAACATTCGCTCTGGATGGAAAACGATGTTTGGCGTGTTTACAGTAGCCGCCAGGGAACCTTACGGTAGGTTTTTTTTTTTTTTTTGCGTCTTAATTTCGTCTCTACGATACTGATGAGCTACAGAGGGCATCGTCAACATGGCTTTCGAGCATGTCACCCAGATCTACAACACCCGCTTTGGTGTTGTCATAACCCAAGGTGCCTTCCCAGATCTCATTGTGTGCCTTACCGAGTTCTCCAAGAACATGAAGTTCCAGAAGAAGTCTCTACAGGCGATCGAAACTCTGAAATCAACCGTTATGAAGCTGCGAAAAACTCCTGAATGCCCCCTCTCTACCAGTGACGAGGAGAGCGACGAGACACAGGATACCAGTAAACCACCCAGCCGTCAATCTAAGGAGGAACAGTACTTTTATCCCATCTTGGTCGCATTCCAGGATGTCCTTATGAATGGTGATGATCTTGAAGTTCGATCTCGGTAAGGTTACCCGATATCTGAAGTGTTGTGTGACCCCACTAATCAGAATACCAGGGCGTTGACTTACCTTTTCGACACATTGATACAATATGGCAGCGGCTTCCCTCAGAATTTCTGGGAGGATCTCTGGAGACAAGTTCTCAACCCCATCTTCTTTGTCCTACGATCCAAATCGGAGATGTCCAAAGCCCATAACCATGAAGAGTCATCCGTATGGCTTTCGACCACGATGATCCAGGCTTTGAGGAACATGATAACCCTCTTTACCCATTGCTTCGACGCTTTACAACACATGCTTGGATCCATCTTGGAGCTCCTCACATTATGCATCTGCCAGGAAAATGATACAATCGCACGTATTGGCAGCAACTGTCTACAGCAATTGATTCTGCAGAACGTTATGAAATTCAAGCAGGAACATTGGTCGAATGTTGTCGGTGCTTTCGTGGTGCTTTTCAATAAGACTACAGCCTACGAGCTATTCACCGCAGCTGCGACCCTATCCTCCAGTCCCCCCTTGGACAAGCCACCTAACGGGGAGCCGGCGCCCGATGAGAATTCTCGGCAACCTCCCGAAGCGGAGAACTTTGCTGACGCCGAGAGAACAAATGGTTTACAAAATGTGGCACAGGAACACGAAGAGGGTGACATGCCTACCGCATCCAATCCAGAATTAGAAGATTTCCGGCCCCAGGCTGACGCGTCGCAACCGCCTGCTGCCCTCACAGCGGCCCGGCGGCGACATTTCAATCGCATCATTACGAATTGCGTACTTCAGTTACTGATGATTGAGACTGTCCATGAGTTGTTCTCGAACGACAAGGTTTACGCGCAGATTCCAAGTAACGAGCTACTTCGGCTGATGGGGCTCCTGAAGAAGAGTTATCAGTTTGCCAAGAAGTTCAACGAGGATAAGGAGCTTCGGATGCAGCTTTGGCGTCAAGGTTTCATGAAGCAGCCTCCAAACCTTCTCAAACAAGAGAGCGGAAGTGCTGCGACCTACGTGCATATCCTCTTCCGCATGTACCACGATGAAAGAGAGGAGAGGAAAAATAGCCGGGCGGAAACTGAGGATGCTCTCATTCCGTAAGTCTTTGTGGAATCGTAATTTCTCCCATGCAAGTGCTAACCGTTGTTATTTCCAGACTATGTGCCGATATCATCCGCAGCTTTGTTCTTCTTGACGAGGATTCGCAACATCGCAACATTGTAGCCTGGCGTCCTGTAGTTGTGGATGTTCTAGAGGGCTACACGAATATCCCATCCGAAGGGTTTGACAAATATGTTGAGACCTTTTACCCTCTGTCCATCGACTTGCTCAGTCGCGATTTGAATCCTGAGATCCGAATCGCTCTTCAATCCTTGCTCCGAAGAATTGGCGAGGTGAAGTTGGGAATACCTGTTCGAACTTCGAGCACCCCAAGAAATTCGGTCTCTCATCCTCGTAAGCACAGCAGCGTTGGCCGCTGACCATCACTCGCCAGGATGGGGTTCTTGATTTCTTGTCTTCTGCTTTTCATTCTGAACTTGTTTTGGATATCCTTGCGTTTGAGTTGATATGTTAAAAAGTCAAATGAAGACTTAGCCGTTTGTTTTTCTTTCTTCCCTTTTTCTTTTCTCTTCAATTCTGCCCTCGTGTGAGCTGGGATTTTATATATGTACAAAATAGCACAATCATGGAAACGCATATTCTTTAGACCACAACGAAATACCGGGTACTTTATCTTTTGTTGATACCTTTTGAGGCCCAGTAATTCTACAGGATCGTAGGTTTAGCGGTTTCTGGGCCTCCAATTGGCACAGTTTGCAGATGTCTCTCTCTACCTTCCTTCGAGCTTTCGCTTGATCATGCCACAGAAGCTCTCAAATAAAACCGAATCTCTTCCCTTAGCCCAACGTATGATCACCCGCATGCCCTGTAAATTCTCCTTTTTCAGCTGTATCTTAAATCCAAGCGCTGCTATATCCTCATCAATATCCATCTCCTCACCTCTTTCAGTCATATTTTTCATCTTCCTGCGAGCTTGACGAGACCAGACATTTTCCATTGCGAACCCAACGCCTGTGCTCAGATCCTTGCGCCAAACCCACTGAACTGCTAGGGACGTGAGTTCCGTGTCGAGTTTCTCACTCACATCATCGACACATTCGGTAGCTATCTCGAAGGTATATTCGGACGGAAACGGCAAAAGATTTTTCGGAAAGTTCGAAATAGCACGTGCAACATTCTGTTCAGGTCAGGTACGTGTGCTGACGACTCATCAGAAGCGGGAGTGACCTACCACAGCCGGACGTAGGTCAGCCCATGACCATGCAATTGCCCATCTCTTCGTTTTAGATCCCTGCACAAATTCCGTTACGGCATAGTTGGAATTCCCACAGTCGACCAACTTCTCGACCAGCACAGAGACACTGCTCAATTTCCCGAGCATTGAGGTATACCAGAGAACTTTGTCGCGGAGCCGGAGACTTTCATCTATCATACGAGACACGAAATCTATTTCCCCGCCAGAAGTGACCATTTCAACTTCTGCACCGGTACATGCCTAGCGAGTTGAGTTGTGAATCACCAGGTGGGTGGAATTTGACTTACAGAGAATGGAGGCCTCTCTTTGGCTTGCGCGGAGCTGATAAGTTCCTCCCGAGAAGTGTAGAATGGAGGGTTGCACATGGTAAAATCCAATCTTCTAAATCTTAGCTTCATGGTGTAGATGACTGAGACTTGGGTTGGCCTACTTTTCGATACCTAGTGTTTGCAGTGAGATAAGGTCATCTTTTGGGTTTGTTCTTATTATTCGGATCCGGTTTTCAAGTCCATTTGCCGAAACAGCTCGCTGGGACGTTTTGATATTGCTTTCGTCAACATCTGCAATTCTTTGAGTACAAAATGTGGTGGTTTTCAACTGACGAGAATATTACCAGTTGCGATAAATTCCCATTGTTGTCGTGTAGAGCATCCGAGGAGCGGGTATATACTGCAGCACCCTGTTCCTCTATTTCCATTAGACAAATTCATATGAGCGGGTTGGGTTGAAAGTTGTACATGTCCAAACCAACGACGGTCCTATCAGGATCGTAATCGTCACGGAACTCCTCTCCGGTTGTATCGAGGAGGTCCTGTAGCCACAGGATGTAATTCAACCTATTCTTATCAGAAGTTATTGGGCAGATGAGGGGGCTTTTACTGACCTGTTTGGCACCTATCAGGGAGTCTCACTTAGCTCCGGTACTATCCGGTCAAACAGGGCGAGGGCGTGAACACATACTGGTGGACATAGCCTATCTTGTGGAATCTCAACCTCAAGATTGAAGTCTCGTTTCAGAAGGCTCTTGGTCAATTGCCTGGTTTAAATCAGAATTTCTTATGTATTTCTTAATTTGATCTTATAATCCTACCTTACAGCATCCGGGTCAGTGAAGTCCAGTTGACCATTCGATTTCAAACTACGCCATTCGACATTAGTGAGAGTCAGTAAATTCAATAAAATTCCAGACTAGTAGACGGACTGTTTTGCAAACTCGGGGAATTGCAACGCCAGGGCTGTGAAGTCAACGTCATCGTTGTATATATTGCGAGCGGCCCTCATCTTAGCTTCATGGAGGCAATTAGCGTAGAAAAACAGGGCAGAAACCATGGCAGGATTGTAACACTGGCGACGAGTCAACCAGGGATTTGTAGTGGGGTAAATTGGGGGAATCCAACAATGAGGGGATCGCACCTATCAACAATATCGTGTAAAACCTCCAGGTTGGATCTGGTTTGCTGGAAACAGTGAGGAAGGAATATTTTTACATGGGACGACGGTTGTCGGAGCTGAAGCCCAACAACACCTCAGGCCATAAGGCTGAGATCGGAGATGTGATGTCATTGGCCCCCACAGCACGCGAGTCTCGCCGATCATCAAACACCGTCCCCTCCCCCTCCTCCCTTTCATTCATTCCCCGTGTCTCTTTCATTCTGTCTCCCAGTGATGCTAAATAAATAAATCATATTAAACTCCTCATCCCCCTTCCGATTTTTGTTCATAACAACCAGCATTCATGGATAAGTGGAAGGAAAAGTTCAGTGGTCTGGGAGACCAGTTGAAGGGTAAGTCTCGCATGTTTGGAACGCTGCATAGATAATCTGACGCGTCATCAATTCGGGAAAGATACCCATCTGGAGGACGCAAAAGAAAGCGCCCACCATTTCAAGCACAAGGTCGGCAAGTTCTTCAACATCGTCAACCCCAATCATCGCCATGATGAAGAACACGAACAGGAAACCGACAGGAAGAGATCGGCAGTCACGGAATCTCATCGTTTCAAATCGTTTGCTCCAATTCACGAGGGTAATAAGGTGAAGTGGTACGTGGATGCTTTGGACTACATGTGGGCGGTATCCATTGCCCTGGAACAAGCCAAGGAGGTCATCTATATCGAGGATTGGTGGCTCTCTCCGGAGCTGTTCCTGCGAAGACCCGCCTACGAGAGCCAGCAATGGAGATTGGACCAGGTGTTGAAACGTCGAGCGGAAGCCGGTGTGAAGATTTATGTGATTGTGTACAAAGAGGTAGCTCCACCATCCTGATACTGGGACTCATCCATGCATCTGCTTATTCGGACAGGTTAACCAAGCATTGACTTGCAACTCAGCGCATACTAAGCACGCCCTGCGAAACCTGTGTCCTGAAGGTAGCCCCGGCTATGGGAATATCAAGGTCATGCGACATCCAGACCACAACATCTTTGAAAATGCGGCCGATATGACCCTGTACTGGGTAGGTCTCCTTCCACCTATGTGATTGGCATAAGCTGACACTCTCACAAGGCCCATCATGAGAAGTTCATAGTCATTGACTATGAGCTGGCTTTCATTGGAGGAATCGATCTTTGCTTTGGCCGCTGGGACGCGAACCAGCATCCTTTGGCCGACGTTCACCCATCAAACATGAAGAACGAGGTTTTCCCGGGTCAAGATTTTAACAATAATCGCATCATGGATTTCCAAAGCGTGGGAGAATGGCAATCAAACGAGCTCAGCAAGGCGGAGTACGGTCGTATGCCCTGGCATGATGTGGCCATGGGTTTGATCGGAGATTGCGTTTATGATATCGCGGAACATTTTGTTCTGCGGTGGAACTTCATCAAGCGCGATAAGTACAAACGCGATAAGGGCGTTGATTGGATTACACTTGAAGGCCGCCTTGACGAAGACGAAGACCTCGTCGCGGTGCAACGACCCAAGTACCCTTGTGGCGATTACGTCCAGCATCCCTATAAACCGCTTAGTACAAAGCCTACTGGAAAACAAGGAACCTCAAATGGGCAAATCGTTCGCAGCAGTGCCGACTGGAGTAGCGGAATTCTGGTGGAGCACAGTATTCAGAATGCCTACAAGGAAGTTATCAGCAAAGCGGAACATTTTGTCTACATTGAGAATCAATTCTTCAGTAAGTGACAATGTTTGCTCCCCATTTTTATTATACTGACGTCGGTAGTCACCGCCACCGGGGAACAACAAACACCAATCTTGAACACCATCGGCCGTTCCATTGTGGACGCCTGTGTGAGAGCCGGCAAGGAAGGCCGAAAATTCCGTGTGATTATTGTGATTCCAGCTATCCCCGGATTTGCTGGCGACCTCCGACAAAACGAAGCGACAGGCACCAGAGCCATCATGGATTACCAATATAAGTCTATCAACCGTGGCGATAACTCGATTTTCGGCCAGATTCGCGCGCAGGGCGTCGACCCCAAGCGTAGGTGGACTCCCTGAACCGCCTTTCAAGCCAAACTAACATTTTCAGAACACGTCTTTGTTTTTAACCTACGTGCATATGACCGTATCAACAAAACACCTGCCTTGGAAGCATTGGAAAAGGAAGCTGGAGTGACGTATAACGACATCCAGCGTGGAATCGCGGAATCAATTACGAGCGATAGTGTACACCCAGCAATTGGCATGGAGGGCGACAAGAACGAAGTCAACTATGCAAATGCCCAACAGGAGAGGGAAGAGCGACTCGCAAAATTGCGCAAGTATGAGGAGGAAAGTCAGCGCCATCAAGAGGATTATGGTTATAAGAGCAAAGATACCGTTGCCCATACCACAATGCTCAACGGGGGCAAGATGTCCGACGAAGCTTGGGAGGGCGACCCGGAGGCTGAGAAAGACAATTTTGTGCAAGAAGAGCTCTACATACATGGCAAAATATGCATTGTGGATGACAGACTTGCGATCTGTGGCAGCGCAAATATTAACGATCGAGTAAGTTTGTCCTTTTTGAGCTTTAAAAGCCTTGGTAGGCCGAACAACTAATTCTGTGAAGTCCCAACTTGGCTACCACGACAGCGAACTTGCCATCGTTGTCGAAGACCAGGATTTTATTGAAAGTACGATGGACGGCAAGCCGTACAAAGCGGCCCGTATGGCGGCTACTCTTCGACGACAGCTGTGGCGAGAACATCTTGGATTACTCCCTGCACAAGACTACGATGCCTCTCAGCATCCCAATGCCCAACCACCGAATGTCTGCATGAACCAGGTTCTCGAGGGGCCCGAAAATGACTTTGTCACCGACCCCTTGAGTGATGCAGTGTGGGATACTTGGACGGGGCAAGCCACCGTTAACACCGAGATATACCGAGTGCTCTTCCGAGCAGATCCAGATGACAATATCAAGAATTTCGACGACTACGACCATTTCCGCCCCGCCAAGGGACGTAAGCAGGGACATTTGTTTGATCCCTACCAGCCGGTCAAGGATGTGCGCGAGAAACTGGACAAGATCAAGGGACACCTTGTCTGGATGCCATTGGACTTCTTACAGGATGCCGAAATGGCTGAACCTGGTCTACAAGTGAACCAAATCACCGAGGTAAGGTATCCAAGAGCATGCGACGTTTATCGTTTTAGTACTGATGTGGTGGACAGAGTATCTATACATAATTTTTTTGGCTTAAAAAAAAATTTTTTTTTTACCATGTGATACCCTGAACACAATTGTTTCGGGGTTTTGTTTATTGACTTGGATTACATAATTAGCTACGCGTAGGATACCGAATCTGAAAGGGAAAAAAAAAAAAAAAACATAAAGTAAAAATGGAGTATGCAATGAGACATCAAAACGTAATTAACCAAGAATTCTAGGTAGATTCTCGATTATGTCGAGTTAGTTTAAGTAAACTGATGGATTGAAACAGGTTCTTCCCCACAGGAAAGTGTCTCTCATCCCTTGGATAGGGCGGGTTCATTATGCCTCGAATCGAAAAGGCTGGGGTGGAGCCTTGGCCGTTGAATTGACTCTTGACCGATAGAGGGATCATCCCTTGCTGAAATGGCACCACCTAATCAGCGATAGTTTGCTGATCCCGAGAAGCATGTGGGTTCGAAGGCGTCACAGAAAACCATCTTTAACCACCGCATTTGCTTGAAACTCAATTCAAGATCTTGGGGCGTCCCGTTGCGGGTCATAATGGGACGGCCAAACAAGCCGGAGCATCAGAGTAATTTGATCTTCTCCGTGGCGGAACTACGTATCAAGTTATTAATTATGGTTTATTTTTTCTTCTTGCATTATCCTTGCAATGAGATGATTTTCAAAGAACAAATAGTAACAGTCTAAAAATTGAGGATTAATTTCATCGGCTTAGTTAGTACGTACCTATCGACCTAAAGTGGTGAAATATCACGTGGGCAGATTGATATATATAAAATACATATGATTAGGTCCGAATAAGGATCAATGATTGGTATATCTACCTAGGTATGATGATGGTTTGTTACAGACGATGTATGTATTATGCCAGGAGGCAAAGACATCTCATCTCGCCTTCGATGGAATCGAACGCATGCACCAGGATGCAGAGTCCACCGAAAAGAAGCGAGAAGGTATCATACCACAGGACCTCAATTCTATGCGCCTGCACATTTCCTATGAAATAAGATGTCTCGAATAGTAGGCACACATCTACAAGAGTATTATGATATCTATTGGACATTCTTTCTTGTATTGGGAATGGGAATCTGGTGTGCTGCGTCCCGAGATGCGAATTAGGGCAAGTTCTGACCAGGACAATGCAAGCAACACAATACTACTACTAGTGCTATGACAACTATAACAAGACCAATAAATCATAGTTGGACAAGAGAATCAAACAGAATGTTCTTCGCGAAAAAGAATAACTTTGGGAGAGGGGAAAAATAAATAAATAAATAAAAAACAGACAAGTTAGGGTTGACTCCCAACAGATTTCCATGCGCACAGACAACACCAAAATATCCCAGAATAACAAACACCAAAATAGGTGCTTCCTTACGGCCCGGATCGGCCAATTCCGGTCCAAGGTACTCTCCTCCTGACAGGTTCAGGTCGAAGCTTGGCACGGTATCTTCTCCCAGACGTCACATCATTTGCCAGTGATGCAATCTGTCCTACGGGAATTACATCGAATGGTCCTACAACAGGAGGTCAATGTACAAGTCACGAGACATGGTCCGTAGTACAAAAAACATCATACATAATGGCTATGAGTTTGGTAATGACGACGACGACGATGATAATAATAAAATAATAATAATGAGAATAATATTGCGTTGCCGCATTGGATTTCTATAATCTATCCACCGTCCTGTTGAACCTAATGCTGAAGCGGAAAAACATTCCAAGTGAATTGGAAGGAAAAAAAAACACAAAACACAATGCCCCGAAATAACACGATAATGACAAACTTTTGTCTCAACCTTGACACCAAGCAATGCCTGCTAAAAAGAAAACAGATCATGGACAAATGTACCAAGTTCGGCCGTGTCTTTGCCTCGTTAAAAAAAAAAAAAAATAAGAGGTAAGGAAATTAGAAAGACGATAGAGGGGGAAAAAAAAGAAAAGAAAAGAAAAGAAAAGAAGCGCCGAGAACCAGCTGTCAACTGGAGCAACGGTTTTTGGGCCCCCAGACAGTCAAGGAGATTCCTTCTGGAATCAGGAACCATCCGATTGGGTTAAGGGCTGTCGGGAATGAAGTCCGGAGAGTATCATTCGTTCGAAGAATGCAGCAGCGTCGAGAAAAATGTGTAATGTGAGATATCGAAAGAGACGATAGGCTGAGAGAAGAGATGAGGTAAAAAGGGGGTGGAAAATACGACAGGTCATGGAGAGCCCTGCAGGAACCACGCAGATTTGGCTGCAGAGGCGTTCGAATGAACGAGGTTCTGGATGAAATTTGGGTTCTAGAGAAAGAGAGAGGAACAAGAGTCAGTTTCCGTTCCAGAGCGTTATGTCACACCGAAAGACGTTTTGTGACACACGACACAATCCAAGAAAGGGATCAATCACTTACTTACCGGACGGTGTACAACCAATATACCTGTGGCAGATGTTACCGTTACCTATGCCTTAGCATTGTGGCAGGCATTACAGCGACAGTGGCCACAGATCTTGCAGCGCCAGATGGCAACAAAGGGACCTGAGTTACAGTCCGAACAACGCCAGGTGAGGATGTTCCCGTTGGTGGCTTGCACGATGGCAAAAACATGTCCGGAGCATTGGTTGGCCATGATGAAGCTATTCAGCTGGTTAGCTGATCAGACATGGTCGGTAAGGTAGGTGTTGATGTTTCGGATGGTTTCTTTTTTTTTTTTCCTTTGGGGGGGAATTGGTGGTCTTTTGAGTTCTGGGCTCTCGAACATACGTACCGGTACCTTTATAACCCGTCAAGTAAAGTTTGGTTGAGTTCAAAAAAGAAAAAAAAAAAAGCTTTGTCGATCACGTCGGATCCGTGGGTCGTCGAGATTCTAGTGACGGCCGGTCCCTAGTAATTATTGTAGGGGTTCCGGCGCAAGGGGAAGGGAGACGAGGAACAAGAAAACACCAAGGGCTGAAAAGGGCTGAAAAGAGGTTGAGGAATTTTGCCACAAGGTTGATAGGAAGGGAGCAAGGGAAAGAAGAAGAAAAACAAGGATATTAGACCAACAGACGGACAGTGGGAAGGAGGTAGGAAAGTTTGAGGCCTCGGCCGTGAAATGCAAATATGGGAGAGGAGGAATGAAGAGGCTGAAGGGAAGAACTGATATGGATGAGAATGATGAAGAGCAATTGGGACGACACTCCATAGCATTATATATAGGCAAGCTTTCAAACACGACCAAGGAAGGATGGAATTGATGGATACATTGCTTCGGAATGTTCAGTCAGTCAGGATCAATCGTTCTGTACAAGATATGCCACTGTGCGAGGTCTGGACCAGAGAGCAATTGACTCTGCAAGTACCCGATCGATGACGATATCCTCGAATTGTGATGGATATAGTAAAAAGAATTAAAATAAAATTAATGATTTTCTTGTCTAGTGGTTCCTTTGGGGGGAGGAAGGTGGAAATTTGAAAATCTTCTAGGAAAAACCCCCAAATAATCACATCTCAAGATATAATTAGAATAAGAAAATCAGAGGAAGAGAGGGAGAGAAGACAGTGACAGAGAGACAGACAGATGGAGAGGATGTGGAGTCGGCGTCAAGATGGATTGATTGCTGGGTGGAGAGATAAATTCAGAAATAATAAATAATCGAAAACAAATCAGAAATAAATAAATCAATCATAAATAATAATTATTCAATTATTTAAATAATACAAACAAATCAATTTCAAGAGACTCTTCGAAGAAAAGGGGAATAACCCTAATAATATCTAAGAACGAATAAGGAAATGAACGAATGATGATGGATTTGTTTTTTTTTTTTGTTTTGATTTAATGTTTGAAGAGAAAAAAAAAAAGAAAATAATAATTATTATTTTAGCCTCGAAGAGAAAATTAAAATCCCCCAAAAAATTTAAAACCAAATAACAATGAGATTGACTCCAATAATCGCCCTGTGAAAATCGACAGATCCATTAACCTTCGGTCCACTATGGCTTCTTTCTTGCCGTACCTATCTAACTAAGCCAACAGATATATATGGAATTGCTGGACCGATCCCAAGAAACTTCACCCAAATCTCTGGATCTGGGAACGATCGATTCCATCGCGATGGCTTGATTGGAGAATCCCATTACCGGGCAGGCGGCGCAGGAATCTGGCGTGCAGATCCGGTCTCTTGAACAATAATACTCCCCAGTTATTACCAGCTCCATCACGAGCAGCCTGCATTAGTTTGAATACGGTCGTCGTCTGTTCAACATCGTCGGCCGCCTTGGTGTCGAGCAGTATTCAAACGGTGACAAATTCTCGATGGTGCATTGCATCGGTTGAGGACATGATATGATGCAAAGGAAATCAACATCAGCTCTTCCGATTTTCGTCATTCCTACCCCAATCGGACGTCATGGATGGTGTGCCAAACACCAATCATCTCTCTTCAAATGTCGTCTCTCTGTTTGCTGTTTCCCGATAGTTGAGCTTCAATTTCTTCATCTACTTCTTTCTTTAATTAAAAAAAAAAAAACAATTGTGTGTGTGTGGGTGTGTGTGTGTGCGGGTGTGTGCGGGTGTGTGTGTGCGCTTCTTCCATTCCGCCACAAAGCAGGGAACCCCCCCGACCGTCGAGGAAAGCTGCATGCCAACGTTCTCGAAGGTTGCGCAGCATAGGGTTCACCATCCCAACTGGCCTGTGCATGACTCGGCGTACATATTGTGTAGGTCTTTGCAGATGCATACCGAATAACATCTCTCGTATTACTCTAGGGAGTGGAGGGGTGGATAATGTGAGTTTTTGGTTCATATATCCAAACAACAGGGACATCCAATTCGGTATACTCCTAGCTGATCTCAGCGGCCTTTTGCAGAGGATCCGCAAGCCCCTCCAGCCAGATTCGGGAGTTTTTTCAGGTGGAAAATATGGGCTGGACGCAACTTTCTAGTGAGCCCCATCAGCCATGACTAAAAGCCGAACTATGATAGAACCCAGGGAAAAGAACCAAGCCGTTCAAGCTAGTTCGACCGGGGGAATGATTTAGTCTCTCTTGGCATGGCTCGCTAGCGCTCCCTCCAGGATATTGAAGCCTCCTTCAATGATCTCGAGCAATTTTTCAAGGAGAAAGCAGAGACAGATAGAGCGAGCGAGCGAAAGAGAGGAAAGGAATCCAGGGGTTTCGTCAACCACTAACGTCAAGTTCGACTAGGGTATGGCAGCGCTAAAGAACAGCATCCCAATAAGGTAATTGAGTCTGGACTAGATCGAAGTAGTCCAAACACTAAAGGAGTAGATCGAATCTCTCTCGACAAATCAGAGTATGATCTCTCTTTATGGCTGCGATATCCGGGAACCCTTGTGGAAACATTGGATGGGAAAAACAAAAGCCAACTAAAAACGAGCACGCGGTGCATTTAGTGCCCTGAGAGTCCAAGGATCCCAGCCCGCTGGTGGATGACCCACCACCGCTAGGACCATAAGATCCACATGGCACCTGTCTCCCTGGGAGAGAATGAAGTGACTTGCCCTGCCGGCATCCTTCCCCTTTCCTTCCGCTCCAGCTGTCAGAAAGAAGATGAACTCTAAGCAACCATCTCGACCATGACGACTGGCTCGTCGGCAGGCGGCAACTCGACCGATCGTATTTGCATCCACGGTGAACCCTGCAAGCGACAGTCCAGCAATCGCTTGGGCCTTCCATCAATAACTACCGTGACGAGGAGCTGTCATCCACCCCATCGCCCATTGTCTCAATCAGGAAATGAGGACGCGACACAGCTGAAACTTGAACTTTTGGCCAGCCTCTTGTCTGATCTGCCGGACGACTTTCCCCGAGGTATTTTTGTCTGTTCCAGGCCCCCTCCCCAGTGGAGAAGGGGGGATTTTTGGTGGCTCGCTAGCTTTGTACCAATGCTGAACGCCCACTTGGTGTTTTTGTTTTCCGGCCCCAGTATGGTACTTTTGCAGGTTGACAGGTCGTCTTGTCGGCGCATATCCTCTTGTCTCCTTTTCGAAGGTAAAATTAGCCCCAGTGTTCTCAACATTCTTGCTGGCTCATTTCAAGGCCCCACAATCCTCTTTATTCTCCGCGAGTCTGCGTTTCATTGCATCCTGAACATGCCGCCCGCCGTGTTGGTTTTCAGTGGCGTTTTGAGACGAGCTGTCCCTGAAGAGAGAGAAAGGCCAGAACAACGGTATTCAGGGCTTTGTTCTGACGAGCGAATAACGCTGGTTTGGATATATTTTCCACCCACACCCCATTGCCTTGTCATTTCTGGAGAATCTCCGACCACCCGCCGAGCTTCGATGAAGCACTGACAAGTTTTCCTTGCCCATAATCGTTTCTTTGCCCTTAATCGAGGTTCCATATTGAAATTCCAACCACCGGGCTTGCGCACACCGCTATAATGATCGACTGGACATCGACGCTCACTGTATTTTCCAGTTCCCTCTCAGCAAACATCCGTCGACTCAAACATGCTGTGCGACGTCACGGAGACAGCATCTTAGGTAACAATTCCGTCAGGCCACCCCCGAATAAGGCCCGTAACTCCCGCCGATTCCCATCCTCGATGTTAGGACTAGGTCATATCGTTGCCTCGCCGAAAAGGACCATTGGCAGTTTCAACGGCCAATTCCGGCGTCGATCGACGGGGGATCTCAATCAAACTCATACGAGCGCGCGAACAATTCACACGGAAACATGCAGGGGCCGGTCAAGAGAAAGGTCCAAAAAAGTATTTAAAAAAAATAGAAGTGATTTATATTTGACAACTACAGTAGGCCAGGCATGCCTTTGATACGCATAAAGGTATGTTCGAGGTGTTCGCTTGCATCGGTTCCACATGCCCAAGCTTTGAAGTTCAGTCCGAGGACATGAACTTCAGGAACTGACGCCTGAACTCCTCAACGTTCTGCAACCACCCATTACTTGTGCCATCTGGCGCAAGCAATAGAGACTGACAGAACCAATTTTTGCTCTCCCAACGCTCCGTTAAGCACACCTTGTGGAATAAGAACAGAGACTTGCGTCTCTGATCTCGCAAGATGCCCCTGCAGTACCCAGAGTGGACTGCATCGCTGGTGTAAAAAGTTCTAATTTGACATCGTCATCCGATGGGGACAAGTCGTCGCCTGCCTGCCCCAATGGGGCGAAGAACAGAATGATTATGTCCAAAGCTGCCTTGTCCTTGAAAGAACAGATTCTTCCTATCATTGCCGGTACCTGGCACCCTGGTGAAATTGTTGATATATTTTCCAATTTTTTTTAAATGATGCTAAATCGTTGGTGAGAAGAAAGGTATCATAATGTACGTATGGGCCGCCACGTGTAGGAAGGGAAGTCATCAATTTTGTCGTTAGTGTCTTTAGCCATCATTTACTCAAACTGTCAAAGTCGATCATCAACTAGGCAACAGAATTCAGTCGTTGAAATGGAACAGTGTTGAAACACTTGAAAGGGGTTAGCATTCCAGCGTTTCCAAAACAAAAAAAATCTTGAAGCAACCAACCTTTCGCCATAATGATGACGTCTGATACTCTCAGCGAGAAGGCTCGAAACATCAATTACAATCAGTTTCTTGGACCTCTGCATCATCTGTGGGGCGATGGGGAAGGTGTTAGTCACGACAATGTAGTCGATAGACTCGCACGCCTCCATTTGTTCAAGGGATTCATCCCCAAACAGTCCATGAGTAGCGATACAATAGACTTTCTTTGCGCCACCCCGCTTCACGACAGTTTCAGCGGCGGCAATCCAGGATCCGCTCTTGTCAATCATATCATCAACGACAAACACTGTCCGATCCCGGACGTCACCAACAAAGGTGATGGTCTTTTCGCGTTCCAGAGTGTGCCCACTGCTACCCTCTTCATCTGAAGATTCAGCGGCATCAAAAGAACCGCCAAGTGCATGGTCTCCGGGAAGAGAGGGGGTGTTCGAGATGATGGAGTTGACCATGGAGTCGGAAACAGTATCGGAACCCTCACGGTTGGCGGCTTCAGCTGAGACTGTCTCTCCAACTATGGGAGCTGAGGTAGGACCACTAGAGGGATAATCATCATCCACAAGGTGACCCTGTACAAGTCGCCCAGTGATCACATCCTGTACCCGTACATCGGTATACTCGTGGACAGCTTCCAGTTCTGATGGACGGCGCGCAGCAGCATTGAGTTCGGGGAACAAGCCACTGGCCATGATGGTTGATTCCACGATGTTAGTCTCACGCAGTTGTTCAGCAGGGGAGCAGGCATCACGACTGCCCCGGACGCTAACGACAAACGGGTCCTGATCCTTCGGGACGGGGGTAGAATCATCCTCGATGGAATCGAAAAAGACAGTGCTATCAGACATAGTCATATTCATTCTAGGGCGCCGCCTGTCGGTTGTGACAATGCCGAAGTTCAACTTCAGCGTATCCGCCAGCGAAGTGACCCGTTTTGTGCCTCCAGCGTTCTTGCTGACGACAACAGCTTCTTTCCAACCAGGCACATGCATGCGGATCCATCGCGCGATATATGGCTCGGCGAAAAGGTTGTCCACGGGTTTTCCGAAGAATCCCTGCATTTGGGACGCCTATATGTATTCGAATAAGAATTCCACTCAGGCAGGCCGGATTCACCGCAATCCAATTGTCAATCGCCTTCTCACTTACATGTAGATCCAAGGTTATCACATGGTCCACCCCAGCAATTGAAAGCAAGTTTGCGAGCATACGGGCGGTGATGGCGCCTCGATGGCTCTTCTTCTTGGATTGACGGGAGTAAGGGAAGTACCTCGAAAGGTGTCAGCATCATCTGCGCGGCATTCAAACTAGACAGGCACCATACGGCATGACCGCTGGATGATGGTAGAGATTGTTAGTTATTACCCCTAAAAATAAGGCAGAAGGTGCCACTCGACGTACCTGTGATAGACTTTGCGGAACCACCCTTGCAGGCGGAGATCATGATCAGCAGCTCCATGACACTGTCATTGATCTTGGAGCTACCACTCTGGATGATGTAGACATCTTGGTTCCGCACCGAAACGCCAATGTTGACGCTGGTCTCACCGTTGCTGAATTTTCCAAGGTCTGCCTTCGCTGGGGAAGTCCCAAGTCGCTCACAGACCGTCTCTCCGAGCACGGGGTGGGAAGTCCCCGAAAAGATCTGGATACCACGCATGTTGAAACAATTAGGGTATTAAATGAGACATGGACCAGTGGGAGAGAAGGAAGGGATCAGGGGGGAGATGGAAGCATTTCACACGGTTCAAGGGGTGGGGGAATAATCAAAAAGACAAGGGAGAACAAAAGTGGAGGGAAAAAAAAATAAGTTGAAAAAGGCTTCGTGAAAACCCGGACCGCGTAGTTGGTGTATATGGGCCGCCGTACCTGGGTTTAGCCCCTCTTTGATAACAGCCAAGATAAGACACCGTTCGACACATTCTCCATCCCAATCCAATATGTCGCAAAAATTCCCCAAGGTCCAGGGAGGCGGTTCCCTTATAGTAGCTTGGCAGGTGAAAAGTAAACATGTTCTGGTCGTGGGGGGTGGTGAGGTATAGTGTTCCCGTCATGCTCCTGCGTCTAATATATATTATACACAAATACATATATCACCCCCATATATTTGTTCGTCTTTATTAAGGCATCACACAGGTCGCTGCCGGGCGTATCCTCCACGCTCTCAATGCCGATGCTCAGGTAACAGTGGTTTGTCCAGCATCCGGGCTCAACGACGAAGTGGCATTTCGAGTCTCCGAGGGACAAGTCTCTCACATTGACCGGAACTTCGAGCCATCAGATCTGGAAGGAGCCGATATGGTACTCTGTGCCATTGACGACCCAGAGGCCTCCACAACGGTATGGAAACTTTGCAAGGAGAAGCGGATCCCCGCGAATATCGCAGATGTGCCTCCAGAATGCGACTTCTATTTTGGTAGTGTGCATCGAGATGGTCCATTGCAGGTGATGGTCAGCACCAACGGCAATGGCCCCAAGCTTGCCAGTATCGTTCGAAAAAAGATAGCCGCCACTCTGCCCGGTAATATGGGCGCCGCAATCGAGAATGTCGGCGAACTTCGGAAGAAGTTGAGGGTGGTTGCACCCCGCACAGAAGAAGGACCAAAGAGGATGAAGTGGTATGTCGATTTTGCTTTTCCTGGACCATATCTGAAACTAAAGTGTTCAACAGGATGTCAGGCGTTTGCGAGTCATGGAGTCTTGATGATCTAGTCGAGATGAATGAGAACGATATGGACCGCCTTCTTCGTCATTATGAGTCTGAGTCCGGTGAAATTCCCACGCTGAAGGAGCTTCGATAGGCGCTTGTGTATTTATTTAAAGGATATCCTAGCATAAAACCTTTATCTTCACAATAATTACTATGATAACGATCATCAATCCTTGATTCTACTACCTCGTTATACTCATTCAGGAGTTTATTAGACTCGGCATTTCTATCTAAGTAGTCATATTAATTAGCCTGATCCGGCTGTGAGAATATCTGAGGGTTTGGAGCTCCGATAACTTCTGTCCCTTTGTATGAACATCAAGTATGGTATCTATACTGACTATTGTGTAACAATCGTGGATTCTTTTGGCAAACCAAGGCCCATGCAAGAAGCTGGCAGGGAGAGCTCCAATGCCCGAGATTCATAAGCACTTCAAGACATCTATCTCATTCTTGCCCATTCTTGCCTACGTATGTTCGGGGCTTATAGGTGTCTCTAATATGAGGCGATACGGGCCAAGACCCTGAAAGGTGGCCAATATAGTTTTAGTTCTTCTATAGACTAATATTCTAAAGCCAAAGAATCAATGAGGCGTCAGTAGTGGATATCCAGAGATCTTCTTCAGCACCACAAAGGTAGTAACTTTGCGCAATCGAGCTTTCAGAAAGCCATTCAAGACAACTTGATAGCTGCCCATAAACTGGCCAATATAAATTCGTTGTTTTACACATGCAAATGCTCATTCATTTCTTTATCCAAGATGGGGATCAGCTAGGTGAACTTCAAAGATTCCAATTTGTAAAGTGAATATCCTGGTAAGGTGGTATTCCTCCCAGGAGCCCTTTCGTTACAAAGTCCCTGGTAAATAGTAGAAAACTACCTATATTAAATTTGATGTTCTTGTGAATAGTCCAGGATACCCACTAAGCATACTGGTTGATCACTGAGATGATCATATCGGGAGTCACTCTCTACTTACTTGCTTATTCTTTATTCAATCCCCTCTATCTACCTGTTCACTATTTCGTAATCTTCAGACCAAAACTGTGATCAGCTTGAGTTCCTCCAAAACCGGGGAGTAGATGTGGTGAATACCCTGGTCTATAAAGAGAGCGCTGTCTCCTCTTCCTCTTCCTCTTCCTCCTGTTTCCACATCTCCCAGAGGTCTGAGATAGATCAAATAAGATCGTTTTCCCTCGTCCTGATCTAGGTACTCCTCAATTTCAAAGAAATTGAAATGACTCCTTGGCGCCTAGGCGAGCTTAGGTGTGAAAATAACGCCTGCAATGTCCTGGAAGTGCAGGCAGGCTATCTCATCCATAATCAGTCCACTCCAAAGCTTCTCTGCCAGGAGTGTGATCCTATCAGAGCATAAAAGTCTACGCAATGAGACCGTCGTGAAACTTTATGTTCTGCAAGACCAGCTCAAAAAAACCGAGCACACTTGGCTTCAACGATGACGATGGATTTCTTTAGACCAGGTGCGATGGCTAAAGATGCCAGACAGAGCCGAGAGGAGAAATGGTTGGGGCATCTAAGACCACTCCCCTTACAGCACTCAGTGGTGAATCGGTCGGTTTAACCTTCCATAGTGAGACAAAGCACAAGTGCAATTTGGAAATGCTCCACTTAATGTCTTTGTTAAATGAAGGAAGGCTCGTTGGCCAGTTAGAGACAAGAGTCTGGGATTACGGAAGGCCCATTGCTCCCTTCTCACAATAAACAACCACAGGCTGCTCTTCTACCCGCCATACATCCACCCCTCGTGGCAGGCATTGGGCTGACTTGTGCTTCGTTGCTTCAGGCCTTGGTTTTTTCCTTCAAAATTTTCTTCATATTGTTCCCTTTTGCTTTTTTATTGCTCTGTTTCGTTATTAGATTTACTTATGGGACCTCAATGCTAATAAAGATTACTAAATTAGAACCAGCGTGCGTGGGCCAAGAAGACCACGAACCACCACCACCACCGCCTCCATCAACAGCAGCAGCAACAGTCCGTGACCCCTTTGGGGGAAAAGACACAATAGTCACACACGACATCTTATATAACGCTAATTGTAATTAGCTTTCCACGGCAGAAAAGAAAAAAAGACATGACGAATTGCTGATCTCAAAGCCCGTGCAGAGGTAAGTAACTTCTTCTATATTATCCTGTTATGGTCTATGTATACATATACTAACTTAGAATAGATGATCGAGCAATTACGTGCCGCTGGGCTAGAAGTGCTAGTTGATGGCGAACTGCCCCCCAAGCCGGACATGACCCCGGCCCAGAATGCTCGAAGATTCGAGCTAAAGCGGGACCTTGAAAGATTAAAGCCCGTGGCAAAGGAGCTGAAGGATGAGATCCGGGGCCTTCAGGCCCAGGTTAAGGAGCGTCAGGACAGCCTTAAGAAGGCGACCGACGAGATCCAGGCCGTTATCCATGAGTTAAAAGCGTTGTCTATTGACTGAACAAAAAGAAGAAGCGGAAACACAACGATTCCCTCATTGCGAAGGCCCGAGCCCAAGTAAGTAACTTATTCTATATTATCTTGTTACGATTTATGTACGTATATACTAACTTAGTATAGGTTTTTGCCTAGCTACGTGGGGCGGGAGTCGATCTCCCGGAGGAAGAGCTTGTGGGCAACCAGCCCGCAAAGCCAGACCTGACCCCAGCGCAGAGGGCCCGGCGCAGCGAGTTACGTCTTGATCTGGAGAGGTTGCACCCAATCACGAGGGAAATTCGGCAAGATATTCGAGGGCGGAACGAGGTGATTGCGGGCCTTCAGGCCCAGGTAGAAGAACGAAAGGCCGACCTCCAGAAGAACAAGCTTGATATCCAGGCTGTGGTCCGTGAGCTAAGAGCGTTGTCTATTGACTAGTCTGTTTCCTGTTTTTTTTTTTTTTTCTGAAAAAAAAAGAAGAAGCGGAAACATAACGATTCCCTCATTGCGAAGACCCGCGCTGAGGCCCGAGCCGAAGTAAGCAACCTCTCCTATAACTATCCTGTCATGATATATATGTGTACACTAACTTAGTATAGGTTCTTGCCGAACTTAGGGAGACTGACATTGATATACCAGTTAATACAGAACTACCCGCGAAGCAGGACCTGACGCCCGCCTAAAATGCCTGCAGGTTTGAATTGAAGCGGGACTTTGAAAAGTTGAAGCCCGCGATCAAAGCAATCAAGCAGGAGATCCGGACCGTTATTCGGGAGTCAAAAACTTTTTCGGATGAGTAATTATTTGTTTGTCTGATCTCTTGTCGATGAGCACCTTAGGCTTTCAACCTACTCGCGAGACTACCTAAAGATTTTGTTCGCCTGTGTCTGTAGGAGAAAATGGTCATTCAGCTTGCTTCTCTGCATGCTCCAGTATTCGAGGTGCTCAGTGATGCTACCAACATATAGTAATTAATAATTATATGTGGTGCCTGAAAAGATGCCTGTGATCAGCATGACACAGGAGCACGTGGGTCCGATTTGGCCAATAGAAAGCGAATCCCACCCTCCTTGATCTCCTTGTTGAAAATGAGACGCGATGATTGGCTGGTTTTTTACTATGGGATTCGCCAGTGACTTGACCTTCCATAGGCACTCTATACAATTTGTATAGCGATACTATGGTTATCGATGTAGATATTTGTATTTCTCAAATTTACCACAGCCAGTGGACGCGCTCAACACGTTTTCCCACTCTTCTCTCCCTCCCCAGCTTTCAAATATTTTCTCTCTCACCACCCTCTCCCTCACCACCCTCACCATCACCACCTCCACCACCGCCACGTAAGATAAGGAGACAAACCACCGACTGGTTTCTTTCTCATCTCTAACGATCGTTTCACCTATCTCCATTGTTCTGGATCCCTCCTCCGCCGGAAGATTTTCTACCAAATCAAGATGACCAGTAAGTAGCCCCCATATCCATTTGACAAGAATACACACTAATTGACGCGTTTAGATGTAGGTACCATCCTATCATTCTCCATCGGCCAAAGGCTGTTCTTATACACTACACATATCCATCACTGCTTCCCAGCAGTTATCATGGCGTGAATATGGTTTTTTCCTCCAAGCTTTTCTTCATATTGTTCCCTTTTGCTTTTTTATTGCTCTGTTTCATTATTGGATTCATAAATGGTGCTTCAGTGCTAATAAAGATCACCAAATTAGAATAAACGTCCGTGGGCCAATAAGGCCACCAACCCCCGCCACCACCACCACCCCCATCAGCAGCGTCAGCAGCAACAGCGTCAGCAGCAACGGCGTCAGCAACAGCAACAGCAGCAACAGCAACAGCAACAGCCCGCGGCCCCTTCGGGGGAGAAGGTACAATAGTCACACACGACATCTTATATAACGCTAATTGTAGATAGCTTTCTAGGGCGGAAAAGAAAAGAATGCATGACGAGGCTCTCATTGCCAAGACCCGTGCGGAGGTAAGTCTAACTATCCTGTCATGATTTATATATATATATACTAACTTAGTATAGGTATTTGCTGAGCTTCAGGAGACTGGTGTCAATATACCAGTTGATGTAAAACTACCCATGAACGAGGACCTCACCCCGGCCCAGAGAGCCCGCAGATTTGAACTAAAGCAAGAATTTGAAACCTTGAAGCCGGCAATAAAAGAATTGAAGCAGGAAATTCAGGGCCTTCAGGCCCAGGTGGATGAAAAAAAAGGCAAACCTCGAGAAAACCAAGCTGGATATCCAGGCGGTGATAAAAGAGCTGAAAGAATTGTCAGTTGCCTAGGCTGGTTTTTTTTTTCTGTTTTTTTTTTTTTTTTTAGTTTTTTTTTGTTTTTTTTTTTTGTTTTTTTTATTTTTTTAAAAATTTTTTTTTTTCTGTTTTTTTTTTTTTTTTTCGTTTTGTTTTGTTTTGTTTTTTTCTTTTTTTTCTTTTCTTCATCCTTTTTTTTTTTTAAAAAAAAAAAAAGTATAATGAACTGTTTTCCCGCGATGAGACCAAATTTTAGAAGTAGTTGCCTAGGTTGTACTACCTACGTAGAAAGCCCAAGTGGGATGA
The DNA here is from genome assembly GCA_015844325.1 of Aspergillus nanangensis. NCBI lineage: Eukaryota > Fungi > Ascomycota > Eurotiomycetes > Eurotiales > Aspergillaceae > Aspergillus > Aspergillus nanangensis. The sequence goes on along the minus strand of VCAU01000002.1, from coordinate 693,014 downwards.
ATTTTTTGCCAATATCGAGGTGCTTGAGGTTGAACGACGATGCTCATGTGAAGAAATTAGGTGAAGAATATCTTCTCTTCGAATAGTGACGCTGGTCTTTGCGTCGATCTTCAGACGAGTTCCGGCGTTGCATCGCCCTCGGGGCTCCTCCAAGCATGTGCGATCTCCTCATTGGCAATTTCTTCGTCAGTCCAACTCCCGCCTCCCCTTCACGACTACAACCTCATGGCTGAACCAGGGCAGCTCTTGCGCTCACAAGCAATGGCCTCTACGACTGCAGTAGCCGAGGCTGGGGCGGGCGTGCTATTAAGAATACCAATGCTATTATTCACCCGTACACGCTCGCCACAGATCATCCAAATTTCAGTGAGGGGATAAACAGACAGTATTAGGGAGTTAGGAGATCTACAGAAGTAGTAGGCAACTCATTACGAGTCGAGGACCTGAGCCTAGTTGCGCTACTTAATGATTCTATGTGGTTACAAATTCTGCCAAAAACGCTACACAGATGAACTGCTCTTTGCACAGGTAATGGCACGCTTCAGATAATTTTGTTCTATGAATGAGAGGGGAAAAAAGCACTCTTATCATGTATCAATCAAAATGCCATCTCCGAGGAAGCCCATGGCAATCACACTGACGTAGACTAAGAAAAAAGAGGTATGCTAAGCATCAAAATTAAACCGAAACAACATTTGAAAGGTCAAATGAAACACCATATTAAAGGCACCTGCTACAAAACATGTATGTCTTCCCGCGCATGTTGAGCCCTGTAGTCACCAAGTATCGCGACGGTCTGAGATATCTTCCACTGATTCCGATTCATCGTGTAGTTTTTGACTGTTTGGTATGCGTAGGCATCAGTTACTGTACCCATCCTCATCATCTGTGGATTCCAAGGCGGACTAAACTCGAGTACAAGCACGATTGCAGTCATTTTTGAAAGTGCAGTAGCATGACTTGCACAAGATCGCATCTGCGTGACTGCTCCATGTATGCTTGCTATTTTTGGGGTCTGTTTTCGCTGTACTGCACCGCTGGCAAAGAATTGTCTTACCCTCATTCCTATCTCTCTGCGGCTGGGCAATTTGGACTTGATTGCGATCAAGTGAACGGTGCGACTGATGCTTTTGATAGTAATTATTGCATACCGAACACAGTATCATGAAAAGTTTTTCGTTCACCATCTGATTTCTGTGGTCAAAGGGTGACCTGCCTTCTACCCACTTACATTTATCGTTACCGCAGATGATATCCTTCTTATCTGCCCGGTATTTTTTTTAGTTGATCTTGCAAAGTGTAAAGTTTGACGACGGTCTCATTGCGCAGACGTTTGTGCAATCGATGATAGGAATCACATGCCGAGCATAGAAGCAACTTAGTCGCTTCATTCATTATGTGCTGCCGGCCTCCAATTTGGTCTGTTGTACCACAGGCGTCATTTTGACACCTCACTTCGCACCCCGATATGCGAATCGCTCTAATCTCCTCTTTCTTTAGAAGATTTTCCGTTTCATCTGCTGTCCGAATTCTGTTATTCTTGTTGAAGAAATAAAAGCAGTTTTCGCAGAGGAGCTTTTTCGGAAGCTTTGGGTGATAACGATGCCGCCGAATATAGTCGATTGGTTTACCCCTGTGACTCCCGCCTGCCACAGCCTGCACATACTCAGTTGGTCAATTCGTCATATTGGTGCTATCGGGAAGAATCCTAACATGAGGAAGGAAAGGGAAACAGAGCCTCTTGAAGACGCGGAATTCACTAAAGCCAATGGAGCAAACATCCCCTCCCACTGAATCTTTGATTGTAAAGGTACTGGTAAAGTCAAGATTGTTGTATTAATCTCAGTCCGAGAGAAGGGAAGTACCTGGAAGTACCTGGTACCTAGGCTTGACGTGACATTGATCATTAGACAACCACCAGCCTAGGTAGGCAGTTTCGCAGACTTCACACCAATTTTCAACTAGCAGGGCATGACAAGAATAATCCTTCCTCATCTGATCCAGGCCTCTCGAGATCTTTCATTGTGTTTCATTTCGTGCCACCCCCTCCAGCCTTTTTTTGTATATAAAAAAGAGGAAGAATCAACTTGTTTTCTCTGATGAAGAGTTTTAAAAGCAGATCTCTTTTGTTTTGTCATGATGTTTGTTGATGTAAGGACTGAATGGATTCAATTCCATCTCATATAGCCTCATCACTAATGCCGCTCAATACCATTCATCCCGTCAGAGTAAGTCTCCAGGATAAAACTATCGCAGCTTTTACAATGAGGAATCAAAGATCAGCCACAAAATATACTCCTATCCTTGGACAATAGATAAAGTCCAAGAAGCCAAACACCACAAAGAACAGTGTGAGGACTGGCCGGGGGTGTAGGCAGGTAGGACTGAAATTTGTAGAAGCCTTGAACATCTCGGTATAGACCATGGAGCTATGCGTACAAGAGAGCACTGAAGCATTACTCAAGCATGTTAGTTAGCATTGCTTTTGCTCGCTGAAACAGATATGTCTACATATTTGGCCTAGTCTTATCGAGACAAAGTCAAAACACCGTGAGACAAAGGAGCTGTAAGGCAAGATTCAAATGGCCCAGAGTGAAAAGGGTCGATTTGATATCTTGATAGTTCAGAACCGATTTGATCATACACGGCACACCCGGCAGTATACAGAGTACGCCGTGCGAAGTGTTATGGAAGGACGGGCAGGTTGATTGGGGTATAGCCCCGATCACGTGACATGTATTTCCTCAACACCAAGACAATATCTGTGTATAGCTTCATTCGCCACATGTCTATTATCTACACCACTTCTGCGCCTTTAGCGGGAATAAAAGAGCTTCAACTTGATCCATTTGATCATCACATCTATCAAGGAACATTACTACACCTTCTTTCACCGGGGAAAAAATAACTTTGAACTGAATTCATTCGATCATTAATCTATCAACCAACATCATGACAAAACAAAAGAGATCTGCTTTTAAAACTCTTCATCTGAGAAGACCTCTTCTCCACGCTTGCGAGCTGCCATCCTCTCCTTCTTCTTCTTTCTAGCCTCGGAGGATGTGAGCTTCTTCTTCTTCTCGACTTTCTCGACCTGTAAAGGAAAGTTAGCGAAATTTTCAAAACTAAAGGAAGGGGGTATAAGCGTGCCTTGTTGCCATATGCATCAAACGTATCTTCCTCCGACTTGGACTTATCAGTGAGACGAGGTCCGGCACCTTGACCCTGAACCCAGTTGTGACCGGAGGGGGTCATCTTGCCGTCCATGACGGACCAGACCTCCTCGGTAAGATGCTCAGTGAACTCACGCGAGTGAGTGATGATAACAACACCACCCTCGAAAGACTTAATAGCCTTGGACAGAGCACCCAGAGAATCACGGTCAAGGTAGTTAGTGGGCTCGTCCAGGACGATGACGTGAGGGCGCTGCCACGAGCAAGCGGCGAGCACAACCTTAACACGTTGACCACCGGAGAGACCACGCATGCGAGAGTGAGAGACAAGCTCAGCATCGAGACCGAACTGCTCGCAGTGGGCTTCGATTTCCTTACGGACCAGAGGGCGGAACTGACCGCTGGCAAGAGCCTCCTTCTGATCGACATCGGCAACCATCTTGGAGTGGGAGACGATGATCTCGGAACGGGGAATCCAGGCATTGTCGGCGGTCATCATGGGAGTCCACTTCTCGCTCTTCATGCCGATGTTGTCACCGAGCAGGAACGAACACTCGTACTCGTAAGAGTTCTTGAACTTACGACGAGAGTGGATGCCAATGACACGACGGGGAGAACCCTCGATGTTGTAGATCTTGTCCATGGCCTTCTCATCCTCATCGGTAACGATCTTGTTGGCACGGTCCATGGTCTCACGGTCCTCACCGGTCTGGAAACGCCACTGGATGTACTCGGAGGGGGTGGCGTCAAGGTGGTTATCGATATGAGCGAAAGCATGCTGCTTGATGTAGGCGATACGGATGTTCTCGTGCTGGTAAACATCACCGGAAGTGGGGATAAGCTCACCAGTCAGGACGTTGACCAGGGTGGACTTTCCGGCACCGTTGGGACCAATGACGGCAATACGGGAGCCAAGAGACACCTGGAAGGAGATGTCCTGAATCTGAGGGCGGGGGGTGTTGGGGTACTGGAAGGTCATGTTCGTGACACGAATGATGGCCTTGGCCTTGGTCTTGACACCCTCGAGGAAACCGGGCTCGGGGAACTTGAACTCCATCTCACCGGCACCCAGCTCGTAGTAAGAGCGGGCGGAGGGAACCTTCTTGACGAACTCAGACAGGGTACCACGGTAACGCTTGAGCTTGAAGCGCTCGTAGTGCACGACGTGCTGAATGACGTTGTCCAGGAACTTGCTGTCGTGAGAGACAATGATGGAAGTGCAAGGAGAAGTGCACAGGTAGTTCTCCAACCAGGCGACGTTCTTGACATCAAGATGGTTGGTGGGCTCGTCAAGGAGCAGGATATCGGGAGCCTCGAAGACAGCACGGGCAAGAGCCAGCTTCATCTTCCAACCACCAGACAGGGCAGTGATGGGACCCTCGAACTGCTCACGAAGGAAGCCGAACTCATCGAGCTTAGCCTCAACCTCATCCTGCGTGAGATCGAGTCCGACCTCCTTGAGCTTCTTCATGGTCCAGCCAATGACAGTCTGTTCAGTATCGGCGGAGTCCAAGTCGTGCTCGACGTAGACGGTCTTGACCTCATCCTTCTTGGGGAAACCCTCAAGCTGCTCGTTGTTGATGGCACGCATGAGAGTGGTCTTTCCAGTACCGTTGGGGCCGAGGAGACCGTAACGCTGACCACGCTTCAGGCGCAGACGAGTTTGGTTAAGCAGAATCTTGGCACCATAAGCAAGGGAGAAAGTGCAATTGCACAGATCCTCACCCTCCTCCTCATCAGAAGGAAGCTGATCGGCGCTGGAGGCATCGGGAGACGCCTTCTTACGGAGGTCCTCAGCGATAGGACGAGCCTCAGCCTCACCAACGATGGCAGTGATGTAGGGGAGAGCATTCTGGGTCCAGCTGGTAACCTCGGCGTCCTTCTCGTCAACGAGCTGACCACCAATAGCACCAACGTAGTTAATGGCAGCCTCGGACTGATCAGCCTGGGCCTTGTACTTGGAGGCAATGAGGATATCCTTGAGAATACCGGCAACAGTGGCAACATCACCAGCGTTGGAGATCTCGGGGATAACACCATCCTTAACATCACCGACACGGCACAGAGTATCCAGAGCCTGCTGGGTCTTGCCACGGGCTTCGGGGTCGGCCAGAGTCTGGAAGTTCTTCTCCAGACGGGGCATCAACTTGGGCAAGAAGGGGGCGACGATCTGAGGATCCTCCACGAGCTTACACATGTTGTCGACGATGACAGCGGACTTACGCTTGATGGCAGTCTCACGCTCGACGAGACCACGGTCAAGTAGGGGAACCATGATAGCGAGAGTGGGTCCGGTCACATCAGAGACGAAAGTGGTAGCACCGAGCAAGTGAACAGTCTCAGGGACGTTCTCAGGCTTAGAAATACACTTGATCAGTTCGGGAATGAAACGATCAATATCCTTGTTGACAATGAGACCGCAAACCTTCTCCATGGTGGAGTAGGCAGCCTTCTTGATATCAGCCTTGGTGTCCCACATGGCCTCGGAAACAACGGGGATCAGTTCGGGCACACGGAAAGAGAGCTGAGCGGGAGCGGTTTCGATAAGGCTGTTAATGCACTCGAGAGCGCACATCTTCTCCTGCCACTTCTGGGCCTCGACGACGGACTCCAGGATAGGAGGAAGGACAGCCTTGACGGCGTTGCCGTTGATGCCCTTGACAATGGCGATGGCGGCACCCTCAGCGGCGTTCTTGACGGGAGCCACCTTATCACCGACGGCAGCGAGAACGGGGCGGAGGAGAGAGACGAGGTGAGGCTCCACACCGGGGGCGATGGTGGCATGGGAGGCGATGGCACGGATACCCTGGCAAGCACGCTCACGGGCGGTAGCATCCTTCTTGTTGGCAAGCTGCTTCTTGAAAGCCTCAACAGCCCTAATCACACATGTTAGTTTTGAAATATTTTTTTAAAGCGGGGTAGTGTCATAACGTACTTCAGGGGCAGAGTTTGCTCGGGGATGGGACCGCTGAAATAGTGAGCGAGGTTATCGCTGGCAGCGTTGGCCTCATCCTGAGAGACCGAGACGCTGAGGTTCTTCAGGAGATCCTCAAGGACAGCGACGGACTGAGCGGTCTCCTTGCTGGAGACAGCGGGGACAGATGCAATATCGACGGCAGGCATTTTGAACAAAAATGAAGAGATCGGAAGATGAATAAATAACAAGGTCTGAAATGCGTTCTAAGAGGGGTATCTCAACGAAGAGGTGGTGGCCCACGAAAACTGCGACTGAACAAGCAGCAGGCGCTCTAGAGTGGCCTAGAGAAATCTAAAGAAATTTTGTCTAGACCGAAGTCAAATAAAAAAGGAAGTAAAGAGAGGACCAAACCTCTTAAGCAAGAAGAGATAGGAGAATATGGGAGGGGAGAGAGTCAAGAGAGAAGGAGGAGGAGGAGGGGGGCAAAAGATATTTATCACTTTGTGGATTTTCGCCGCCGACCCAACACAAAAAATTTTTTCCTCTTTCCAGGAAAAAGATCTTTCCTTTTTTTTTTTTTTTTTTTTTTTTTTTTCTTTACGCTAATCCCGGAACAGAATGCTGTCGAAGCAACCAACCCGATGATAGGTACCAGTCTGTGGCTGCGTTGAATCCGCCGATGTTGATTGGCTCCGAGTCTCCGTGTGCTGCTTACCTAAGATTACTAACTTCAAATCCAACCATTGGAACGTTACCAACCGAACACTGATGGATGGACGGATCAACACTGGGAAGAATTTTCATCTTGTGCCCGCGGAATTTCGCCTTAGTCTATTGCCTACTAAGGCTCTTACCAAATTATCCTCTTATTATGAATTATTTGTGTCTAACGTGGTATATGTGAGACTCTAGGGAGCCAGGTGCCTGTAGTTTGTTGTAGTAAATAACTTTGGGCCTGAGGCAATCAACATCGCCCATTTCATCCGGATCTGTACTACATATGGTGGCTGCCGTTTGATAAGCCCCTCTCTATATTCAGAACCACCATCTTCCCCATCCAGGAGATAAAAGATCCCCAGAATCTTAAGCCTCCCCCCTTCTTCCGTATTTTCGCCACATCCTACCGACCTGGCCTTTCTAGAAAACACACCCTTGTTGCTCAGCCTGGAATCTCGGCGGTTACAGAATTAATCACAGCCCCCACTCCCCATGAACTATCACTGGCGGATCGTGTACATCCCTTGATGATCCTGGTAAAGAACAATGGCAGGTCGCCTAGTCCTTGACAGGCCATGAATCCGGGGATGCAATAATACGGCCAATCCACCACGGTTAGTCTCCGTTCCCCCCCGTGTTGATGTGCTGGGCCTGCAGATGCTGCTGCTATTTCGGGTTGCCACCCTAAGATACTGATAGGTAGTTCTTCCAAAGTTCGGTGGCGCAGTTCGTTTTCTCGACTCACTCCTTTCTTCGAGGGTCTAGAAAACTTCCAATACAGACGAAAGAAAAAATAAAAATAAAAATAAACTCCAATCACAGAAGGACTTGAGAAAAAACAACCCCCCCAATCCCCCCCCCCCCCCCCAAAAAAAAACAAAAACAAAAAAAAAAGTTAGAGTTGGAAGTTCCATGGTCTATCACCGATCACTTTCCGTTCTCGCCCGTCGGGCTTAGAAGACGGCGGCGCTGAGTATTCTTTTCCAAGATGCTACTCTGTACATATCAAATTGTTCAGGCCGCCATAGGCGAGGCACCGAGAGGAAATTATTTACTCCAGAATTGAGATCTACAGGGCTTGATCAATATCCTGTTAATGAGGTTCGGGTTTGATGCCCGGATCAGACTATCGCCCTGCCCAAGGCCACGAACCAGAAAACAAAGATTGATTTGATTATTTTGTGTTAATTTCATTTAATTTTTTTATTGAAAAAGGGGGAAGAAATAATTCAATAAAAATAAACAGACAACCATATTCAAAACAGAAAAAAAAAAAAAAAAAAGGAAACCTGGCCAGGGATAAATCTCGGGGTTCAAGCGCTCATCATGAACGATTACTCGTCCACGGCTGAAACGATGGCTTATGGGAAGGCATGAAAGAGGACGCATCACCGCCTCTTTCTTTTAACCTTTTTTCCTTTTTTTTTAACCCCTTTGATTCAGGGAGCGGTCGCATCTCACCGCCAAATGCATAAGCGATGTCGTACTTCTTCCATGTACTGCTGCTGGATACTGTTAGCTGTACATGCAGAGGCTGCGGACGGCAATCATTATCGGGCCTATCCCTTATCGACTCTTGCCACCATTTCGTGGGGGATAAGGGATAAGGGAATCGGAGAATTGAATTCTCCTTGCCAAAAGGGGCCATGAATTAATAAAAAAAAGACCAAACAAGCCATGAAGCAGTGGGTCAAACTTTTCACAGTGCATATGCATTTATTAAATGTTTACTGTAGTGCACTGGCTTTTTTTTTTTTCTTTTTTTCTTTTTTTCCCTCATAGTTTCTAGGTCAATAAAAAAAAAAAGGGATGAATAGAGTTTATTCTCCCCCATCACAATTGTATTCGGATTAATATCGGTTAGCCAGGCGGCATAAATTCCTCGTCTGATTTAGTACCGTGATTTATCCCAACAACTCACGAGCCTGTCTCTACCGCGGCTTCGAACATGATCATGCTCCGGTCCGTAACCTAGGTCGGCCCATCTGCCTAGGTTGGCAGACACCTGAGGTGTCTGAATTCGGAATCACCGCCACCAGACCCAAAGAGAGCGAGAGAAATATTATTGGGTTATCCATGACTCGCAGAATCCGATTCTTCCTCGCGTGGACGACGAGGAACGGAGATAGGCTGCTGTGGAGTCGCCACTGCTGTCATTCAAAGCTTATCTACCATGTCCACATCTGCCGACCTAGGACAATGAGACAATCGGGTCGTCATCTCTTTCTGGGGACTGCTGTCGATCGCATATCAGGTCATGATGACTACCTACCTAGTAGTAGCCCCTGCATTCATGCATCTCTAGTAGGTAGATGTGGCGAGTTTCATGGTCCGATAGCATTCCTTATAGAGAGTAAACGATGCCGGCTTGCTCTCCAGATCTCTCTTTTTTTTTTTAAAAAAAAAAAGAAAAAAACAGAAGAAAAAAGAGACATAAATATTGCCCTCCTACCGGAATATCTTCGCTCTCATGTCTGAAGAGACATCGCATGCCCATATCATCTGGACACATGATACCTAGGATGGATACTCGCCACCGATTTCTGCCACGAGAAGTTCGAATCCTACTATCGGGAATCATTATGATATATCAGGGAGGAACTCAAAGCAATCAAGCACCGTTGCTGCAATGCGACTGACGCGAACTAACAATACAGGAAGCAACAAGAACAACAGCATAACAGACAAAGGTCAATATCATCTCTTCCCACAGGGTATCTGATATCATAGTCATGATCGTTTATACCAACAAGCAATCAACAAAGTGTACCAGTCACCCTGTACTGGCGTCGGTCAACCACACTAATCGCTGTCGGAACTGGAGCTGCTGGAGCTAGAGCTAGAGCTGCTCCCGCCGCGCTTGTGGCCCTTGTGCTTCTTATGCTTCTTCTCCTTCTTGTGCTTCTTGTGCCTATTCAGAGAAGTCTCATTAGCAACTAATTCCTGCAGCCTTACTTCCAAACCGAAAGAGAGACGAAGAGAGGGGCAGGGGGAACCATACGCTTTATTCGCCATGTTCAAACCCGCCGCACCAGCAACAGCACCACCCAGTGTGCCCATTGTCCCTCCACCCAGTTTCTTACCCAGGAACGCACCACCGACGCCTCCAATCAGAGTTGACCCGAGACCACGATCACCCTCTGCGCCGGGCATCGGCTGTTGTCCATAACCGGGCTGGGGGCCATGGCCCGACGGTGCGCCGCCGCCGTAGTAGTCAGCGCTCGAGCCCTGATGCTGCTGCTGCTGCTGCTGCTGCTGGGGCGGATAGGGGGAATGGCCACGGTCCTGACCATACTGGTCGCTGGGATATCCGCCTTGCTGGGGGGGGCCACTGTAAGGAGGATAGCCTTGCTGGTCGTAGGGGGGAGCGCCGCCACCGTAGCCCTGATGGGGTTGTTGGTTCTGAGATCGGACATGTCAGCAAAGTGAAATTCTAGAATCCAAAACAGAGATGCCGCTGCACTCCGACCATGCTGCAGCTAACCGGGAGGCTGCATGCGACGTGGTAGAAGTTGGCGCATCGCGATGGTTTGCTTACCTGAGGAGGGTAGTAGCCCTGCTGTTGCGGCGGATATTGGCCTTGCGGAGGATAGCCACCCTGCTGGTGCTGGGGAGGGTAACCTCCACCATAGTTTTGCTGTGGGGGGCCACCGTACTGGTTGTAGTTGTTTCCGTAGGGGTCAGACATGATCGCGGAAGGGAGAGAGAGAGTGGTCAGGATACGCAGGTCAAGAGGGTGAGATGGAGAGAGAAGGGGAGAAAAATGTAATTAGGATTAGGAGCGGGATGATTGTTATTTATTATTGATCAGGAACGGAAAGAAAGACAGAGAACAGAACCATGAATGGCGCAGGCTGCGGGGCAGTCGGATCCATTCATCTTAGTATTGTCAGGGGGCTCAGCGGGAGGTAATTAAACGACCCAAGTCCAGTAGATCTGGACCTAAAATACAAAGAGAGGACAATACAAAATAAAATAACATCATACCTTCATGACCAGCTTATTCTCTTATGAGTATACTACTGTGATTTGGAGAGAGCCACCGTCTACAATAGAAATCAGTCCGTATTCATGCATCCTGCAGGGTCTTGTCAAAACTCATGAACAAGACTTGACCAGCGGACAGACAGACATTAGGGTGGGGGTCGGGCCCCAACGGATGAAGAATTGGAGCAATCACAGCCATCAGTCCTGAATTTAGATCCCCATTTCAGCTGGTCAGCCTTTCCCCTCAGCCACCATCCGTTCTTTCAGCGTCAGCTTTGTGGCAGTGCCATCGGTCTTCCCACAGGCGACGCCATTCTGGATGATGATACCATCGCCATTGCCAGTCAGTATTGTAGTAGAGATGTATATTATAATATTATTAGTCTTATCTTCTGCCAGCCGGTTGATTTCTAATCATCTGGCCTGGCTATTTTACATGGTTATGTACAATGTTCCATCCTGTCCAATACAATAACATGTCAATCATCCTTTCTTATGTCCGGCACTGCATAAGTGGCGCTTTTGCCTGGCGGTTATGGTACGGGCGGATAATGCGAGGTCCAGAGGGTGCTCTGGCTGACACCCGTTATCAGGGGGGAGGAAGGGGGCAAAGAAGGAATCTCGGACAACGACAACCATCTATCGGAGATCCACGTGGAAAGAGCAAGGGGCTTCACTCGCTCGTGGGGTAGCCTGTCAGCGGGAGCTTTTATTCGTATTCTCGCGGGTCTTGTTGGTCGGCTTTGTCTTCATCGTCCCTTTTTTTTTATCAAGCTTCTTCCCATTCTTATCGACTCCATGGAAAATCTTAGTATGCTTTGGCTTAATCTGGGCATAGAGTTCTGGTACGGGTTTGATTGTATCCCAGATGAACGTAGGTTTCTTCGTCGTGGCATCGACCTCCATGCGAGGAGCTAGGCAAGAAATGCGTTGCCATAGTCTCCTCATGAATCTCCGCGTGATAATATGGGGTCGTCCGTCGGCATATTCTCGGAACGTGAAGTCTTTTTCCGGGCCCCTTCGGAGATACGTGTGATTAAGCAGTTTATCGTAATGTTCTTGATACCTCGATGAGAGTAAAAATTCAGGTTTCACCATATCACCAGCCGGTACCCTCCTTTGTGGTAACTTCCAACGGGCCTTCCCTGCGATTAATCGTTCCAAAAGCTTCAAGTCGGCATCCGGGAGTGGAGGAAGGAGCGTCGCTCGCATGGAAAGATACCACTCCTTCCTGATATTCCTCCGGCGGTTCCGTGGGATTCCATCTCCTCGAAGGCACTTTTTTGGCATGATCGGTTCCACAGGTTTCATCTGACGGTGGCCAACTTGCGCAATAGCCCCGTTATTGAGCTGTGACTTGAACAAGTTCATGAAAATGGCGGGAGGCTCCCACCCATCGTCGTAGGGGGCAGGTTTTCGGATTAGCTCTGCCACGGCTGCTGTATCTGCAGGGACCTCCGGCTCTAACAGACGGCTCAGCATCTGTTCTCGGCGCCTGCCCCTTCGTCCATATGCCGTCCGAAGAACCTTTTCAAGATGTTTCGACTGCCCTTTGTTTGCGTATGATAGCGTCATAAGAGTCTCATGGCCTCTTTTCCACAGGCTGTGGTGTCTTATCGCGTTTTCAATTACCCAAAACTTTTTTTCAGCGGCATAATGGCGAAAGCGGTCCTGCACATTTTCACGAAGGTGAAGGCGTGCGAGGGGATCGGGAAGGTAGGAGCATTCGCGAAGGAGATGTCGATATAGATGAAGCCAGTCTATCCGTGGAATAAATTCGTAGATGATTGTCAATCTCGATTGCCGTCTCATTGTGACGAGGCAGGGCCACCGGCTACCACTATGGAGAGATATGATGACTTGGGAAAGCCGTCGGGCGGTCGGCGAAAAAGGAAAAGCGGCTGTCCCAAACAGGAAATGCCAGTTTAACATTCGTTACGCGAAAACGCTAGACCCGAAACGCGCTCTGCAAAAGCCCCCGCGACTTTCTTCTCATCGTGATTCACCTCTTCGACTCTACAGATCCCTCCGAACCAATAAATATAAAAAATAATGAAGCCTGTGACTGTCACGGCTTTTTAACATCGTCACCATTTCTACCTACTCTCTTTACGCGGCTTCTCATCCCCTCCTGTTGAGTCCGCCCTCCCGACCGTGTTCCAATCATCATCCCTTTCGCGACCGGCGCTAGCCACGCGCCTCTTCGCCTCCGAGCGCGACGGCAGATCCTAGGATAGGTGCTGCCTTTCCCCACATGCTTCCGTCCTCTTTCGACCTTTTTCCCCGTCCATCAATCATTGTCATGCTGTTGGTTCAATACTTGTGCTACTGTCGGGACTAATTTTGCTTCTTTCCACAGTCTGCCTGTGTATGGTGTTTGGGCTGGGGAGAGAGAGAGAGAGTTGAACCAGTGTCATGACATCCAATAACCACCACCCATCGCGCCCAAGTCTGCCTATGTCATACTCACAAAGTAGCATGGGATCTGCCAATGGAATGAGTTTTTCCCAGTCGCAAATGGGCTCATTCAATGCCTCACAGTCGGTATCATCGACCCCTCGTGCGACCCCCCCTCCGAAGGGGTCGCAACAGTCTGCAATGTCCTTCACCTATTCAAATGGAGCACACCACGGCTCAAGGGGCAGTTTCGGTGGATTCGAAGATATGAATGGCTACGGAGCTATGGTGTCTTATCAAGATGAATATAGACCCCAGATTTACAGAGTCTGTACTACCCTGCCTTAATCTAGCTTAAATGGCCACCTCCTATGGACCAACACACTGACACTCGTTCCCGCTACAGGCTGTTTACTCGAATGTTTCTGTTTATGAAATGGAGGTCAATGGGGTTGCCGTAATGAAACGTCGTGCCGACGCCTGGCTGAATGCCACCCAGATCTTGAAAGTCGCCGGCGTCGTCAAGGCTCGAAGAACGAAAACGCTGGAGAAAGAGATTGCCGCGGGTGAACATGAAAAGGTGCAGGGAGGCTACGGCAAATACCAGGGAACATGGGTGAACTACCAAAGAGGGGTGGATCTTTGCCGCGAATATCACGTCGAGGAACTTTTAAGGCCCCTGCTTGAATACGACATGGCCCCGAATGGCGCTAACAACTCGACAAATGACTCTCTTGACACCCCGACGAAGGAGCAAGCGATGGCGGCGCAGAGGAAGCGTCTTTACAGCGGCATGGACAATCGTAGCATGTCTCAACCGCAGCAAGGCACCTTTTTCCAAAATATTTCTCGTACCGCTGCCACCGCCGTGAACGCCATGAGCAAAGCTCGATTCGACTCGCCCGCCGCTAGAAGCACCGACGGTAGACGGCCAAGTGTCATGCGAAAGCCATCCAGTCAGATGAACAACCAGGAGTCACAGGCTCCATTCGGCAGTCAGCAAAGCATGTACAGTGTTGCTTCCGACAGCGGCTTTGGAAGTAACAGCAACCCCGGCAGATTCGCGCTCGATGGGGGGCTCTTGGACAATGATGATTCTACTGAACCACCCCGCAAACGAGTGAGGTCCTCCTCAAACCATATTAATTCGTTCGGCCTCCACTACGAGCCGTCGTCCCTATCAATGCAAGAAGCAACACCGACAGAGCCAAATGATTCGTTTTACCAGGATATGGACGCCTCAACATCAATAGCGGATGATGGGAAGCGCGGCGTTGAACCTCTGGGCCCAGCTACGACGCCAGAACGATTCCAAAAAATGAAGCTTATTATGACGCTTTTCCTTGATAAGCGAACAAAAGATTTCTCGGGCCACCCGGCCTTAACGCAGCTATCAGGGGATGACCTAGAAATACCACTTGATGAGTATCGCAATAACGCTTTGCACTGGGCCGCCATGCTCGCCCGCCTGCCGCTTGTTCATGCTCTTGTCGCAAAAGGGGTCAGCATTTTTCGGTTGAATGGGGCGGGTGAAACCGCACTGCAGAAGTCGGTCGGGACAAGAAATAACCTTGATTATAGAAGTTTTCCACGGCTATTACAGGTCCTAGCCCCAACAATTGATATGGTTGATTTCAGTGGGCGGACAATACTCCATCACATTGCTGTTATGGCTGCAACAGGCGGTGGCGGTCACGTTTCTGCGAAGCATTACTTGGAGGCATTACTGGAGTTTATTGTCCGACACGGGGGGAGCGCAGCACGCCAGACCCCGAATGGAGTTGAGAATGGGGTGAATCAACCCCAGACTGGTGAGGTTATCACCCTAGGCCGCTTCATCTCAGAGATCGTCAACCTGCGAGATGATCAAGGTGATACGGCACTCAATCTGGCTGGGCGTGCACGCTCGGTTCTAGTACCTCAATTACTAGAAGTGGGTGCAGATCCCCATATACCAAATCATACTGGCCTTCGGCCTGCGGACTACGGGGTGGGAGTAGATATGATTGATGGGAATTCGCAATCTCAGCACGGCGCCAATAAGAGTGACTCATTCGTTGACCAGCTTGCGAAGACCAAAAAAGAAGTTCTAGATGGTAGGTCAATATTGATTTCGAAGACTACAGCACAAGCTAACTAGTAACCAGCTACCTTGGCTCAGATCAGTTCAATTGTGCAAGAAACAATAGGCGGTATCGATAAGGACCTGGCAGCTGTCTTGGCTAAAAAGCAGGAAAAGTTTGAACATTGGCATTCGAGGATACGGGAGTCCGCAAAAGCTCGACAGATCGAACAGAAACAGCTGGACGAGTTGAAACGGAAGTCTACCGACCGTATAGAACTGAGCAGACGTTTTAAAAACCTGGAAAGGTCGTCTGATGATCTTCTTGTCACCTTGAGGGGTCTTCATGGTGACTCATTCGATCCAAAGGTTATAGTTGTGGGCGAAGCCGACAAAGACTCGGGGGTTGACATGGCTGCATTCGAGGCTGTCTTCTCGGAGAACTTCGATCCGGCCTCTGGATTTTCCGAGAAACAGGCGATATATCTCAAATCACTTTCATCCCCAGAGGCTCTACAAGAAATGGTACAATGCTACCACGGATTCAACGAGGATATTCTAAGTGAAGTGGATCGCCTTAAATCAAAAAATGTGGTGTTGGGCCAGAACTATCGCCGAATGGTCATGGCCTGTACTGGATGGACGGCAGACCAAGTCGATGAAGCCGCCGAAGGCTTGACACAATGTGTCAAAGAGCTGAACGACAATCCGGTTCCTGAAGATGAAGCTATTGAGATCCTGATGCGGGACCGAGGTCAGGACTGGTAGTGGCAATGTGAACGGTCCGGTTTATCAGGTACATATACGTGCATACGAATTGGCCCTCTGGTCTAATCTGTTCTTCGATTACTCTACGACATAGCGAGATGTTTTTTTATTGGTATCTGACTGTCTGGATACAGTGCAAGGATTACTGTTTATACTTTACGGTTGGTTGGGAGTTTTTTTAGCATTTCATCTTGGATCACAGCCTGGATCTCGTCGGTGGCCTTCTTGAGATCACCCTAATGTTACATACTATGGAATGTTCATCAAGTGACCGTGTTAAGTCACTGTTCATTAAATCTACCCTTATGAGAAAGAGTTTCTTCATACACACCAGAGACAAAACTTTAACAAGTAAAAAATTCTATAGTAGATTCCTTTTTTTTCGGTAGATGAAACCAAGTCTTATGTGCTCCCGACTTCGGATTGCAATTCCTTCAGCAGACCCCAACCTTCGCTATCCTCCCAGAACTCCTTGCCCTTACCAAGAATTCCCCGAACGGCACTACGAGCCTTGAAGCGCCAGTCCTTAGCCACAAGCTCCGGGTTCTCGGAGCCCTCTTGTCCCTCCTTATCCATGGGCCCATACTTGGCATAACCATCCCGAACCAGTCGCTCCGTAGCACGCACCACATCCATCCACGGCTTCTCATCACCCATCTGGAAGGCGCCCTGTGTCGACGACGAGACTGTAGCGCGCCAGGCTTTCTCATGCGCTTCGAAGGCCTTGGACGGCCGATTCCGGAACTGTTCCACACGCGAGACGAGCAGCCACATCGGCGCAGAATGGGTGATCAACGGCACAACGGAGTCATCAATCAGGGAAAGGATCTGGCCTGCGATGGTACCGCTGCGTGTGACATATTCAGGAGCCGCATCGGTGCCCTCATTGACGTTGATCAAGAGCTTCTTGTAGTCATAGGCTGTTACCAGGTGGTCGACGAGCATGCCCAGGACAGGCGCATCGACGCATTTCTCGCCTTTCTTAGGACCAAGAAGCTCAATGACTTTCCTTTGGGCGGCGACGGCGTCCCGGTATGGCGTGAAGGGAGGAGGGATCGAAGTGGCGACTGTGAGGACGTTGTCCCAGATGCGGGCGTCGGTGTTTTTAAGCTGGGCGGCACGATGGACGGCAGCGAGGGCCTCGCGTTTGCGTTTGTATGGGTCCTGGGGTGTCTTTTCGCTGGGCTTGCCTTCTTCGTCGGGGAGGGTCTCGCGGGCTGGCGTGGGCTCGACGGCGGACGGTTCAGGCTCGGGTGATCGTAGGATGGCCGCGGCGAGGTTGCTCCACGCTTCTCCGTCGGTGTCGTCGAGTTGTACTGTTCGGGTGAATGATGCGATGGCTTCGTCAAATTTTTGAAGCTCGAGTTGCACGCAACCAAGCGCAAACCAGGCACTGTGGTTGAGACGGTTGATGTGCAGACTATTCTTATATGCTTCCTCGGCCTTTTCCAGAGCAGGGGGCTTCATTGTGAGATAATGGCGGGCCAGAGAGCGCATAGCCCGAGAGTATCGTTGACCTGAGACTTCCCAGGAACGCTCGTACATCGTAGGGTCGGTGTTGAGATCGCCCAAGATGCAGAACAGGCGAGGAGCATTGGCGGGTAGAGGGGACAGCTCGGGTCCCTCGTACTTCTCGTTTTCGTCCTCGGCACCTTCGTTGGTCGGTTCGTAAAGTTGTCTGCGGACGATGGCTTTGGCCTTTTCTTCTCGTTCGGTGGCGGCGTAACAAAGAGCGGTTTCGGCCCACATTTGCAGGCGCTCATAGATATCAAGAGCGGTGCGCAATCCTCCAAGGTTGACCCATCGAGTGGCCAACTCGGCTTCGAGATCCCATCGGGTAGAGAAGTTCAGAATCCAGATATACTCCAGTCGCTCAGAAGCAGTAGCCGACTCAGACTTCTCGGGCCTGGGGAGGAAGGTGGTGGGTTCTTCAACGGAGGTGCTGGCTTGTGAGTCGAGAGTGGCGGTGTCTGCAATGACTTGATCAACGAGGGCTTGCATCTGCAAGACAGCTCTCTCCACGGTTCGGGGCCTATACCCTTCGATGCGACTGCGTAGAAGCAGCGCTTGGGTATAGATCTGCCAGTTGGAGCTTCCACCCTCAAGAACACGCGTGGCATATGGTTGAGTCTCTTCTCGTGTCAGCCCGTCCTCAGGGGAGGTATTAGTGATAGCAGAGGCAAGTGAGAGCAGTATAGTAGAATCGACAGCATCAAGCTTGGGCTGGTCCCCTGCATCAAGGGATGCCAAAGCTGGAGACAGCGAAGCTTCATCCTGAACCATGACTGGCTTCTCTTTGAGTTCTTGCGTATTGTCTTTTGTGAAGGAAATGGACTCCAGTAGGGTATCGTCATTGAGGTCCAACTTTGTTGGTCCGGAGTGCTCTGGTTCGGCTTGAGTGGATGCTTCGCTGCTGGACTCTGCACTCCTGGCCAAGATCACGAGTTGACTGATATCACGGTCCTGAAATTTGGTTCGCTTTCCCAGCTTTCCAGTGAGCGCGAATTCAAACTTCCGCTGGATCGCTGCTTGCTCCAGGTCATTTCTTGCCTTGGCATCGAAGCCGTGGTGAGTGTGGATTGTCGCTCTTTCGACCAGGAACCTCCCTTTGTCTAGGGATGAGGTTTTATCACTTAGAATGACCTTGGACAACTCCTCCACATCGCTATAGATAGCGTCCTGCAGTGTTCCAGTAACCTCTGACAGCATCTTTTGGTGAAGAAAGTTGACACGCATCCTTGCCATCCTCGCTGCCAAAGGCCCGTTTGACAACAGAACATCGGCATCGACGAGGAGAGCTTTCGCAACGGCAAATAACTCCACATTTGGCGTCAGTTTATAAGTGGCTTCGCCATCCACAGAAAGCCCGCGAATGACATTGGAGCGCAAAGCCTTGAGAGTCGCCGCATCAGACCGTAAAGTAGCAGGAACGATCACATCTGATGGGTTGAACTCCAATGGGGGACCAGTCACATTCGATTGTAAAAATCCGAAGAGAGCAGCAAGACCAATGTGAAGCAATTGTGAGCGTTGCTGCTCCGAAGTCAGACCATCGCGGGGTTGGGAGATGGCGTTCTTGGCTTGTTCGGCGAGAAAAGTGGTATACGAGACCCCGCCCTGCGCAACACGACCAAGAGCACTTTCATCATTGTGTCCAAAGACCGACTGCGCTAATGGCAACTGTAGGGTCGGCACTATCTCGGCGTCTGCCAGGCGGACGGGGTCGAAGCGCTCTCTTAGCGGGGTGTTGTCAAACAGTGTGTTCAATGACGCGGGGTAGGAGGATGATGTTTCGGACATGGTGAAAGGTCTAAGCGGTCAAAGTATATAATGGAAATAGGTATAGAGAAAATGTGGGTTAGGCCTTCGTGCCAATATTCAGCGATTGTAGTACTGTGTATTGATTGATATGGGTATAAAATCAGCTGGTCTTGTATTGGCTTTAGACGCAGGCGTATGGCGATCGGAGAGAAGAATTGAACCGGGCGTGGCTTCACACGATCATAGTGGACACTCGATAATATGTAAATCCGGATTTCGAGGCTTCTAAATGTAACCGATCAGTCTTGAAGACGACACTCTGACTGCCCGATAGTGACGATGATCCCTTAACCCCGCCGAATTTTTCTATTTTTTGTGGTCGTTTCTGCCGTTATCGATAAGGCGGCCAACCGAGCGGTCAACCGTTGACACGGGACGTGGCATTAGCCCTCTTCCGTAGTGGTAAATGGGCACAAATGGTATTGACACGCACTCTGCCGACTAATTTCCATCAGATGATGAGACTTACAACAAGAGCAAATGAGAAAACATCTGAAGGTTTGACATACCTAGGTAGATTAGGTTCTAGAAATATCGATAACCTGAAGCCTCACCTTAATTTTTTTTTCGGATCCTCTCTAGCCCGATCCCGCTTTGAAATCTCTCGTTATGTCACACAATGACTCTCCTCTCTCCCTCTCTCTCTCCCTCTCTCTCTCCCTCTTAGTAATTTGTTGTTTATGGCAGTATAACAACTTGATGTCGCCTTTCATCCGGTGCAACCCAACCTTTATGAATACTCCGAAGAAGGAACTATGCTTGTACTACCCATGGCTGTGTTATAACACGGTACACTTCCTCGATAAGGGAGGACAGCAGCCCAACGACCCTGTTTTCCAGGTGGTTATCCTAAATTAATTTCCATCAGAATGTGGATCGAAGGAAACTCCAGGTTTATTGCCTTTATATCTGGTGTCCTAATTCATATCTTATACTTTCGCATAGGTGAGCATCACCTCCATCCGTACCGGTGTATCTCCAGCTATGTCGGATCGTTCATTGGCATCGTGGCGCTGCATTGTTACGCAGGCAATAGACATACTCTTGAGTCTGCATGCGCACAGAGCGTTTCTTTATTATTTATCCATCTCTCCGGGCTCTATCTGAGCCTATTGATCTATCGCGTTTGGTTACATCCTCTCCGTCGGTTCCCTGGCCCTCTACATCTCCGGGTTGCGAGCCTGTTGTTCTCCGCACAGATAGGCCACCGGCCCCTATACCGGGTTCTTGAAGACCTTCATGAAAAGTACGGCAACGTTGTTCGTATAGGGTCTTCCACCGTGTCGTTCATCCATCCTCAGGCTGTTCCGGCCATCTTGGGATTCAAGTCTCCATGTTCAAAGGGCCCGGATTATGACTATCTGTATCCTTTATATTCCCTGCACACGACTCGATCTAAGCATGCCCACGATCAACACCGTCGGCTTTGGAGTCCTGGCTTCACGGAAACGGCGGTCCGAAAGTATGACCAACGGATTCGGCCTTACCGACAGCAGCTCATAAACAACATCGCTGCAGAGGTCGGAAAGCCCGTGGACCTTGCCGACTATTTCCTTTGGTACAGTTATGATGTGATGAGCGACCTAGCGTTTGGAGAGAGCTATCATAATCTAGAGAAACGCGTACATCATCCTTTTGTTGCAGTCGCAAAAGAGGGGGCCATCTTTATTACTCATCGGTTCCCAGTGTGGTTTATACGACTGATGACGCCAATGACGTTTTTGAATAAGACATTTCGAGATTTTAGAAAGCATGCATTGCAGGATATGAAACGCAGGATAGAGGTGAGTATGCATGTCCCTAGAATTTGAAGACTAACTAAACCCCCATCAGTCAGACCCCGATGTCCCTGATATCACGGCGTATTTCCTAGAACCTCTGCAAGGACGCTCTCCCACAGCCGAGGAGTTCAATAGGCTGCATGGAGACGCTGAATTATTGATTGTTGCAGGCAGGTGAGTTCCTATCCATATCAAGAATAGGGAAACGCTATCACTCACAATGTGGCAGCGACACGACCGGAGTCACCCTATGTTGTGCCATCTACGAGATAGCCCGACGACCGCATGAGGCAAGAAAGCTTCGTGATGAGCTGGGCCATTGTCCTCGTGAGCCAGATGGAGGATATTCCCAGAACACTCTTGCCAATCTTCACTATTTAAACGGCTTCATTAATGAGGTCCTGCGCATGCACTCGCCCGTTCCGACCAATTTCCCACGAAAGACGCCAACTGAGGGGGTTGAGATCGACAGTATTCATATACCAGGAGATATGCTAGTAATCTGCCCATCATGGCAGCTTGGTCGATGTGAGCAAACCATCCAGTCTTCTGTTGATTTATTTAAAGACCAAACCTAGCGGAGATGATCTTTCAAAAGCCGCAAGAATTCATCCCAGAACGATGGTATCTATACCCCGACATGGTTAAGGATAAGTCGGCATACATTCCATTCCTTACGGGTACCTCCCCTATTCTGTCGGGCGTGCTTGATGCTGATTAAATCCTAGGCCCATATTCCTGCATCGGCAAGGCACTGGCCCTGGTAACACTACGAAAAATCATTTCTCAACTTATCATGACCTTTGACATTGTGTTAGCTCCTGGTGATGACGGGCTATCTCTGGAGAGAAATCTCACGGAGCATTTCTCCATTCATCTTGACAGTCTCCATGTTGTTTTCCAGGAGCGACAACTGTGGCGTTCTGATGAAGTTTTGAAAGATCTATAATTCTCTTCTAATGGGATGAACATAGCCGATCAATGGTCCATATCAAGATTTGATGTTGACTAATTCCTATGACATTTTTGTAGCCGAGGCTAGTCCAGCACAATCATCCTTAGATATCACCGATGATTATCAATCATCAACAATAATGATTTAGTCTCATCCTTCACAGGTAGTGGGAGGGTTTGTCTTGGAAACATTGTCCAGTCAACAATGACGCCAAGAGCGTCGGAAGCAGAGTTAAAGCCGCTCATTCCTGGACCAGTCCCATGTGATTCCCAGTGCGCGATTTTCGGCAATGGTGTGAAAAAGCTTTCTGGGTTTGCCGTGGCAGTCGAGCCAAGGAAGGTCAAGACCACCAAGCCTTCTGGGCAGCCAAGCCATCCGTATGTGTACCAAAAGCTAAACCCTCAGGGGGGAGTTTTTTTCTGATAACGACGGGAAAATTCCGCTCTACTTGACTCCACTTGATATATGGAGCAGCGGGTCCGTATGACTCCGTTCAAATAGAAATTTTGAGATGTAAAATGCCGAGTAGGCTCCCCTCTCCGGACAATTCTTTCCCTTGTTGCGGTATGATCATGAGCAGTTTCGTAGCTGTCAGCATCGAGTCCAGCCCGACAGATGGTGATTGGCTCGCCACGGAGAAGGATGGGTCTTGTGCACGGTTAGTGACGGTCACGACCGTATTATTTTGGCGCGTTGGAAGGCAAGTGGAGGACGGGCCAGTGAATTAAGCCACTAACAATCTACCCCGCGGGAGGACCATGGCTGGGCAAGGGGATCGTCATGTTGTCCGAGCCCCGGCTAGTTTTTTGGTGCAGCCCGGTTAACCGGGGGGGGCTTGTATAGGAGATCGGGTCGGGGAGGAGGGAAGGGCACTCTAGTAGGTAGTCTAAAAAAGCAGAGAGAATGGGGGAAACGAAGTTATCAATCTACAAAATAATGTATTCGTAGAGTTGAGGAAGTTAAGAATCAAGAGGAAGAAGATAAGGGGCCGTGACTGTGGAGAGCCCTAATTAATCCCGAGTCTGGAGTAAAGACTTGGCGGATGTTTACCCGTACATTTCCTATACTATCTACTACGAATATTTCTTGCCAATCAATAACAGTGAATGAGAATGAGAAGGATGAAGGTATTTCATGATCCATAATTATTATGGCAGAGAGATTCAATCCTCTTTTAAATCCGTCAATGACAAGGAACAATTATCAGTGGTTCAAACCTTGGACTTTTTCGTCATCTCATCATCTGCATCTCACCTGGACTTCTTCTCCCTCGATTGCTTCTTTCTTTTGTTAAAAAGACAACGATCGACACCAGCCTGGAGGCGCCCCTGCGGGCCGCCTTTATCTCGTGGTCAACTTCTCTTGATCCTTCGCCCAAACTTCTTTCTCTCTCTCTCTCCTATTTTTATTTATTGATTTTTTTTTTTTTTTTTTTCTTTCCGTCTTATTTCCTTGCGGGTTTTAAGCTCACCTTCTCCTCTCATTCACTTTTTCTTTTTCTTTTTCTTCTTTTTCCTCTTCTTTCCCCTCCCTCCAAGTCATTAACTTCCCCTACCTTCCCCCAGACTTTCCGTCACTTGAGGTTATTTTCTAGAATTTCCTAGACATATCTGCAAAATGACGGATGCTACTCAGGAGAAGGAGCCAGCAACGGCCCCTGTCACATCCACCGATGACGATGAGATGGAGAATATGTCACCGCTGAAATACCTCGTCACTCGAATCCCAACGTTGGTACCACCAATGAATCCTGCCCCGAACCCATTCAAGGCACTGGCTCTCTTGAACAAGCAGCAATGGCTTTTCTTTTTGGTAAGTTTCTTGGCCCCATGCATAATACCCCATCCCCCGGCGCATGCAACTAACCGTCGATAGGTGGCATTTTTTGCTTGGTCCTGGGATGCGTTTGACTTCTTCACCGTCTCTTTGACAACCTCCGAATTGGCCGAAGAGTTCGATAAATCCGTCTCCGACATCACCTGGGGTATTACCCTTGTGTTGATGCTTCGGTCGGTGGGCGCTATCACTTTTGGTATTGCCGCCGACCGTTGGGGTCGGAAATGGCCCTTCGTGGTGAACAACGTGTTGTTCATCGTGCTGGAGCTGGGTGCGGGTTTTTGCCAAACATATAAGCAATTCCTCGCCTGTCGTGCGCTTTTCGGGATTGCTATGGGTGGTCTGTATGGTAATGCTGCCGCAACCGCACTGGAAGACTGTCCCATGGAAGCGCGTGGTATCGTCTCAGGTCTGCTCCAACAGGGTTATGCCTTCGGCTACCTCCTGGCGACGGCATTCGCGCGCGGCCTTGTGGGCACGACCTCGCACGGGTGGCGACCGCTATACTGGTTCGGCGCCTGCCCTCCTGTGCTGATCATCATTTTCCGTCTGTGTCTCCCTGAAACGCAGACCTTCCAGAAGAGACAGGCGACACGGGCCGAAGTGACTGGCGGCGTGACGACGAGCTTCCTTTCGGAGGGCAAAGTGGCTGTGAAGCGGCATTGGCTGCTTCTGGTCTATATGGTTCTCTTGATGGCGGGTTTCAATTTCATGGTGAGTCTCTAACCTTCTAATGAAATCATAGCACAACGCTAATGCTATGTCGTATAGTCCCACGGATCCCAGGATCTTTATCCGACCATGTTGGAAAACCAGTTCGGATTCTCCAAGACCGAGGTCACTGTGACCCAGGTCGTCGCCAATCTTGGTGCCCTGAGCGGCGGTACCTTATGCGGCTGGGCTAGCCAGATCTTCGGTCGTCGATTCTCCATCATTGTTGTCAGCATTGTCGGGGGCGCGATCCTTTATCCATATACCTTTGTGACCAACCCCAGGGTGATGGCGGCGGCGTACTTTGAGCAGTTCTGTGTTCAGGGCGCCTGGGGTGTAATCCCCATCCATCTGATGGAGTTGTCGCCCGGGGCGATTCGCACCTTCGTGGTTGGCACCTCGTACCAGTTGGGTAACCTTGTGTCCTCGGCCAGTTCAACTATTGAGTCGACGATCGGCGAGCGGTTCCCTCTGCCGCCGACGGAGGAGGGCAAGCATCGGTACGAATATGGCAAAGTGATCTGCATCTTCATGGGATGTGTATACGCATATACGATTATTGCCACATTCTTTGGGCCGGAGCGACTGGGTCGCAATTTCGACGTTGCGCACGACTCGGACATGGCGGAAGTGACAGCCCACCGGGGCATGACCGAAGGAAATTCCGGGAGTGATGCAGAAAAGGGCACAACACAGCATGGGAACTGAAGTGGATGAATAATATATGATCTATGGGAGATTTCATATGATTGTTAGAGATGATGATCTAATCTGATATGACTTTGTTCGACGCTATCTAATGAACTCGTTTATTCTCAATAATTTATGATTCATGGTGGCTCCCACCCTTAACTGCCACTAGTTACTACAGTACTTCCCCATGACCCTGATGACTAAACTTGGTCATAAATAAGAAATCATTCAGGAAAATCCATCCAAGACTGTCTCTCCACCTCTGAGTTTCAAGGTGAACCCCACATGGTAGGCAACTGCGTTCTACTGAAGGCTTGTCTGACGTATGAAAAGAGTCAAGTCGATCCTGTTTTGGGGGGATGGCGTGCTTTTCTACCCTAGTATGTATGCATCTGCTAGTTACTCTATCTCAGAGCTGATAATGGTGCGACGGGGAAGTTACACAAATCCCCTAGGGGGGAAACTCTCTAAATTTTTCTAATTGAGGAGATTGGAAAGATGTGACCAGATTAAATAATGTATTTGATGATTTAAATACAAATGAATATTTGAAAATTTTTCAATGGGGATCGTAATCATAATAACAATAATAACAATCAAGATGGGATGCCGAGTGCATCGAATGCCAAGCCTATTCCGGGTGCGGTTGACGACGCCTGTTCATCTCCATCCTATCATACACCTTCAACTTCTTTCTCTCTCTTACTCTCACAAACTCCTCCCCTCTTCTCCTTCTCCTCCTCCTTCGGGAACCCCGTCATTCTTCCTCTCTCTCCCTTGTCGCGGGTTTTCTCTCATTGCGCCGATCCATTCTACCTGATTCCCTCCTCTCCTGTCGCTTTCCTTTTCCCCATCCTTCCCTCGCCCGATCGGTCTGCCGCTCGTTCGTCGGTCTCGTTCTTTAGGGGCCCGTTGATTGATTTAATTTGCTTAAAAAAAAAGGGCGATTTGAAAAAAAAAATTACAAGAATTTATTTCATCCACCAGTCGCTTCTCTGACCTTCTATCAATCTTTTAACCTTGGTCATCCTCCATTCGACCTTGTTCCTGGTCTGGATTCGATCCACCACCACCACCACCACCCCCCTGATCCCTTCCCGCCGCCGAATTCCCTTCTCCGAACTTTGCGATCGATCCCCGTCCACACCTGCTGGATGAGTACGACCACCTCTGTCCCTTCCAATGCACAGACGCTCGTCTGGCTCGCCTGTCGAGGACGACACTGAAGATCCTTTGATCTCTCGAACTCCGACAGAGCCTAACGGTCCCAATGTCGTCGAACCCCCCGAAAAATCGCGGCCGCAGGTAGCCCGCACAGGCACCAGCTTCGATCTGCGACGAGATACGACTGGCACCTCAACCCCTCGCTCCAGAAACTCCAGTACCTGGAGGACGCCATCGTCTTCTACGATGCCTTCGATACCACTGGATCCCCGATCAGCCGCGACCATCATGCCGTTAGCCTCCCAGCGACTGCCCATAGAAGCCTCCCCCGATCCACAGCCTCGTTCTCGTCCCTCCCGCCTGCGTAGTCCGTGGCCATGTTCGATCTTGACAGCGCTCACATCCCTCCTCGCATCTTTTTTCATCTTCGCCATTCTCCGCTCTTTTGCAGGTCGTCATACTGGTGGGGATGGCTGTGGAATTCCAGTGATGAGTCCATCGTTTCTGCGCATGGTGGGGTTCGATACGGAACATACGCGCTTTGCCAGCAAGTACAACCTCTACCTCTACAGGGAGGCAGGGGTGGACTCATACAATCAGGATGATCTGGGGGTAAGGAATTTCTTTCTTTCTTCAATTTTTTTTTTTTTTGCGCCCTTCAATACATCCGAAGCTGACCCTAGGTCATAGTTAAATGGCGCCCCCGTCTTGTTCTTGCCCGGAAATGCCGGTAGCTATCGTCAAGTCCGATCGTTAGCTGCTGAGGCCTCGAGACACTACTTTGATGTTGTTCGCCATGATCAGGAGCGTTTGCGGGGAGGCACACGGAGCTTGGATTTCTTTATGATCGATTTCAACGAGGACCTGGCCGCGTTCCATGGACAAACACTTCTCGATCAAGCCGAATACGTGAATGAGGCCGTTGCGTACATTCTCTCGCTCTACCATGATCCGCGACGGTCGCGAAGAGATCCCGAATTACCCGATCCAAGCTCGGTCATTCTGGTCGGGCACTCGATGGGCGGGATTGTCGCGCGGACAACTTTGACCATGTCGAACTATCAAGCCAATTCAGTCAACACTATCGTCACAATGTCCGCTCCCCATGCCAAACCCCCCGTCTCCTTTGAATCGGATATTGTCCACACCTACAAGCAAATCAACGACTACTGGCGCGAAGCCTACTCACAAACCTGGGCCAACAACAACCCCCTCTGGCATGTAACTCTCATCTCTATCGCCGGTGGTTCTCGCGATACAGTTGTCCCATCGGATTATGCTAGTATCTCGTCTTTGGTTCCTGAGACCCACGGTTTTACCGTTTTCACCTCGACCATCCCTGATGTGTGGATTGGCATGGACCACCTGTCAATTACATGGTGTGACCAGTTCCGTAAGGCGATAATCAAGTCCCTCTTCGAGGTCGTTGACGTCCGACGCGCCAGCCAAACCAAGCCAAGAGCCGAACGAATGCGTATTTTTAAGAAATGGTACTTGACGGGATTGGAACAAGTAGCAGAAAGAACGCTTTCGCAAAAGGGTATTATTCCAAACAATGGTTCAAATCTGGGCATAACAACTAATAATATTTTTTAGAGCCTAATACTCTATTGACCCTTGAAGATCAGTCGAATACCATTCTCCCCCAAGGCCGACGACTCATTCTTCGTGAACTAGGTCACCGTCGAGGCCCTAATGTGCACCTACTTCCGATTCCTCCGCAGGGAGTGACAGGCAAGAAGTTCACCCTCTTGACGGATCAGCGATTTGATAAAACCGGAGACCAGGGTAACCTCGAAGTCCTTTTCTGCAGTGTTTTTCCATTGCACAACGGCAAGGTCTCGACCGTGTTTTCCATGAACATGGACTTTTCGGGTGGTAACATGGGCTCAACTCGTCTCGCTTGCAAAAATGTTGCCGAAGATGGGATACATCTACCTGCGTCCACTCACTTTTCGAAGCATGCTTATGACCGCGCGGAGCCCTTCTCTTATCTCCAATATGACCTGGAAGATCTCGCTGAACATCAGTTCGTGGCGGTCATAGATAAGGCGCACACACCGACCAAGGGGTGGCTACTTGCAGAATTCTCCGACAGCTCCGACTCCGTGATCAGGGCGCGCATGGGCTTGGGAGGCCTTCTTAGTGCTGGGTTGAATGTCAGACTACCGGCCAACCGCCCGATGCTCACTGAGTTAAAAATTCCGGCTTTGCACTCGAGTCTACTGGATTACAAGCTCAAAATTGTGCGACGGACCCATGGAAACCAGCACGAACTTTTTGCGCCACTTCTACGCCAGTCAATCCCTGATCCACACGAATCGAAGTTCTTCGTAAACGTCAAGGATGTCAATGTGAACCTACATGGTGTGGCGCCTTTCATGCCTCCTCCACTACGCGACCAAGCTGCCCTGGGCGGTGTGTCTTTCCACCTGTGGACCGATCCAAGTTGTGAGTCTACGGTCGATATCTCGCTGTCCGTGGATATTGCTAGCAGTCTCGGGGAGCTAGTCATGCGGTATCGAACCGTGTTCGCAGCTTTTCCCATCCTCGTTGTTGCCTTGGTCCTGCGTAAACAATTCCAGGTATATGACCAAACTGGATATTTTATCACCTTTACGGAGGGCTTGGACAGCGCACTGCGGTCATCCTTACCAATGTTGCTACTCGCTATGTCCCTCCTGGCATCTTCTCTATCAACATCCCACCGATTGCCGCCAAGTGACGACCCCTTCCGGTGGCCTTTGAACTCGACCGAGTCTCCGCTGGACTTTACCAAAAACGACCTCCTCTTGGGTTCGCAGGACCCATTTTTCTGGTTTCTTGTACCGGTATTTGGATTGATTAGCGTTGGAATCTGTGTTATACTTAACTATGTAGCGCTGGCTCTTTTGTTCATACTGTCCTTCGTCTATGGTATATTCAAGAGCAAGTCAGGCTACATCAAACGAGATGATAAGGGGTAAGACCAACATTCACCTACATCCAGGATATAACTAACTATGTCAGAATCCCGACTTTCTCTGCCCCGACACCACGAAGACGGGTGATAAACACCATTATTCTGTTGCTTCTAGTGTCGACCACAGTTCCATATCAGTTTGCCTACATGGTAGCTTGCATCGTGCAGTTAGCAACCTGCGTGCGAGCTCAATGGCATGCAAAAGAAACCGTATGTCCTCGTTTCCATCTTGCTACGAACTAGCTAACCTCTGCAGAAATCCACGACACATTACAACTTCTCTAACTACACACACTCGATCTTCATCCTTATGCTGTGGATCCTCCCCATCAACATCCTGGTTCTCCTAGTCTGGGCTCATAATTTGGTCGTCCACTGGTTTATGCCGTTCTCATCGCATCATAATGTCTTGTCGATAATGCCCTTCCTCCTTCTCGTCGAAGCCATGACTACTGGAACTATGATTCCCAGGGTCACGTCACGGTATGTATCAGTCTCGCATCCCACACTCATCACGCCAGTTTCTCACATTCGCAGGCTCAAACATATCACCTCTCTCATCCTATTCTCAATTGCCATCTACGCGGCGATCTACGGTGTCTCATACGCCTATCTCCTTCACCATCTCACCAACATCCTCGCCGCATGGCTCGTGGGGATCTACTTCGTCAGCAGTGGTTTCTCGGTCCGACGGCTTTGGCGGATTATAGAAGGCGACGAAGGGAACTACAGCAATCCTCAACCTGGGAGTACGAAGAAAAAACCGTAACATCCCGCTTTATTTCCAATCCCCCCCCTTTTTTTCATCTATATCATATTTTATTCTTTGTTGCATTTTCAGGTCCACAGACCACGCCTATACGGAGTTCAGTTCGGAGTGGTGTTCTGAATTTTCCTTTCATCTTCATCGGTTGTACAGGTTTTCTTTCCGATTTTCATCTGTTGTTCTATTGAGTACTTCATACTTCATATATTGGAGACTCTCTGGTCACATCACCCGGACAGCTATTGCTCCCTGTCCCCATGACTCGCTGATTGTCACGAGTTCATAACATCTGTATATACGGTTGGATCTGGATATAGATTTCTGGCCAGGAATATCATGTACGCAGATCATAGAAGGAGTTACATATATATATATACATAATTCGTCACGTTTCAATATGATACATCATCTCTCTGAACCAGCAGATTCTTTATTATAATTGTCCAAGTCTACATATTATTAGTATACCACAACGAAATACCCATAAATGAAGGATAGTACATAGCGCCTTGGCTGGACCCATTGTCAGACCATCATTTTCATCAACGAGCTTGGAATCGCCTTCAATCGACAACCAACACATCCATTTCAGTTAATGGAAGACGTTTGCCGTTGCCTTCGAGTGTTGGACACGACTTTAACTGGACCGACCTTTACCTCCGTCTTCATCTTCAACTTCTCCAACTCGCTGGGCTCTTCCGCACGCAAGCGTTTCGCCATGGCCTTCTTGAACCGACTTTTCGCCCCAAACTTCAACTTGGTGATCAGATCCGCCGCCTGGCCTCTTGTCATATTTGTGGATTGGATTCGCCCATCGCGAATACGGGCTTTGTTCAGGAACGCTACTTGCGCCGTGGTAGCGGGGTTCCGACGCCACCCCTTCCTGGTAGTGATGTAGCGTTCTTCAAACTCCGTCGCGGCAAAGGTGTCGGCTGCACGGACGGCAGATTCTAACTCCGGAGCGGAGGCGATCAACCGTGGGCGGGTGTATTGGAGCGCCTCTGTGGTGGGTGACTTGAAGCTGGTGACGTGGTGGACGGACCAAGGGGCTGGACCTTGATTTGGGTCAACGATGGGGGAAGATGAAGGATGAGTTTTTTCAACGGTGAGCCAGCCCGTCGCGCCGGACAGGACGTGTTTGTTTTCTCCGACGCGGACCCATGCGTTGGGGCTAAAGGAGCGGATGTGTTTGTCGGATTTCAAGTCGAGGAGGAGGTCGTAGATGGTATCGTATTTGGTGAATGTGAGGTTGATGTCGAGGTCTTCTGAGTCGAGATCGGGCTGGTGGGTATCGGGGTCCGATGTTGGGGTGAGGTCTTCGGCGTGTTTACGTTGTTTGAGTTCTTCGCCGGTGGCTTTGTCGAGTACCTCGTTGGGGTGTAGGCCGAAGAGCGTCGGGGTCGACAGCACTCCGGTGCTTAGCGTAGCGACCATGTCGATTATGTGGCAGTCTTTTTTACCAGTGTGAAGACGAAGGCCGCGTCCGATCATCTGAATGAGTAGGTTGTTGGAGCGGGTGGGCCGCGCCAGCAGCACGCAGTCGACATTGGGGATATCGGTGCCTTCAGTGAAGAGCCCGCAGTTTAGCAGGACGGGGAACTCCCCTTTCTTGAAGGTTTGTATTAAATTATCACGGGCCTCCTGGGTGGTTTTTGACGTGGCATAGCGGGCGTCGATACCGGCTTTGCGGAAAGAGTCAGCCAATTCACGAGTGTGGGCAATGTCGACACAGAAGACCAGAGTAGATTTGCGGGGCTTGTCGATCGCATAGGCGTTGGCCAGCCACGCGCGAACAGTGATTTCATTGATAGGCGCAGTATTGACAGCTTTCGATAGGGAGCTAATGACAAAATCGCCCGCCTTGCTTTCTTTTCGCACCCCCGCCAGGTCCGCGCCGGACTTGACGGTGGTGAAGACGGCGTTGGCCAGCCACCTTTCGCCGATCATGTCGACATAGTCTTTATGGTAGACGATGTGGTCTATGGCTGCGCCAAGGGAGACACCATCGGCACGGGAGAATGTGGCCGACACTCCCACCAGTAGGGGGGTATTGGGGTCGAAGTTGTTTTTATGGCCCTCGTCGAGACCGAAGTGTTCAAGGACGTGATTGTAAGTGCGCGCGACAACATGGTGCGCCTCGTCGACGAGGACAAGCTTGTAGTTCGCAGGGTTGAAGCGAAAAAGCCGGTCTGTGCGGGTTATACTTTGAATAGACGCGACGACGATATCTGCTGAATCGGGGGCCCTTTGGTTACCCATTTCGATGCCGACGATGGAGTTCGGGTAGGCATGGCGACAGTGTTCGGCAGCCTGTTGAACGAGTTCGCGGCGATGCACAAGGATCAAGGTCTTATGGCCATTTTCATGGCGGGGAGAAATGCGTTCGATGAGTTTTGTAAAGATGACCTGGTTGCGGAGTCTAGTTAGTAGAGCTTCCGAAGCTGTTTAAGGTAGCTCATACAAACCGTTTTGCCTGCGCCTGTTGCGAGTGAGATGCCCAGACGCTTGTGACCCTGAGCGATGTACTGGAGCACCGCCTGAATACATTCTTCCTGGTATTGTCGCAGGACAATTGGCGGTGGTCGCAGTCCTGGAGGTGGCAGATCGGGGGCAAACGTCGAGTCGAGGCGACGAGGAGTGCAAGATGGTATAAGCGATGGTTTCCAGAGATCCCGCGAGGATAAGAGAGGACGTCGGGGAACTCGATGAAAGGGCAGCGGCCCCAGATTGCGAAGACGAATCATGGGGATGCCATTTGGGGGGATAGGAGTAAATAACTGAGGTGAGAGAGAGAGAGAGAAGAGTAAGTTGATAAACAAGACAGAAGTAGTAGTAGAAGCAAAAAAATACAAGACAAAAAAAGAATCTCCCCGACTGGGAGTCGAACCCAGGTCTCCCGCGCTTGTACTTCATAAGAAATGACAAGCGGAAATCATGAACCGTTAGACCATCGAGGATTGTTCATATCATTCAAATGATTTGAAAACACTAAGTCTCTGAAATTTACTTGCAAACAAAGCAAACACTAATCGGCTGAAATCTTTCCATTCGATGGATCGACTTCAATTCCACCTCACCAGGTTACTTTAGACGTTTCCCATGCGCTCGCTCACTCAGGGGGATGCTCTCACAATTTACCCCTAGCCCATGTAACAATGAGCAGTTCCAGCCTTTATGAGCCCGATGAAGACGACGACACATCCGACTCTGACATCAGCATCGTAAACTCCAACCCTCCTACTACTACACAAACCCGCCGATATAGAAAGGGCCTCACTCGCGCTGAAGCTCTCGACGAGCTCTATTTATCCTTACCACAACCCTCGATCGAGGCGTATACCAGCCTTTTTGCGAAATTCGAAACCGATATCATCACGGCACCTCCCACCTCGAAAAGTAGGAACTGGGAAACCACTCAGCATGGCGCGGTGATCTGGACCCCACGCGAGAAGGAAACCCTTCTACGTACTTTAGATAGGACAGGCAACAATGGAGTCCGAGAAATCGCGCGTACCATTGAAACAAAATCCGAGCTAGAGGTGCGGGAATTTCTACGACTTCTCCATCGAGCAGTTGAACACCATCACTTGCGAGGCCTACATGCTCAGGGTATCATCTTGGGCGATGTTCCGGCTGCAGCGGAGACCAGCAAGACCGGCTGCGAGATGTTAGACGAGTACGGAAAACTGCTTTCCTTTGCAGAGAAACAGTCGGAGGATGTGGCCGGCCACCGAAAACACCACGATTTTTGGATAGTCGACCAAGAGAAAGCTGAAGAAGTAGACGAGCTGCTTGCGTCGCCTGAGGACCATTCTGGTACAGACTCGAGCATCATCCACACAGCTCGGTTACTTAACCTTAAGCGCTGGGTGCGACTATCGGAGCGTTTCTTCATGAACTTCGGCGGTCCACGGCTCGACGACAACTGGGCCAATGTGGCGTTTGCAGATGAAATGCCATCCGTGACAGTCGACGCCTTTGCCGATTTCTACGCTCTAACCTTGAGCGTTACACGACGACTAGTGCATTCAGCGTTATTCTTCGCCATGTCCCGTCTGCGCAATATGAGGGAGACCGGAAATCCGAAAGCACAGATCGTGCGATCTCGTGACGTCTACGCGGCGGTCAACGTGCTCAACATGAAGCGTAACCGGGTCGACTATTGGGTTGGACTGGCGCGACGATGCAGTTTAGACGTCGCGGACGTACGCCACCGGGTGGGATGGAAGCCTATCCCGCTGAACCACGACGAAGTAGAAGAGATACTCTCTGGCGAGATGCCGTTTGACTCTGAACCCGGGACAAGGAGTGTATCGCGAAGACGATCGCGTAGCCAAACGGAAGAAGGAATAGCGGGGGAGTATACAGATCACGCTAGTGAGAGTGAATCTGAACCGGGGTCTGAAGGGCTCATGCTTTCATCGCCGCTAGTATCATCAGCAGCAGATGATGGGGAAGCACCCCCATCAGATCTATCAGACGCATCAGATGGGGAAGACAGACATGCCGAACAGGTGGATCAACAGGCCAGTCGGCGTGA
The DNA here is from genome assembly GCA_015844325.1 of Aspergillus nanangensis. Taxonomy (NCBI): domain Eukaryota; kingdom Fungi; phylum Ascomycota; class Eurotiomycetes; order Eurotiales; family Aspergillaceae; genus Aspergillus; species Aspergillus nanangensis. Next base: position 658,264 of record VCAU01000002.1, on the reverse strand, counting down.
CGAGCGTCAACTCTACCACCTCCTAGGACGAACAGCGCCCGCGTCTCTCGATCCCGACATGAAACACGAAGATGAACAAGAGGCCAAATTGGGGCGGCCAATAGGCGCACGTAAAACCAAGGAGGATCTAGTTCATTGGCGCGATCGAACTGTATATCGCAGTGAGTGGGAAGAATACGGGCACGAGATATTCGACTTTTCCCAAGATATATCTACGGATAGACGCAAACGGCGGCGTTTGACATCGTACGATGTCACCGACGAAGAAACAGAATCTGTCTTTGGGGAAACCCACACAGAAGCCGATCAAGCTTTAGAAGTCGGTGGTGAACAAGAAGAAGAACAGCAACAAGAAGAAGAAGCAGCGAAAGCTACTCAAGTTTCGGAAGTCGAAGATGAAGAAATCGACGAGGAAGAAGTCGAAGGTGAAGAAATGGACGAGGAAGAAGTCAAAGGTGAAGAAATGGACGAGGAAGAAGTCAAAGGTGAAGAAATCGATGAGGAAGAAGAAGCTCATCTCGCTTCGGAGGTCGAGAATGATGACCTTGAAGATGGTGACGATGACGCTGATCATGCTGATCACCACGATAATGGATACGAGGAGATGGACCTCGATGAGTCTGATCCAGAACTAGCTCCCGAGCCCAAAGAAAATTCCGACGTCGAGTCAAACAAATCTTTCGCCTCTCAATTCGACTCGGAGGATTCAGGCCATTCACCGCCCCCTAGGGGACGCAAAACCAAGGCCTCCAACGTGAATTCGCAAGGCATTCATGATGAACAACCACCGACTTCCAGCTCCGATGATCTGCCACCCGGGAACCCGGAGAACCAGGTTGTGCGAAGATCTGGACGCTTTAGACGCCCCTCGGGCTAATTTTGATAAATATATGGGTTCTATACGGGATGATTATATTGTTGAATAACGATGTTATGATAGCTACTATACAAGTGGCGTTTTGGTATATTTTAGGGTAGATTGCTAACGCAAGATATATAAAGATAGCTTACAGGCCATTCATACCTACCTACCTATTCTTCCAACTCAAGGCGAGATAACCCTGTCAAACCACTCAATCATCTCACCAGTAAGAACAGAAAAAATAGGAGGGGAAAAAATAATAAGGCAGTGAACACACTAGATGAGTATTGACTGAACTCCAAACAATTGCGCCTTTTCCTTGCGGGAATTAGAAAGAAAACAACATAAAAAATAAATCACCTATCCCAAACCCCGTCCATCCATGAATCCATCTAACCACCCCCCAGACAGACAGCTGCTCCTCTTTCTGTAGGCCCGAATTTGCTGGTTTTCCCGGCTTTCAGATATTGTACAATACATGGATATTATAGTGGTAACCACCTCACTTCCCCGAGTCGTAAAGATATTTCATTTGTCCACTGATTGCATGAGTGTGTTTACAGATCCAGCGTCTTGTAGTCGGCACCCGCCTCTGCGCTCAATGGCTGCACATTGGCTCTCGCATCACCCGTCGGCTGGAAGTTATAACGGTTACCGATGCCGGTGGTCGCGGCGTCACTGATCATATTGCTTGTCTCCTCACCTGGACCCTTGAGGCTGACCGTTTGCAGGGTGTCCTGGACTTCTTTTACGCGCTTCTTGAATGCCATGCGGTCGAGGAAAAGTTGTTGGCGGGCGAGTTCAAGCTCACGGCGCTCGGCTTCGATGATCTCCTCCATCTCATTGAACTGTTGCAGCTTGATCTCGAACTTCTGAAGCGTGACGTTGACAGCGGCCGAGACCAGACGGGTCATCTCACGTTCTTCGTGGGAAGCCAGGGCGCCAGCGCGAGCTGCAGAGGCAGCGAGAGCAATGGTGGGGACAGAGGACTTAGATTGCTTTTCAACACTGCCCATCTCCACTAGCTCACCGGATGCGTCGTCCCGGGAAGTGTCCACGTCCATGGAGTCTTCTGTCTTGACAGCACCTTCCTTCTCCTTGCCCTTCTCTTGGCTCTTTTCAGTAGCGGGAACCTTGTCCAACTGCTTCCGGAGCTCCTTTCGGATTTCTTCCACGGAACGGCCCGCCGCAGCCGCAGCAACGGCGGGTTCGGCCATCTGGGCCAAAAATGCGACCACCGACAGAACAGGGTTTTCAGCCTGGCTGATGGGGTCACGGCCCGGTCCAGCACGCATGTCTGGAACTTCTTCAATATACTTATCCTCGATTTCGAGCTGCAGGAACTTCATCACACACTCCTCCTTGGTCCGGGTACCAACGTGGTTGGCGATCTGCTCCCAGTTGTCATCGAAGTTCTCCAGTCCTTCGAGTAAGAGAACAAGCTCTGAGTCGGTCCATGGTGTGTCCTTGTCAGCGGCAATGGAGTAACCGCTGTCTTCAAGTTTGACGAAATCAGAGGCATTGTGGCTGGAGGGCATTCTACCCTGCAGGAAACAGTTCGGGCAAAGGTCGTATTTAGAGTCTGGGGCCGCGGCATTTGTCGTAGCAGGTGTGGATTTGGCGTAGTGGAACCGAAGGCGAGTGCAGTCAATGCCACAGGAGAAACAGTTGAACTTCTTCTTGGGCCCTTTCGAGGCATCTTCGATCGCCTTGGTTGCTGATTCACCGTTGGCTCCGGAGCCGTCACCGTTCGTCTGCTTGTCCTTATCCTCCGCGCCGGGGGTGATCTCATTGCCTTTGTCGTCGTAGATATTACGTCTGATCTCCAGGTTCAAATCAGCCTTCGTTGCGGGGGTGGCGGACGCGGCACGATCGGTAGCCGCTAGTGGCTTCCCCGGCTTGACAAAATGGTTAGGACCAGGCTGGAAGGGCTGAAGGCCTCGTGGAGTATCCGCAATGACTCTAAAATGGCCGGTGAAGGGGGGTCCAATGTTGGAGGGGCGAGTTTGGGGATCCACCTATTTAGCAATCAGTATACCGACTGGATGAAAAGAAGTAAAGGGCGCTAACCTGATAGTTGATGAGACCCCATTGTTCGAGGAAGGAGTGCACGCGCATGATCGCACAGACATCACCGGCCAGGTTACGTCGGCATGCCGTGACCGTTAAATACTCAATCGGGTTAAGACGGTAGGTGTTGATCATGAAATCACGATAATCCTTGTAGACCGCTGCAGTCTTGCTCCGGTTACGGCCGTTAAAGAACTCCGCCAACGCCTTCTTCTCGATCGGATGAATCGTGTGCATGTCGAACCATGTGGAATAGCTAGGGAGAATGATGGCGTGTGTTTGCGAAACGAGATGCGACCGGGCGGAGGATTCAACGGATGTCTTCTGCGCAGGTTGATCCTCACCGGCGCCTTCAACACCAGACTGTGCGGCAGCATCGGCATTCTCTTCACCCTCGTTTTCCTTCTTAGTTTCGGGTTCGGTACCACCCATCTCCTCGTCTTCGGGTTCGCCTTCGGCGTTCTGGGGCTTCGGCGACGCAGGAGCATCTAGTGGATTATCAGTCCCCGTAACATTTTCGCTCTTGTTTGGAGATTTTTGACGCGATTGCGATTCTGGGTCATGATTGCGATTGTTGGCAAATCCCACGTGTGTCTGTCAGGGGGGGAGGAGAGCTGAAAAAGACCTACCGGAAGCATTTACGATATCACCGGGAGCATCCTGACCCGTAGTCGTGGGCTGAAGATCATCTACAGCGCCACTGGAGATCACAGAGTTCTCATCCATTGTGTGTGTGAGATAGAGGATGTAGAGTAAGGTCGCAACAAGGGTCAGTCTTGGCCTGGTTGACAAAGGTCAAGAAAAGGGAGGAACAGGGTGCCAACGCAACCCTCTCAGAATTGAGATATCAACAAAGGGGGAACAAAGAGTGCGAGAAGGTTGTATATGGAGAGTATAGCAATAGAGAAGGAATAGATGGGATGGAGATGGAGGGGGGGGGGGAGATGGAGAGAGGAGGAGAGGAAGAGAGGCCGAGAGAGTCGCGACACGCACGAAAACTCGCGCCAAGACTTTCCCAGGGTCTAACCATATCAGGATTAGTGGCATCTATCCCCCATTATAATATTATTGTCATCACCATCCCCTTAACCACAACTACCTTATTTCAACAAGTCACTTCATTGCAATCATTCTGTCTACACAATTTACAGCCATCATTATCAAAAGGGAAAATCATCGCTCTCATTCATTAGGAAAGAACAACCATAAAAGAACATTAAATCTCTCGAACCTCTCTATCTACTTCTGCTGAGTGTCCATAGCCACCAGCCTGTCCTTTTGGGTCTTCGCAGTGGCAGGGCGCTCTTGGATTCGGTTCAACCAAGCGTTCACATGGGGGAAGTCCTTCTCCAGATCAATGGCATCTCCCGTAATTCTCGGGACGATACCGTACCAGGGAAGAAACGCAGCGTCGACGTAGCTGAACTTGTTGCCAACGAGGTACTCGCTCTGGGCCAGTACGCCATTGAGCACACCTGACACGCGCTTAATCTCGTTGATATAACGTTCCTTGGCGCTCTCGATCTTCTCGGGGTGATATACACTGAACCACACAGCCTGGCCGAAGTATGGGCCCTGACCGCTCATCTGGAAGTGGAGCCACTGCTTGGCCTGGAAGTACTCAGGGCTGCCGGACTTAAAGCTAATCTTGTTGTCCTTGTCGTAGGTTTCGACCAGGTACTCGAGGATGGCACCGGATTCCCAGAGAGTGATGCCGGTGTTGGGGTCGATGATGGCAGGCACTCGGCCGTTGGGGTTGACGGAGACAAAAGGCTCATCCTTGATCTCGGCGAATGGGACGTACTTGGCCTCGTAGGGAATACCGAGCTCCTCGAAGACCATGACGACCTTCCAGGGGTTGGGGCCCGTGGCATGGCTATAGAGGGTGATGGGCTTGAGAGACATTCTGAGGGGATTGGAAATATGTGGGGCGTCAATTGAAATTAGGATAAAGGATAGGTAGATGGAGTAGAAAAGCAGTAGGTTTTGAATGTGATGGTGAGGGGGGAGGGGGGGGTTCTACACCTAAATACTAAATCCTCTGACAGCGGAACAAGTTGGAGAGAATGTCCGCGATGGAGAGCTCAGTTACCGATTTGAGGTTCCGCTGTGGGTGTTTCTACCGTCTCTGATTTGACGTTGTGTCTGAAACCCGGTCCCCCAGATTGCCGATGGGTCGTATAGGCTGACAAAGGGTCGTATAGGCTGACAAATGGTCATCGGTGATTAAGTTATACTTGATTCTTGTGAGTTTCATGGTGGATACCCCCGCTTGGAAGGTTATGGAATGCCTCAATTCGTTGGTATTATTGCGTATTATTAATGCATGCTTGGTAATCATCCAATTTGCCATGATGCTGACTTGAGTAATAATATACCCCTTGAGTAATTACTTCGTGACTGACTGACTGACTAACAAATCAGTAATTGACTGGCGAGTGATTTGCTTCCTAACTAGTAGTATTTAACTACATATAATGTAGTAATTAATTTTTTTTTAAATTTAACCACTATGGTTGGCTTTTTTGTGGGTTTGTTCCCTGAATTCTGTATATCCTGTGTGGTTGGATATAATAAACGGATATTGAGTTATGGCCAAATCTACCAAGTAAGTATGGATATAGATCTTATCATTATATCCTTATTAACAAGTACAGTTATATAACAGATAGATCATGCACCTCGTAAAGATTATCAAGATGGAAATAGATTAACTATTTCTTTGTTGTCCAATACTTAAATTCAACATACTGCGTTCGGTTCAACGCTAGTCTTCTCAGTCTTTTTCTGTCCAACTGGTATCTTTTTACTATTGGAGAGAAGATACATCAACTTAGGGCTGGTCTGGATAAGACCAATGGCGACTTACTTGACTGTCTACATGCTGAATTGATCCCTCGACCACCACCTAGTATTTGAACCCCAACAGCAAATCTTGTCTTTCGAGAAACACGCCCCCAAGACCAAACGAATCTCCTGGATGAGTATATGGATAAGAGAACCTGACGCCGTCCACATTAAAGACCAAAGTAATTATTCTTGAAACAACCGAAGCTAACCATCAATATGGCCATCTCCGGGACCCTCGAAGACACAGATCACCTTGAATGGAAGATGACATAATCTAGGCCCCCAAATCTGCGGGATCAACTCTTGAATGATACACTAGCGAATGCATGGAAATGTTCTCCTATCACTTTACTATCCTCTCGGTCAGAATCGATCCTACGGCTCGGCCGATGCACCTTCATTCCCCGACATGCTCCCGAGGTTCTGTCGCACCAGAATTTGTGGCCCGCGCAGTTCGATGCTAGCTAGTTTCATGCATGTGCTGCGAGTGATTTTCATGGGCCCAGGTGGAATAGGTTTTGCGAGCGCAGATACTCCTCCCAATGGTATCATATCGCTTCGATGTTGGGGTTATTAATGCATTGTCTAGGAGGAAAATAGTAGCGGCAATGGGTCCGGCAATCCCGCTAGCCACCCAGAGAGAAAAAAAAACGGGCAATCTTTGGGACCGAACCAGGTTTGATAGCCGCTTGCTTCAACATTGATTAACTACCTAGTACCAGGCATATATGTTTCTTGAATCCATCGCTGGTTAATGTGATCTAGTCTCTATGATACAGATCATTCTGTGGAGCATGGATACGACTGAGTCATGACGCTTGTGCAGGTCTGGGACTTGCGGTGAGAACCATCCATGATGATAATGTCTCTTCCAATGTTTTATGGCTGTGTTCGTTGCACACCGGAGAGCGCCGTACGCCCTTCGAGTCCTTCGAGTCATTGAGGAGGAAGTCTATAAGATTTAACCGCCAATCAGTCGATGCATTAATCAGCCATCAGTCGTGAGTCATCCAGCCCTAACTAACCCAGACAAGTACGTATTCTCGAGAATACGGGAAATCCCCGACTCAAACCAATCCTTGACAGGGCTTTGCTTGGTAAGATTAAGTGGATCTCTTTCTAAATCATTCCTCAACTGAACTGACAGGATACATTATTGTCGGATGATCCACTATACATTCTCCACCTTTTTTTTTTCTCCCCATGGCGGGATCCGAATCGGGTGCCCGAGGAAGTATTAAGTAGAAGATAAAAAAATAAGAAAAAAATAAGTTTACTCTATCTGGAGTAGTATGATGCAAGACTTAATAGTTGCCTATTCAGGCAGACAGATACTCCTAGAAACCTAACGTACATGGCATGTCATCCTTGAAGTCAACGTAATCGCCGAATCCTTCAATGACATAACCCTAGAACCCATCACCTAGGTGAACACCATCACTATTCGAACCCACGGATCAACGCCTTGATGATCCATACCAAGACCTAAATCAAAATCATATGAAAGAAAAAAGACACCATGACGCCAACCGAATCTTCCAGGCCCGATGATTGCAAAGCAAGGTATCTGATCCTCGTGTTTGCAAGCCTGGTGCAATTCCCTTTCTGGGGCTGTGGCTGGATGCGAACCCTCCACATTCTCCCCCATGACTCCAACCAAACCCTTTGCTAAGCCTTTTCTAGTTTAACGCATGGTTTTTTCAAAGGGAAACAAAGGTGGGTCAGTGTCATTTGCAGTGTTTGTTTGATCTATAGCGCCTTTTTTTTTTTTTTTAATTCCTTGAAGGGCGTCAGAGGTGTCCGGAGTTGGTCATATTAGCGATGAGGATAGTAGATTGCTAATATAGATGGAGATGGATAGAGTCATATATAAAGAGTGCGTGGTCTGCCTCTCGTTCTGCTTCTCATCAATTCAATCCAATTCCTTCTTCTTATAGATCCAGTCCGATCATATATCATATATCATACGTCATATTCCTCCTCTGTCTTGTCTTCTACCACATCCATACAAACCCTATATATACATTCCTGACCTCAGGAACTCTTGAAACAACCAAACAATCAAAACAACCTGACCTCCCTCCTACCTCAACAAATCCTCCACATTCTCAATACCACCATGTCCTCAACTATGTCCTCCAAGACTGTCTTCTCCGACGCAAAGTCCGTCCGCTCCGTCTCCTCGACAGCGTCAACCCTAAAGGGAACCGAAACACTATCCAAGAAACTGCCATCGTCCCTAAAGAAGGATACGGCCAGCAGTTCGAAGTCCGAACGCTCAGCTCGCCATAACGAGGCCATCGCTACATATCTCGCCTTGCGATGAGAGCTCAGCAAAGATGCCTCCCAACTGAGGAAGTTCTCTGTATACCATTCCATACCATACCATCATCATTGTTATGTGATGAATGATAATATGGATCGAAATGAACTTCGAGGGTAGAACAGGGTGGATACGAGGATACGATTTCAACATACATTTTATTTTTAATACTAGAGTTTTGTGGTTTGTGGTTCACTATGGGTGGATCTTTTGGCGTTTTTTTTTTCTTCATCTTGTTTTAATCTCAACGATCGATCTAAATTGTCCTTATTGACATCTATTGCTGGTTCGTTGTTTATTTTTCTGTTTGATTTGGTTCTTTGCGAAGACAATGCGTGAAAAGAGTTTGGCAACTCAACATATACCTATTCTTATAGCTGCTTTTTTAATATAACAATCGAGATAATCTAGTCAATTAACCGATTACTCCTTACTCAATGTAACTCGGACAATAATGATGGTTCATTAGAAGTTCAACGCTAAATTATATCAACAAACATAATCATTATATACTAGAACCCGGCCAACAACTCGTCCATAGAGATCGGCTTGCGCACCGCATTCGAATACCCATCGTGGTACGTCACCCAGGCCTTTCGCCCAGCCTTGGACGCCTCGCTCTGCGCTGCGTTTTCCGCCGACGTTTCAGCCTGTGGGGTTGGTTCCTGCATGATTCGGCCGAAAAAGTCGCGCTTCACGCCCGGCGCGTCTCTAGGGCGTTTGTTTCCATCCGCCTGGTTCTGGCCATCTGCGGATTTGCGATGGGCCACCTTGCCGAGCTTCGAGGAGCTCAATGCTTCAGATTGTTTGCGCATGATCTCCTTGTGGTATTCTTGATTGAGAACTTGGCGAACGGCAAACCGAACCGGTCCAGAGCTGCCACTGCCTGAAGCACTTCCTTTCATCTTGGAGAATGAAACCAGAGAGTCTACCGGCCTGTTGGGTTTATTGTTAGTTGAAAATCAGGTACCGCATAGAAATAACAGGGGTTACTTACGGCTCCATCCGATACACCCAGCCACCGTGGGCGCCTTCGTTCTCAACCCTAACGCGGTCGAAGGTCACGCGTAGTTGCGACATAACGCGAACCGCCGCGAGAACGAGAGCTCGCTCGCTCTCTTTACGGACACTAGCCACACTTCTCTGCTCTCCTGTTCCCCGAACAACGACCGGCTTCACGTCAGGAGACAGCATTCGCAGGATATTCGGGACAAGTTCTGTGATCACGCAGTCGGTTGAGCGGAAAAGTCGCATGAGCGGGGGAGGGAACGATGACTGGAACCCATTGAGGGTGGCGCGGTTCTGTTTCAGGGTTTCATTCGCTGCAAATTCCGCCCTGGGCCCCGAGAAAGGATGTTCTTCCTCTTCCTCATCATTAGCCTCATTGTGATTACGCCTGCCATACGCCGAAGCAAACAGATGATGGAACGCCACCACCGACTGGCTGAGGTACGGCATAAGCTCCCACTCTTGGTTAGAGTACACCTTTGAAGAGAGGGCATCATGAAAATGGAGCCAGTCATATGCAGCATTTGGCTTCGAGAGAAAGGTATCATCTTGAAACGATTGTAAAGGGTACGAAGTGAAACAGTCTGCAATACAGCGGTCCTGGTCACCACTGGCATCCACCATTTCCCGTAGTCGACTGATAGCGTGACGTTTTTTGAGGTCTGCAACACCGACAGGAGCCGTTGAGCGGCCATTATCAAATGGATCGATGAAAGAACTTGCACCGACAGGAGCATCAGGGAATCCAGCTCCCTCGGCAAAAACACGATCAACAATGTCGCGCACCCCTCCACGGTTCAACCCCTTGAAGAACGAGCCACCGCCACCGGAGTCACTGAGCACTTTTTGCTCTAGCCAGCTCCTTGTTAATCGAAAGGATTGGGCGCTTTCGTATCTGAGTTTATGTGCTACCCACTCTGCTGCCACTAGAACGCTTCGAATATCACCTTCTGCAGTGCCGCCCTTCCGGGAGTTGCGTTGACTGCGGCGCGAAAGTCCCCAGGACGCTTCACACAGCCGTCGCACACCGTCATTATCGGCGGGAACGCCCTCATTGAGAAATATATTCTTCATGCGGGACACGACGTTTTCCAATGGTGCCTGACGGACATGGATCATTTCTGCAACCGAGGACGTTCTGAGAGGACGCAGGCTGGGGTGGTAAAGATCGTTGCAGACGAGAATCAGCGGACGGAGGAAGCGGAAATCATCACCCTTCTTCTTCCTGCCTGTTGTGTTTTGGTCAGAATATCGAGGGGAGTTCTTCTGGTCCAGTAGGACAAGATCAATCAATGCCTTCATGAAACCTCCCTCGCCACCACCTCCACTTCCGCTGACAACTCCATCAACCTCATCGACGACGACACACACCGGCCGTCCGGCTTTTCGTACTTTTTGATCGCCCACTTCCACATTCATACCTTTCACATTCTCGGTGCCAAGAGCGTCCCTGATCCTCCCCTTCACAACATCTTTGCTTCGGTCGTCGCTGGCATTGATTTCCAAAACTTCGTAGCCTGCCTGTTTAGCACACACGTGAGCTAAGGTCGTTTTCCCCAGGCCGGGTGGTCCACACAATAGCAAAACTTTCTTGTGCATTCGCTCATCGTCCTCGTTGCCTTTCTTAGCTCTTGCTCTGGCAATGTTCGGATAAACAATGGGTTCCCAACCCTTCAGCCAGCGCAATACAGATCGATGTGTTCGTTCATCTCCAATAAGCTCAGTAAATTTGCGGGCTCGATATTTCTCAGTCCACATTGCGGTATGATGTTTTTGGTTCTTCTGTCCATCTGCGGAGGTCTCAATTGATGCCTGTACAGCAGGTGCATGAGACTCAGGACCCTCCGACTGGGACTCCGCAGCGGCTTGGTCTAACAAGCTATGGATATCAATACCGTAGTAGCTCTTCTGAGCTCTACCAGGTGCTGTGGTAGAGCGACTAGAAACTAATCGCTCGTAAGAAACCGGCGCTGCTGACATTCGCTGCCGAACATTATGCGTCTTGCCAGAGCATGTCTTTATTTGGATCGAAATTGGTTTGCGAGATGGTTCTGGAGCTGCGGGTGTTAAACTGGGAGGTTGGATCAGGTCGTCAGTCTGTTCTATATGAGATACAGGTTGCAGAGGCCGTATTTCATACGGCGTTTCCGTCGCCGCCAGGTTGATTAATTGTTCCTGAATCTCGAATTGGCTTTGCAAATGCGCGTCCCCAAAGGCTTCCATCCCATCATCATCATCATCATCTTCATCATCCAAGAAGCCACCCATGATCTTTTGTCGCTTAGGCTCAGAGGACTGCGGTGGGGCATCATGTTTCCTTTTTTGCGACTCTGGAGATGGTGCGCTCGAAGGGAAGACGACAGGCGAGGAAATGAAAGGCATTTTTGCGATTGGTGGAGACGAGGGTAGAAACACAATTGAGCGACTCGGGCTAACGTTTGCGAGTCTAGATTTTTGACACGACTTCGTAGGGGTTTCTGTTCTGGTTAGTACATGAAAAGTATGGCTCGCAGTTACGGTAAGGCCTGCCCACCCGGTCTTATGTCCTCGTCACTGCGAAAGACATCAGACAGATTCCAAGCACGATGCTGAATGACCACTTTGTTGCGGAGTTTCTCGGCCTTCTGGAAGTTCAAGACCTCGAACTCGTCAGAGAATGAATCGGATAGAGGGTCTGTCGGGGGAGCGTCTGGTGCTTCGGAATGGAGGTAGAGGGCGGGATCGAAAGATGGAGGGACCGATGGGGGTGAAGGCGTCATGAAAGAAGTACAAGAATGAAGGAGTTTGGTAGTGACAATTGGCTCTGACGGAGGGTTGTCGCATCGTCTGCACTTTGATGCTCTATCGGGCGACGCGTTGAGACGCGCTGCGACGGAACACGCTAGCCCAAATTGGTCATGCATATTATGTAGTAGCCAATATCACGTGATCTGGTTCAATATTCGTCTTGTAACTGGTGCAAGGAGGGGAAGAAAGAAAAGAAACAAGAAGCAAAAGATCGAGGGAAGCAAAGTAGAGGGTCGTGGGAGGAGAATACCCCGATTCGGAAGGAGCAACCAATTCATTGATGTGAGGCAACAAGGCGTGGAAACTTCAAATGAGAAACAGTCACCCATCCCCTGGCAGTATCTAATGATCCGCAGTCCTGTGGTACATTTTGGTGAGATACTGTTTCCCCATCAAATACATTTGGTTTCTTTCTGTTGTCCAGTCCGACTCTCCTTGCTCTCCTTCAAACCTCCGCCGAATGGCACCTGATCCTCTTGCTATCCCAGATCCCTCCGCGTTGACGAAACCAGAGCATCTTTTCCATTTTGCATCCTCGCTATCCAACCCGGATCCAAGATCTAGCCACCGCGTCACGACTATCGCTCGGCCCTCACTACCACAGTCTCTTATATCAATTTGAAAATCCGCATAGCAAGTCCCACAATATAAGTCTTCTAAGTCAAGCGTACTTTCCCTGCGATACCCTTGATCTCTGACCCTGTTGCGTATATATAATTGAATCTCAGAAGACGTTAGATTAGTCAAGCAGCATATAGGCAGGGGTTCGAAATATCCCAAGAAAACCCAATAAAAATTCGCCTGATCCCAAGACATCAAAATCCAGCTTTGAATTTTGAGCCCTAATCCTGGACCAATATCCCCATTCAAGATCTGTGGTTCGATAGATAGCAGAGTGGTCACTGATGCCCATTTCTGGCGTGTACATACATCTGTAATGGCCAAACTGCACAAGGGAATACCATGAGGGAAGCCAAAATAATGGCGTTTCATTGCCAGAGCAAGATGACCGAATTCGAACCGATAGTCAAATCCGGAAGAGTGCATAGAAGCACAGCAAAGAAGACATTGGCGCCACTCTTTCTCTCCTGGCCAACCACTTGTGTACTCCGCGTAGGGAGTGGGTATTATCTGCCGCGGTTCCCATTTCCATGGAGGCTCGACTGGATGCAGCGTGGTGCAGTACTTGCAAAAAAGAGTATCGTCGACTGTCTTTATCGATTCGCTTCAAAAAGACCTCTTTGAGATACCTGTCTCGTATTGCGTCCCAAGCAGATGTGCCTACAATCCTCAGCAATTCCTTGTTGCAGAGAACCAAGCACGCTGTATCCACGGGATGGAGGTATTGGTTTGTAATTATTCGGAGTATTCCATGGGGTAGCCGTTCAAGTATAGATACTTGGGGGCTGCGAAAGGGGAAGAAATTAAGCAGGCGAGTAAGAAAACTCATCGTTGGTTCGTAGCTTCAGAAGTTGAGTCGATGAGGCGTATGGTGTTCAGAAGCGTCGACCGTAGACTGATGTCCGATCGGTTTTTGAAAATTTCAAAGCTGAACATTGTATGTCAACCCATGTTCATAGTTATCCTTTTTGCCTGACCAATAGTTGTGCAACCATGATGTAATTAAACTTAGAGTAAGTAGCCAATTCGGTACGGAGAAATTCTTCCTGTCAAAGCACCATGTAAGCATCACAGCCTTGAGAATGATGTTATTTCTTTGAAAATACCAGGCTTCCTAGAACACCGGGATGGCTGTTGATGTTTTTAACACGCCGAATGGACCCAAGATCGGTTCGGGCCGAACCAGTGGTTCGAGGGCCCAGGTTACCTGAGTTAGTGTGCACAATAATATTCGTATGCCGAAGTATATCTCTTTACGAGTTTCCTACATATAACAGAGACATGAAAAATGCAAGATTTTAGGGATAGAGTTACATTACAAAATCATATAAATTCTATGAAAATTCAACTTCCTTCCACCTGGTCCAATACGACCACCATCTCAATATTCCTGGCAGCAACCTTATCAAGAGTTTAATTGAAACGGCGAAGACTGTTTCGCTGTCGGATTGCGCAGGTGATATATCACTTACTTGAATGTGAAATAACTCTCGCACCATGTTTATATTATTCCAAAATAATTATGATCTGTCGAAGACTCGCAGCTGAATCGGGATCTGATATCGCTATTGGTGGCCATATTGATGGTGACATTGCGAACGTCATAAGCCGCTCTAAAGCCTTCTAAATGAAACTACCTGCTCACTCAACAGCGAACTTCATGTTGAATAAAACAGAAAAAAAAGAGAATTAAGATGAAAAAAAAAAAAACATACAACAGCGTTTGTATGGTGGTGGTCACCAGGCGCTGCGTGGGCGGCTTGCCGCCCTATTCAGTCTCCTTCAGGGCCCTTCAGCCTTTTATTCACCCATCTAAATATTATCCACCCACGCCAGAAAGGAGTTGCATTTAAACAAAAATAAGAAGAGTAAGTCCCCTCCCCCCACAACCTAATAATACAGTCTACTCAATTTATTTCCTATTCTTTTTCTTCAATTATATCTATATTCCATTAAAGCACACGGCTATCCTATTACTAAAGCTTGGAAAATATGGCAGGAAAAGATGGATTTGATCAGATAGTTAATCTGGATAACCATAATAATACTGAAATAAATTGAGCGGTCCTCCCTCGCACCGAAAAGAAGTATAATCGAGCACTTCGGAGATTTAATAAGTAAGTTATTATAAATAGATAGATATTAAATATTAATATGCCGCATAGAAATTAAATCTCTAAGAAAGCAAAATCAGAGATCTCCTAATAAAAATACTGTATACCGCATTCCAAGATATTCATTAATTCTAGCAGAAAGTCGGATCTCTAATACTAAGAGTATCCAAAATCAACTATCCGTAATAGTAGAAGATCACGGACATAATAACTAAAAAATAGCGGTAGAAAAAAGAATAACCTAAGCATGTTTTTCAGATATTCTAGATCATTTTAGAGAAAGTCAAACCCACACAATTTCTTTATTTAATTATTTTTATTTTATAATGCGTCATCAGCTTAACTAAATTAAAGTCTAACAGGCAATATATAGATATATAATTATAAAATACTACTCTATCTAGTTTCCAGCACTTTTAATCATATACCTTGTCTCTACCATCTATGCAGACCTACCCGAGATAATTACTGCTGTTGTTAGGTTTAACAATTACCCCCGACCCAACACCTAATATCATCTTCTTCGGAACTAATGCGCATTGGATGCGATCCAGTGAAATAAATACAGCTTGCCCCAGCCCTTACGAATGCTCGCGAACCAAAGTCGCCCAGAGTTGTCGAGATCTAGCCGAATGTAGACCTGT
This sequence comes from Aspergillus nanangensis, assembly GCA_015844325.1. Lineage (NCBI taxonomy): Eukaryota > Fungi > Ascomycota > Eurotiomycetes > Eurotiales > Aspergillaceae > Aspergillus > Aspergillus nanangensis. The sequence goes on along the minus strand of VCAU01000002.1, from coordinate 642,985 downwards.
ATCTTACTTCCCTCTTGTGCGTATCAAGGCTTTTTCTTGAAAAGGGGTTCCTTTTTTTTTTAGTGGCTACAAAATCTATTTCCAGTTCATGGAGATCCTGTTCGAATTTATATACTCGGGTATCTCAACGGTAAACCCACCCGTTCTTGGATATTTCCCACTGGTAGTTGGGACGGGTAAATGCACTATGGTTTCCGGCAGACAAACGAAGAGTCCAGTGGGCTTTCTTGAGCACAGGAGGTCAAGTTAAATGAGATCCTTGTAAATGTTCACCCATTCCTTACATGTCAGGGGTTGTGGCTTGGCTTTTAACGTGGACGTTCTGTTTTGGCCAAATTTCTGGGACATGCCGTCTTCCGAATATTGTTTTATCAATAAACCCATCCCTTACCTCCAGTCCTTGTTGGTGGGGGGGGTAATGCGTACGGTACGGCATGGTGCGAGAAAGATTAGGTAGGTTAGTGTTTGTAAAGTTGAACATCCAATGTATATTAAAAGACTGGTCTCTTTACACCACTCAATCACATATCAGACATCAAGATCTTTAGCTCTCCTGTCACAGGGGACTCTTTGTGGGTTATCGAAATTATACAACAAAAAAAAAACGGATGCCAAGTCTCCAATTATTGACCTAGCGTGTCGTTCGTGAAAAAGACCGTATGTGCGTTGAACCAGTAAGGTAGTAGCTCTACACGGCAACCTTGGACTAAGATGAGGGGTCGGTTAGGTAGGAAAGGAGAGTCTCTAGAATACCTAAGAATTATATCGAGAGAGAGAGAGTCTCTCCTTAGTCAGGGGCGCTCTAGGCCATCTCAGTCCTTCTAGGGAGAAGGAAAAAAAGGTAAACTCCCCCAAACCGGAATCGAGCCGGTGACCTTTCGGTTATATGTTTCCATTACAGCCGAACGTGATATCCAACTACACCATCGGGGGTTTCTCGTTGAACGCTCGATTTTATTTATAACTATTAGCTGGGGTACTTATCTGAAAATAAAAATAGATCGAGAGAGAGTCTCTCTTTAGTCAGAGATACTTTAGGCGGCTATCTTAGTTCTTTTAAAGAGAAGAAAAAAAAGATGAACTCCCCCAAACCGGAATCGAGCCGGTGACCTTTCGGTTATATGTTTCCATTACAGCCGAACGTGATATCCAACTACACCATCGGGGGTTTGATGGATTAAGGTTCTCTATTTCTTCTATTGATGCTTTTATTATTTATCAGCACACTTGCAATGCTTATTCTACATTTATGACCCCTTCCGCCCAGAGTTTGCTATTTAGGCTATACAAATTTTAAAAGATGCTAGGCTAATAGGCCCTTATGTATATTAAAAGGTAAAAAAATTTTGCAGATCAATTATGTTCTCGTTCTGGAAATTATGCGGTAGTATTACGCTACTAGGTAGGTATATATATATATGTTGCACCTAATCTTCCATACCAACCACATGCGATTTATTCCTTTCCCTATAATCCCTCGAATACTATAGTGCATATTACGAATCCAACACTTCCTGGATTATCGCCCCCCCGGCCCCCCCTTCTATGCCGCCAATCAGCCGAGAACCAGCATACTCTACCAGCGAAAAAACCCGCTATCATGTAGTTCACCGGGCTACTCACCCTACCTATCCCGTGCGGTTTATTAACAACCATATTCGATAATTTCTCCTACAGTTTCTCAGTTCCGTTGAATACTCATACAAGACACGCCCCTAGAATTTGACGTACCTCGGGTCATTCCTTATCATCGAAGCCTGAAGCAAAGCGAGAATCTGCGGCAATGGCAAGTAAATCCCCGAGGATCAAATAAATTCTTTCGAAATGGCGAAGAGAACGGGATGAAAAGTTTCTAGGTCGACTGAGAGAGAAATGATCAGGGAAATTCCGTTGAATTGGAACTGGATAGAAGTATATGACCCCCTCCTATAAAACCAAGAAGTAATCAGCATAACTCCGCTCATGAAATAAGATACCAGGTCCCGGAAACTGGATAAGAAGATCGAATAGAATATCATGACTGCTAGAAAAGCCATCTCCAGATACTTTCCTCGAATTATTTTACCGGTACCCAGCCATGAAAGCTATGTACGATATGCCACAAAAAAACACTGCAAGGAATTTGGTAGGGGTAGGGAGATATTACATTGATGTATTCCTAAAAATCATGCTAAAATCACATCGCCCGTGTGAATTTAGAGTACGATACATGTAACATTGTAATGATATTATATATAGAATAAACACATTTAGTAGACACAATAGCATAGTATAATAAGCTACACAATGCCTGTAGATTCTTAGGATGGAGTATATCAGTAGGGATATGAAAACTAAGCAGCTCTACTCACTCTCTGGTTTTAGAATGCAGACGCAAGTGCGTTGTGTTATCTCCATATAATTGCTTTAGCTAATAGTTATAAATAAAATCGAGCGTTCAACGAGAAACCCCCGATGGTGTAGTTGGATATCACGTTCGGCTGTAATGGAAACATATAACCGAAAGGTCACCGGCTCGATTCCGGTTTGGGGGAGTTTATCTTTTTTTCTTCTCTCTAGAAGGACCGAGATAGCTAACGTATTTCACAAGCGAGCCGCCATCTGTGTGTATCCCATATAAATTGGCACTTTTTATGGTTACAATATCTCGACAACTAGAAATGATGAACACCTAAAATCTAATATTCATACTAATATAATATTATAGATATATATACTAAACAGAGAAAAGATTATATTCAGTAGTTTAACAGGTAATATAAATTACGATGTATTTTTTGTAATATATATATGTGAAGAATCTACTAGTACAGGGTAGATTGGCCTGTTAATCAGGTGAATAGTAGAAGAAGGTATCACTGGATTCAATCCTAGACTGATTCTTGGGGTTTTTAGAATCAGGGAGTCCCCTAAACAACTAATATACAGGGGGTCTCCCCTATCCCCATAGATGGGATAGTGGTGATATCTATAGCTTCACCCCCTATAGAGATGGAGGGGCAGTAAGATAAGGAAAGCGGAACACGTGACACTGATATGATCCTACCGGAACTAATAAGAATCCTTATCGGTCCCTCACCGGAACTAGCACACTGTTCAAATTAGTATGCCAAGCCTGCGGCTATCTGTAACAACTATGCCCCCTTCCCTATTTCGGCTGTCCCAGCCGAATAACCTCAGGATTTCTTAATTAGGCCAATACGAGTAGATTGACCCAATTTCCAGCCAATTTGAAGAAGAAATGGTCGAGAAAAGTAGTAGTAAAGTAGAGGTGCAGGTTTGTTTTGGTGAGGTGGACCAAGACGCGTTGTCCCAGGAGACGCGTTTTCTTTGTTGTTCCGCCTGCTTTTATTCTCCTCCACGCTCACTTCTCTCTTCCTAATCTGCACTTCGTTTGAGCTTTGCGACCGAGAAACACCTTCGAAACTGTCCCATTTCGCCCATCATGCCTCGCCGCAACCTGAGAGCGCATGCAATTCGTCCAAAGATCTACTTTTCTATGCCTTGTTTGAGGACCTGTACCAAAGAGTACACGCTTGATATGGCACAGCCCGTTCCCTTTTCGGTTGACTGTCTTCTTGATGCAACTGCATCTGTGTTGTGCCATCAGTGTTCGGCACGGAAATCCTTGTGTTCACCGGTATGTTTCCTTTCTGATTCGGTAGGGTTTCATCAGACTAATCATGGCAATATAGGCATCTGCTGGCATGCTGGGAAACGCGAAAGAACTCAGTGTGGCCATTGAGACTTGTCGGACTGTCTTTTTTGTACGCGTCCAGGGCACCCTTGACGAAAATAAGGAAAACGATGTGGATATGGATCCTGCGGTTTTGGAACCCGTTTCGGCGGCGATCCTAGGATTGGTCAAGGCATTTGATAATGCGGAGATGGCTCATAGGAAGGAGCACCGTCTAACTGACTCCAAGAAAACTAAAGCGGTTTGTTTCTTGTTCCTGTTCTTTTTCGGCATGGGTTCGCTAATTGCTTTGTTATGATCAGGCGGCTCTCCGTGAGTATCATGATCACCTCAATGTTCGCCGCGGTCTCCCCAACAGTACGCCTCTGCTTCGTCTGCTCCCTGGAGATGAAGGGTATGTCGCTTGGCTGGCTGCCAAAATGAACTTCGAGCAACGGATCGCGGCTGTGTTGCGAGACTATTTCGAAGGCGCGGACGCCACGACTCTGAGTTATGATTTTGACAACGGCTTAGACTTGTCTTTGGGCTGGGATTTCCTTGATGAGTTGTGAACTGTTCGGTTGGGTTCCCATACCAGTCCGACGTATTGTCACTGGAACATGGTGAAGGCTTTGTGTTCGGGCTGCATCGGTGGGGTTTCGGCAGTATTTTGATCGTTTTGTAATTTGACATCGCCTTTTCTATTGTTATACCCAAACAAGGCTAGATTTTCTGCAATGCCAATGTTTTTTCGTGCTTTCTGTTCTGTGTTGACGCGTTTTCGACGCGTTTTCGCTGTAGTTCCTCCGTACCTCAGTAGGAACCAGCCAACCTATATAGGGAATCACTTAACGCGTCAACACGTACACGGTCAGGCGGCCTTGATACCTCAGGCAGTGATCATGATAAAACAACCCCGGTGCCTCAGGCAGCCACATCACATGACTTTTGATGATATATATATCATTCAACTCGAAATTTCTTCAGGAATTCGAAATTGTTGGTGATTCAGTCTCTTTCCTTACTGTTTTCGTGGCCTTCCTCGTTTTCGCGAGGGTAGTGACTTTGCCTGATGATCTTATCTATACTCACTAATGAGTTGTGGACTATTCGCCATGTTTTCTTCGGCGATCCACTGATCATACTTACTAGGCCAACCTGTCTACTTGACTAGGTAATACCTGCAACCTTCAAAGATTTGATGATTTTTAATCTTTTCAACCTCCCATTCATCCTCATCTTGTAATTCAGGCATGGGCATAACATCGTCTTGTTTTTGACATATTTTCCAGGGCTCTAATCTTGATACATGAAACACATTGTGGATCCGATCATATTAATTAAACAGAGCCAGGCGATACGCCTGTGTTCCTACACATTCCAGCACTCTAAAAGGGCCAATATATGTGGGAGCAAGCTTTCTAGGAACCTTTAATCTCAAATTCTTTGTTGATAAGCCAACCATATCTCTCTTTTTGAAGGAGATTGCTTTATGGTGCTTGTCAAAGTGTTCCTTTTACTTTTCGGTTGCTTTTCGGTAGCTTTTCGCCAATTCTTCTTGACGTAAACTATCGTGGGTTGTGGCCAAGCAGAGAATGTGAAGGTATATCCCGCATTCCAAAGAAGTTCCTGGTGATCCCCCGAGCGCAAGTAGGCTTGCAGTATTCGTAAGCTATTTGGGTATGGGTATTTAACAAACCATCGGGCAGTCTTACCTCTTTAAGTCAAAAATCACCCCTTTCGCAGATAGCTCTGACCTTGTCATTGAGCGTATTTTCGAGGGTAGTCTCGAGGTTTTGGCCTTCTTCGGAGGCAAGGAATTCGCAGTACCGGGGGTACTTTCCCCTAGTTTTCTCAATGAGGTGTTTCAGGACCAAAGTGCGATCGATTGGCTGTCTTTCTGAAAGATCAATCGAGGTCCTAACAGGGGTTTTGAAGGAAGTCACAGAACTTTCAGATAGGTCAAGTAATAAAATCTCAGGCTCTGATTTATCTCCAGCTTCAGAATGATCATATGGATTATCCCTATGCTCTGGTTCTTTATCGACTCCAGGTCCATGGTCCTTTAAAGTCTCCACTGATTGTGGTTCTTTACCTGGGCGACGTTGACCGATTGGGAATTCCAATGTTTGTGACGGTTCAACCGCGACAGGGTCGTCTTCGAAATAATCAATTTCGTATTTCAGTCCATTGTCACCCTCCAGAAGGCTTAGTGAGTCGGGTATTTCTCTTTCTGCGTTTAAATGCTGACGCCGAATCCAATTCAACCACCAGTAAAAGACCTTCTTATAAAGACCGTAGTTCTCAATCTCGGCCTGAATATCAATATGTCACCCTCCTCTATATCGTGGCGGCGAAGAGGGACACGATCTTTTGAATTCCTCTTCTAATCGATATTGAATGGAGCGTCGAAGATTTTTTTGTCTTTTGTTTCATTTTCGGCCTTATCTGGAAGACTGCTTTCGGGAACCTGCAAATCAAAGTTGTCGATAAGAAATGTTATGAGTTCAAATAGGATAGAGCTGTGTGTTTGAAAATACTCAAAATCTTCGGTTCTGAACGCAGCTAGAGCATCATCTGCTTCACCAGAACAAAATTCGCTACTAGGGATGTTAGTCTACCCATGAGGTTTTAACTTTAGGAAACTACCTCATTTTCATATATTCGGTTCGAACACTGTACTAGGACCCTCTGATGTGATTCAGTCCAATGATATTAAAGATGGCACTTTATGAGTGATTACAAAGAAGGGTCCAGGTAGGCAAAAGAAGAAGCTGTTTTGAGGAAGATGTTGGTGTGGTCAGAGCCCACTTCTCATGTATCTGTGCCCTGTTGGTACGCCGTGGGATGAGCCTGGTATAAGTAGCTAGTCTGCCCTTTCAATGATTGCTTTGATTGTGACATGCAGGCAACCGGAGTTCTTCAGAAAATAGATAGACAGATCTGAGATATATCCTTTGTTTGGTATGTATGCTATAAGTGTCTTACTTTATTGGCGGAAGCAGGTAGGAGGTTTGTTATTCAGAAGCCGACCGACACCCATAAAGAAAGAAGAGATTGAGCAGAAGGTAGTCTGGTTGTGCTTTCCCGGCGTTTAAGTTGCGCGGTTCTTGTTTTCTTTCCTTGCAGTTCTTTTCATCGTGTCAGTAAAAAAAAAAAAAAAAAAACTAGTATAACGAGAATAAAGAAGCACCGTATCGGGAAATCAAGTGATGCGGGAACTTCCACATGTATGGCCACTCGACCCCTCTTGTTGTACCCACATACACACTTCTACCATTACGGTGATCATCAAGTTTAGTTAGTTTCTAACTTATTTCTATCAATTCAAGTTGTTCCTGTCAGTACCTAAGCTAAGACAGACACGCTAACCCCTTTTCAGTGACATACCCCGATATGACTGACCCCGTGATTGCCACCATGTGAACGAACGCAGAAAAGCTCAGATTAAGAGATAATATGACAGTATTGCTTTAACATTGGGACTCGGTATACAAGGCTACGCGGGGATTGAGCTATTATGCCCATGGTTGGCAATCTGGTTGTAGATATCTGGGATATCAGGACGACCAAACTGCCGGGATGACGCCACTAAAGCAGTGAGGAACGCATATAGTCTTCCAGCAGCCTGATTATTGCAGACCGCTCGAAGTCTGACGATTGAAGGTATTCCGCCAACCGTAACGCCGAGCAAGCATCCACGCCCTCCTTCTGGAGAATCTTTTGCACGAAACCATCCAGCCCTTTACACACCGACCAATCTAATGCAGAAAATCCCTGATAGTCTCGAGCGTTGATATCCAGCCGCTCGTGGTCCAGAAGTATATATATTATCTTCTGGTTGGCACCCTTTACAACTTGCACGAGCGAGGGTTGGCCTGCCCATATATTATTGATATTAATCGCAGAAGCTTTCAACAGGAGTGCTACCGTCTGAAGATAGTTTTTATCTATTACAAGCTATAATGGAGATTTGATCACCTCCGCCTTTGCATTTAAGAAGAGATCATTCCGGCGGAGAAGTTCTACTATCTAGTAGTTTCTATTATCCGCTGCCCAGCAAAGCGGGGTCCATAAAATATAATCGGTCTTATTAGGATCGAGGTTAGGATATTCAAGCAGTTTCTCAGTAATTACTGTACTTCCATATTATACGGCATGGTGCAGAGATATAGAGCGCGCTCACCTGCGTTCTGCTTACTATCAGTGGAATAATAATGAACCATAATGTCTACACCGCGAATATCCCAAATAGAAAAAAAAAAGCCATCGGGAGGACTAGAAAAGCCCGTACGTATGTATAGAGATCAAAATATATGGTATATTGGCCCTCCATCTAACCCCCTAAAAAATCTGGCATCATATAGAGAGAAAAGAAATTCATGATACAAAAAAAAAATAAAATGCACGAACGAAAAATAAGATCAAAACCTAGTCTATGCCTGGCTCTTCAGCTTCTCAGTCAACTCCGGAACCTTCTCAAACAGATCACCCACAAGGCCAACGTCAGCCACCTGGAAGATAGGCGCATCGGGGTCCTTGTTGATGGCGGCGATAACTTTGCTGTCCTTCATACCAGCCAGATGCTGAATGGCACCAGAGATACCAGCGCAGAGATAGAGCTGAGGAGCGACGTTCTTGCCGGTCTGACCGACCTGGAGACTGTTGTCGGCGAAGCCGCTGTCGACAGCGGCACGGGACGCACCAATGGCGGCACCCAGCGAATCGGCCAGAGGCACGATCACGCGGTCAAACTCCTCCTTCGACTTGAGACCACGGCCACCGGACACCACGCGGGGGGCGGTACCCAGGTCGGGACGCTCCGACTTGGCCAGCTCTTCCGACACCCACTCAGTCTGAGCGGGGGCCTTGGGGTCAACACCATCGGCGATCTCGGCAGAACCACCCTCGGTCTCGAGACCCTGGAAAGCGGTGCCTCGCACGGTAATAACCTTGGTAGGGTCGGAGGACTGGACGGTCAGGATAGCGTTTCCGGCGTAGATGGGGCGAACAAAAGCTGCGGGGGACTGTTAGTAACTACCCTTGAGATCCCTTCGATCCCTTCAAGCGTGGGAGAATACATACTGTCTTCGCTTTCAATTCCAGTGATATCGGAGATCTGCTGCACATCAAGCAACGCAGCCACACGGGGCAACAGACTCTTTCCGAAGGCCGAATGACCGGCGATGACGTGGGTGAATCCACCGTTCTTGATGTTCTCAACGAGGAGAGGGGCATAGTTTTCCGGGAGACCCTATATAGAACTCATCAGATTAGTTTCCTGACTCTTTATTTTTTTTAATTTATTTGTTGGATCGGCATCCCACCTTCTCATAGGCCTCGCTGTCTACAGCCAGCACCTTGTCCAGACCCTTAATCTTGGCGGCCTCGGCGGCAGAGGTTCCCTTAACGGCATTACCGGCGACGAAGGCGGTCACGGATCCTCCGAGCTTCTGGGCGGCGGCAATGGCAGAGAGCGATGAGGCTTGGAGTTTACCGTCACGCTGTTCGAGAACGGCGAGTGTGGAAAGAAGGCGGGCGAGGGCAGAGGCCGTGGGCTGGTTAAAAGCCCGCGGAGCAAATTGCGAACGAACAGCCCGGAGGGCGGAGTGACGGAGGGCGGGGATCATGGTGGGAGGATTTCAATTGGGATAGATGGTTAATTAAATAAAATCAGTGAGAGAGCCTGCTCGATCAATCAATCAATGGTGATCGGGGGCTTTGGAAGAGGAGGGGCGTGGATAGGTCGAACGAGGTCGGAGAGTTCACGCATTCACAAGGGCCGAGGAAGAGCGACTAAAAGGTTAAGTAAGCTCAGTCTCCGGTGTGCAGAACGCAGGCGGGCCGTGGTTATCGTCGGAGTAGCCAAAGCAACCAACAACACCCGCCGATCCTCGGTTAATCAGCGGGTTCTTCCCTATGCAAATAGGCTGTTCAACTACTCTTCCGCCGGATCATATTATACGAAGATCATAAGTAAATGATTATAATCCCTAAGAGAATTTATTAATTTATCAAGACAAAATTAATCACTTTTCTTTCCTTTTCCCAAGGGTATTTTGGTCTTCTACATAGTTGGAAACTCGAAAACGAAATCGCACGTGACACGCAATGCGCCGCAAAAAAAATCCCCCAGATATCGAATAGTACAACAGGAGCAACAATTCCGTAGAACACCATATGTAAAATCAATTATTCTTTATGAAACCGACTTTCTCTTCTTCTTCCCGCCGGTGGTCTTAGTCTCGCCCTCTGCAAGCGCCGTGGCCTTCTGCTTCTGGAGCTTCTCTTTCCGCGCCGCCAAGTCCTCATCTTCCTCCGTCGCCGCCTTCTTGGGCTTCTTCGACTTCTTGTCCTCCTCAATAGCCTTGGTGGCGGTGGTGGTGGCACTGTCGTCGCCGATCTGCTTGCGCTTCTTGGACTTCTTGTCGCCTTCAACGGCCTTGACATCGTCGGCAGCCTCTTCCACTACATCGCCGTCCTCTACCCACAATTCACTAGCCAGCCAGATCGGCATTGCCATGGTGTTAGCACCCTTGATGTGGAGGGCTTTGATATTCCGCCAGCCCTTTGTAATGAACTTGTCGGTCAGTCCTTTGACAACCGCTTCCACATTCTCCGCCAATTGCTCGGGAGTGAACTTCGACGAGCCCACTCGGATGGCGGCGGTCGTGGCGGGAGCCAGCTGCACCGGCGCGCAGCTCAATGCCTTCTCGATTTCCTTCGCCACAATAGCGGTAGAAGCGAAAGCGCTGTCATCCTCCTTGGACTTCTTCTTAGGGTCCTTCTTCACCTTCTTGCCATCCACCTTCTCGATCTCGGCGATCCGAACAGGGATCGGCCGCTTGCTGGACTTGTAGAAAATTTTCCCAAGGGTGTTGACCAGGCGCATGATGATGCGGTCGTCTGCGAGGAACACATCATGTTCCGCCAGCAACTGTCGGCGGCTTTCAAAGCTCTGATATCTCGCCTTCAGTTTAGAGTAACCGATCACACGCTCAATGCGGGAGGAGAGATGTTGGGGGAAGGCATCATCCGCAACGATGTTCTTGACCGCGCGCTGGGGGTCGGCGGTGATGAGACAGACACTGAGCGATGTGGAGGCATTGAGAGAGTGAGGGATGGAAATCTTTCCGGGCTTCAAGCGGTTCTTGTCAACGACATGCTTTTTCGTAGTGAGCACGAGCCAGACGGCTTCGTTGTGGAGCGAGGTTTCCTCGTCGGAGTCGTCGTCGTTGTCTCCAATAAGGGTCTTCTTTGTCGCAGACTCTTCCTTCTCATCCTGTCTCGTTTTGATGTGTCGCAAAAGTGCAGAAGAAGCTCTAGAGACCTGGGACGAAAAAAAGTCAGTCGCTGCACGACGGCAAGAAACCACAATAGCGAAGAAATTGTAAACATACCTGGCTGTTGTCGAGCTGATAAGGAGACCCAGAGGTCACCTTGGTTGTAACTGTCTTTGAAGACACCATTGTTGCTCGAATGGAAATTTTTGAGGGGCTTCAAAGGTCTGGATTTGGTGGTGATGATCGAAATAATCGGTCTCAAAAAGGAAAAAAATTAAATTCTCGGGAAGGCGGTGGGTGTGTTCTGCCGGTCTTGGCGGTGAACCCAACAGTCCTACTCCCCTTTGCGGTTAGTGCGTTTTGAGTATCATCAACATTTGATCTCTGGGGCATCCGATACAGCACAACAACAGATTTGAATCCACTTTGGGAAATTATACGAGATAATGCATAAGTCCTGGTCTTTTGTATATTATCTACCGTCATCTATCTGCATATTGGCCCAGAAGTAGACTAGGTCTTGGCATCATCCTTGTGTGACCTGAACTAATAGATTCAATCTGGAACTGAATTAAGGTACTCCTAGTGTTGACTGATAAAGCATAATATTTTGAGATACAATCAAAGCCCATGCATGAATGCGCCGAATGATCAACTGATCAATAGGAATGAGATTCCGACGAGTGGCACATTCTGCCTCGGCATTATTAGGATGATCTCCTCCCTCATACCCCATTATTATTCCTTCTATTCCACCACCTGATCTGATAAGATGGGATCAAATATCTCCAGGACAGATTTTTACACCATTTCTGCTTATTCGAGAAACGCTGTAACTCACAGTCTCTCGATACTCTTCCCTAATCATAAATCCTTTCATCGTACCCTTTCCCCACCATGGCAGAGTATCAGCATCTAGCCACCCCGCATCCCCAATGGGCCGATGTACGTATTAGGGATGACATCTCAATAAAAAAAAAAAAAACCACTTCTAACAACAACAGTACCCCAACAATCTTCCCCCCGGTACACGTCCTGTGGGTATGACACGGGATCGCCTACCGATCCAACCCCAACCAGGCCTTGACATCGAGGAATTCGACATATCCGCTCGCGATGGATATCTGATCAGAATCCGCTCTTACAGGCAATCCGACACCACTGATCTGCCCCTCCTAGTCTACCTCCATGGTGGAGGATTCGTGACAGGCGGTCTCGAGACAGATGAGGACTCGTGTCGACTCATCGCGGCGAACATTCCCGTCGTGGTCCTCAACGTCGAATATCGCTTAGCCCCAGAGAATCTCTTCCCCGTGGGGTTCGAAGACAGCATGGATGTGGTCCGGTGGGTAAGTTGGGTGACTACGTCTTCTTATAGTCTCAGCACACTCTTGCTAAATATCCTCCTTAATTCAAGGCTGCGTCTTCAGCAGGGCAAATACAGCTATCGACTAATTTACGAAAAGGGTTCATCCTGGGCGGAACCTCAGCCGGCGCGAACTTCACCGCGGGGATCGCGCATCGCTGCCAGGAGGAATACGTTTCGCCCTCGCTGACAGGGCTTCTCTTTCTTGCAGGAAGTTTCTGCCATCCCGATGTGCGGCCACCGAAGTATCTGGATCGGATTCTCAGCATAGATGAGATCACCGACGCCCCAGGCTTGACCAAACAGCAGATTGACTATTTTGCGGGTGAGTGAAAGCGTATCATTTATTCATAGACCCCTCATATTGACATCGATGCCCTATAGCCAAATACGCTGCACCCCCCGATGACAAACGTCGCTCCCCATTGTTGTATGAATCCCATGCAGGCGTGGCTCTGAGAGCAGCATTTTATATCTGTGGCTGGGACCCTCGTAGGGATGAATCCTTCCTCTTCGAAAAGCTATTGCAAGAGGGTGGGGTACAGACGCAGGAGTATATCTACCCGGGTCTGCCTCATGGGTTTTGGACGACATGTCCCGATCTGGAAGTGTCGAAGGCATGGCAGCGGGATCTTCTGGAAGGGGTGAAATTTGTCTTGGGGATGGCTAAGAGTGAGTAATTCCCCGCTGTGCGTATACGTTGTGTGCGAGGGAAGCAATGGAAATTCCGTCAATGATACACTGGGCCTACAGAGTGTCTTGGATTCCCCCCGTTCTCTTCGTTGCATGTCGATCTACTGGACTTCAATACAATAGCGTTTACCAGCTAAAATCAGTAATATACCTCCACTACACTAGGACAAGTCTAAGTGGTTTCAAATATGAGCAACAATCTAAGCCCCTGTCTTTTTTTGCAGAAAGAATTGGAGATCCGCTATAGACCCGGAAAACAATATGCCTTTGCCTTTCTTTAACATCCTTTTTTTTTTTTCTTAAAAAAAAAAAAGATACGGCCATAAATATTGTCGTTCAAGCGTCTCATGGTGGGAAAAAGGTGACCGGAGTATTTGGGATGTGGTGAGGAATATGCCGGTCGGTGAGATATTTAGAGCTGCAGGAAGAAGTTAAAAGCAGGAATAAACCCCTTGATCTTCTTTCACTTCCCAACAAGATCCCATTGTTTTGGATCGGATTACAGCGTATAGTTTGTCAAGATCACTCTCACCAGTCCCCTTTGGCCGTTTCCAGTATGAGACTGAATGTTTTTAATGCTCTCTCCTTTACATTACCGTATGCCCCAATTTTTCATTCTTTATTTAATTTTCCTCTTTGAATATTTTTGAATATATATATATCCATATATCAAATTAATCCATTTCCCTGCTTCGTCCTTTCTTAGTCTTACGGTAGTGTATAGCTGCAAATGTCTATACAGACAATCCCAGTTTCCAGATTATGACACAACCTACTATTGTTGTGAAGAGAACAATGGGACGTTCGATGGGTTGGATGTGAGTGGCTCCAACCCATAGTCAACAGGGAGAAGACGGATAACTAACGACATATCTATTCGCAGTGCCTCGCAGGCTCCATTGATGAGTATTTCTGGGATTTTGCAGAGTGCTGCAAAAGAAGAGATAACTTCATATGTAGTGATTGTATATTTGGCTGTGAATACGAGTGTTGGGGCCCACTATGCGATGTCAGTAGTCGATTTCATTAGACAGTTTCTTGAGAGGGAGATTATCCAATGTGGAAATACGAGAGTCAAACGTCGGGCATCAGGCGTCCCATGGGGCTATGCTAAGCATCGATCAATTATTAAACCTTAATTAAACCATCCAAAAGCCATTGCTGGTTGCTGGAAGAAGCGAATACGAGCTGCATCCCATGACGTCATGTCTCTTGCCATGTTATACAGCATAGGCAGTAACTTAGCGAGTACGACGACTCAGCCTTGCAATGCTCCCAATGTAAGCATCGAGAAATGGTTATATATACACTACATGTGTTCCTGAAACGTTATGTAGTTTACACCATCAAGACTATCAACTAGCCATGAGATCGCTTCTTCTCTCCATGCTTGCTGTTCTGGCATATGCCAGTCCGCATGCCTCTCACTGCCGCTGCAGACCTCACCAGAGCTGCTGGCCCTCTCCACAAGATTGGAAAGCTCTAAACCAGTCGATCGATGGCAACCTCGTTGCGGTACGACCCATTGCCTCCGTCTGTCACGGAGACGCCAACAATGCCGCCTGCAAGACCGTGACAGAACACTGGACCAACTCAACCTGGCGAGCTATGCAGCCCGGCGGCGTGCTCTGGGAAAATTGGGAAGCCTGGCCGGAGCGAAACCAGAGCTGCTATATCGAAGACATTCCCACTGGTCCCTGCGAGCAGGGCCGGATCTCGCTCTTCTCAGCTGGCGTCCAATCCGCATCGCACATCCAACAAGCCGTCCGCTTCGCGCGAGACAAAAACCTACGACTTGCCATCAAGAACTCCGGCCACGATTATCTAGGTCGCTCCGTTGCTCCCGAGTCCCTGCAGATCCTGACCAACAGCATGCGCGATATCAAACTCACCGACAACTTCACTCCCACCGGCGCTCCGCCGAACAAGAATGAAGGTCCCGCCGTCACCATCGCCGCAGGCGTTAGTCTACAGGAGCTATATGCCGCTGTCGGAGCCAAGAACCGCACCGTTGTCGCAGGCGCCGCGCACACCGTCGGTGCAGCAGGCGGATACATCCAGGGCGGAGGCCATTCATTCCTGGGGCCCTGGAAGGGAATGGCCGCCGACAACGCCATTGAATTCACCGTCGTGACAGCCACCAACGGTGACCTCGTAACTGCCAACGAGTACCAAAACCCCGATCTTTTCTGGGCGCTGCGCGGTGGCGGTGGCGGCACATTCGGAGTAGTCGTCAACGTCACACTCCGCACCTTCAATGAAGCCCCCGTCGTAGTCGCCAACTTCAACATCACCAGTCTCGGCAACAACCCTCACTTCTGGGACGCCATGGCCGAATTCCATCGCACCGCGCCCAGCCTCAACGACGCCGCGGGCGGAGGATACTACTACCTAACCCCGAATGTCCCCTTAGGCCAGAACAACAGCGCCTCCTCGCTGATCTCAATCATGATATTCCCCAACCAAAGCGACCCATCCCAGATCGACCGTCTGTATAACCCGCTAATCGCCAAGCTCAACAGCAGCCTCCCCGACATACAAACGCAATATGTCTCGCTCTCGCTCCCCAGCGTCGACTCCGTCATCTGGAACTTCCTCCTCCAGGGCAGCGACGCCGACTCCGGCGGCACGATCAGCCTCCTCGGATCACGGCTCTTCAGCCGCGATCTCTTCTCCTCGCAGGACGGCGCCGCACGCCTCTCCTCCACGCTGCGGAAATTCGACTGGACCCCGTCGCGCACGTTTATCGGCCACCTCGTGGCAGGCGGCGCTGTCAAGAAGCCGGTGGACTCGGCGCTCCATCCGGCATGGCGGAAGACGGGGCTGCATCTTGCGTTTGGGCGGGAGTGGGCAACCAATGCGTCGCTGGCGGAGCAGCGGGCGATCCGGGACCTGGTGACGAAAGTGGAGGTGCCGATGCTGCGGTCGGTGGAGGGCCCTCATGCGATGGGGGCGTATGTGAATGAGGCGAATGCGTACGAGACGGATTTTCAGGCCTCGTTCTGGGGGGCGAATTATCGGCGGTTGTATCAGGTGAAGCGGAAGTGGGATCCGAAAGGGTTGTTCGTTACACGACGGGGAGTGGGGAGTGAGGATTGGGATGATGAGGGGTTATGTCGTTTACTTTGATGGTGATGAAGGTTTTTTCTTTGGAGGATGGATAGGTGTCTGTATACATCTATGTCTATGTACCTAGGTAAGCTACAGTAGGAGGTGCCAGGTACCTAGGTAGGGTTATGTTATGTCCATGCATTCTATTCAGATTGATCGCGATGTCTAATTGATTTCATTCTTTATTCAGCTTCACTGTTCACGTGGAATCTCTTCACACAGGAATAAAGATGGAGATTCAGACAAAGAATGTACTCCGCAAAACACATATGCGAGCAACTATTGGTCCTACATCCAGCCGGTGGAGGCGATGCGATGTAACCGAACTGCTTCATCGTCAATCAGGACGCGGTTTCACCGGAGAATCTTGTGTGGTTGGCAAATACGAGGTCAAACCCTCCACTCCTTCAAGGTTCCTCCAGAGTGGATTTCTGGTCAGTCATGAGAGTTGATACCAATAATACAAAAGGCAGTCCACGTCAATGGCTGAGGTGGATTTTCAGAAGCGACAAATTAGTGTGGCAGGCTATACTGTATTCAACCTGGCTAACTAGTCCAATCTCCACTGTAGGCTACCAAGTTCAAATCGTATGAAATGATAACTAACCATTATAATTATTAACTTATGGGCCTGGTAAGAAGTCTCGGGCATATCAGACCAGCCACGTAAGACATAATGCCATGGCAACTTTCTTCTTGGGCAGTTTAAGAACTTAGGGTATCCACTCATAGGAGGTACCGAGGTAATACGTACTATATCCATCCATTTTCTATATTTCAGGATATTTTCGAATGGGAGACACCGGGATGACTGATTCGGGAATGGAATCGAAATTCCAGGAAATAGGGGAAGGCTACCAATGAAACTCGTGAACCAAAAAAAAACAGACTTTGCTGGAGATGTTGAGATATACATCTAATGAATCGAGTATATACGTCCATCAATCCCCCCTAATTATCGGGATGGCCGATAACCGATTAACAACCAATTTAGCCAAAGCTTGGCTGGAAGACTATTGAATGGTAAATAGATTATTATTAGTAGTCCTCGTAAGATTATTCTTCTTCTTGTTGTAATTATTAGTTAGGTAGAAACAGTAGGGCACTGACCGCCCGTCAAACAACAACAACAAAAAGAAGAAGACTGTGTTGTTAATCCTTCATTTCATTTAAATGCATTGATTGGAAAACATGACATCACTGGGAAATGAGGGATTTTATCCACGACCATGAATACGTGGCCGAGCAGCAACACCAAAAAGTGACAGGGAGAAGGGAAGGAAAAAAAAAAAAGGATAAGGCTGGTGAGCTAATTGATGTACACATGGTCGCACATCGACCATCACCAGAAAAGGCTTGCGCTAATGTAGGTCCTGGACCGAAACCCAACGTTTAGTGGTTCTCTTCCCCTGAAACAAGGCGGTCTGGTCTGCAGGAGAGGGAGAAGTAGGGTAAAAAAACTCCTTCATTCCCAACCCCTCCAGTTAGCTACTGTAGTAGGGGTAGTTTGTGGGAACGGAGGGCTGGGGGAGAACAAGTCGGGATTTACCAGCAAGTGACATCCGCTGCATGATGCGTGGGTCTTGGTAATTCGTCCAGGGATTTTCCATCTTTTATCTATCGATCTATCGATCTACTGATTTTATTCTTTTTCCACCGAAATTAAAAGTTGATAGAACGAGAGAAGAGTTGGATGTGTTGGAACCAGTAGTTACGAGAAGAATCAGAGAAGATACGTATCGGGAAGGATGTGATTATCACCACCATTCCATTCAATGGAACCAACACATGGAGAAGTTTATGTGTTCTTACTGTCGGGGGGGGGGAGGGGGGATCGACCTGGATGTGGCTCAAGGGGGAGGGGAGAAGAGAGGGGCGGTCACAATAATCACAGTAAGAATAAACGGCTGGATACTTCCCTAACGGCTTTAGACTTTTGAGAATATTATTAGTACGTACAGTACGTACGTAGTATTGAAATCCAAAAATGAACTAATTCGAATATTAATAATGCCGAGTAAGATTCGGATTTTCTTGGGATTTTTGGTTGCTTGTGCGGCCCAGCGCAGATCGCAGTGGGCAAAGACGGGAGAATCGCCCGTAAAGGGGAGGGTAACCGAGAGAGGCTAGCCTAGTCATACGATCCCCCCTCGCCCCAGCTCTTTCATTGTCTGGTTAGGAGGTAGTAAAGTCGTCAACAGCGAGGAGGCAAAGAAACATAAATGTCAGTATAATTGAGGGGGGGATATAAAAGAACGATCTGTATATTAAAAATGGAACCTGTCTTCTGCAGGGAACGGTTGGATTTCTAGGGAACCGGACGGGCAAGGTTAATTAATAACTTAATAATAATAATAATAATAATAATAATAATAATAATAATAATACAATAATATAATAATGAATGTGTGTAAACAAGAATTAATTAAAGAGTTTCCACTGTCTTCCGTGGACCATGGCCAGGCCTCTTGGAAATTGCTAATAATACTTGCTGAGACGGTGTAAACCTTGAGGTGTTCTCCCACTATGATTGGCGTACCTGGGCCGAGTGGGGAAGCCAAGACGCCACCCTGATTGGTGTCCCGGCCAGAATGCAATTTCGGCAGGCGCCAAGCTCGCCTTCAGGAACAGGAAATTTACAAACATGGTTTAGGGGGGTCTCATTCATCAAGGGGAGCAAGCTTACACAGTCGTCCAGTGCAGTGCAGGGGCAAACTATCCCTCTTATTATGATGGTTTTTTTCTTGAAGAGGCAAATTTTCATGGAGAATGAAGGACGGATATACTGGAAGAGTGTGGTGGCGGTGGATTTTGATTGTTGAGAGTAAGAAGAAAGAAAGGTTTCATCCTACTCCTAACTACAACTCGTAACAATCGCTGAAGAAATAACAATACGTAAATAGATGAAATGAAATAAAAATACCTAATTAATAAATAAATATTCTTAAAAATAAAATAAATAAATAAATAAAGAATAATAATAATAATAAAATCCAATATTCAATCAAAAATCCAGAATCCAGAAGTCAGACCCATCGCTCCCTCCCCACCGGGCCAAACTGGCCTGCTTTAGCCCCTGGGCATCGATTCATTACTTTCTGACAACCCTCCTTCTCCTTCCTCCACATTCTCTTCTCTCTTTCTTCTCTCTCCTCTAACATATACACTCCCTCTCTGTCCCCCCAGAGCGTTCCATCTTATCTTCCTGGCTCCTCGCCGACCCGCTCTCCTTTTTCGAGTTTCTCATCCGACCTGAAAGAAAACACCCTTGTTTGTTTTCTTTCGCCCACACTCTTTCGGGAATCTCATCTTTTTCGGTACTTCGCTCTTTCGAATCTCTTTCTCGATCATCTTTGCGAAACAATCACCAACTTCACTTCCTGTACAGCCTTTCGACCAACCGCGCGACTGGTTTGCCGTCCCCGTTGATGTATGTATCTTCCCTCCATCGGGTTGTTATTATATTATGATCCATCCCGACGGTTCCCACATTCTTTCCCTCCTGTCGTTATCGTGGGGGCCCTGGTATGCTCAACCTTGCTACATGAGGGAGCAATCGGCCTCCCCCGACCACAACACACCCCCCTGTTTATTTGCTTCTCTACATGAGGGGGAGATAACCTTCAGGGGGAGGAACATCATTGAGTCGCCCAACCTCAATTGAGACTTAGGAGTGTTCTGCGCGCCAACCCTAACACATGCAATTCTGCTATCCCATCCCATTTCTCCGGATATACCAAAACATGCACGCTAATCTATACATCTAACCCCATACAGACTTGGATATAAGAAAATATACGCTTTGTCACTCAAACTCGACCACTACACAAATCGCAATGAAGTACTCCATTGCTTTGACTCTGGCCACTGCAGGCTCCCTGGTGGCAGCTCAGCACGGCCATGGCCACCGTCACCACAAGCGTTCCGTCGTGACTGAAGTTGACGGTCCCACCGTCGTCAAATACGTGATGGATGGAAAATTCCTCACAGCCGAGGAGGTCTGCCAGGGAATCACCGATAACACTCTGATGTACGCCGATGGCAAGCCTCCCGTCGACGCCTGCTCCAGCCTCACCAGCTCCTCTTCCACCACCTCTACCCCGACTCCCACCCCCACGGTTGCGCCCGCCGAGTTCGTCGAGACCTCTTCCACCGTCGCCCCCACGACCTCCAGCTCCTCCACCAAGGCTCCCGTTGCCACCAAGGCTCCCGCCAGCTCCTCCGGCAGCTCGGGTAGCTCTTCCGCCACCGGCGTTGATACTCCATTCCCCGATGGCGAGATCGACTGTGGCACCTTCCCCTCCGAGTACGGTGCCGTCGCTCTGGACTACCTGGGTCTCGGCGGTTACTCTGGTATCCAGTACGTCTCGTTCGTGGACCAGCTGGTCAGCGACATTGTCACCGCTGTGACTGGCGATGACTGCCACTCCGGTGCCATGTGCTCCTACGCCTGTCCTCCTGGTTACCAAAAGTCCCAGTGGCCCATCTCTCAGGGCGCTACCGGTCAGTCCGTTGGTGGTCTGGAGTGCCGTAACGGAAAGCTGTATCTCACCAACACTGAGCTCTCCGACAAGCTCTGTATCCCCGGTGTGGGTGGTGTCTTTGCCCAGAACAAGGTGGGCCAGAACATTGCGATCTGCCGTACTGACTACCCTGGTAAGTGTTGCTTCCTCGTGGCAAATTCTGACTTTTTTTTTTCCCTCCTGGCTTGATGAAACCGGTCTAATCTGTTCTCTCTACAGGTACTGAAGCCGAGACTGTCCCTCTCGCCCTTGGCACCACTGAACTCCAGCCCCTGACCTGCCCCGACGGCGCCAAGTACTACCAGTGGCAGGGCAAGACCACCTCCGCCCAGTACTACGTCAACCCCAAGGGTGTTTCGGCTGAGAAGGGTTGCCAGTGGGGTGATGGCAGCCAGCCCATCGGTAACTGGGCCCCCATCAACCTGGGTGTTGGTGAGAACAACGGCAAGTGGCTGTCCGTCTTCCAGAACAGCCCCACCACCAACGAGAAGCTTGACTACAGCGTCGAGATCAGGGGTGACAACCTCAGCGGATCCTGCAAGTACGATGCCGGCAAGCAGAAGTTCATCTCCGACACTGGGGAGAACGACTCTGGTTGCACTGTCCAGGTTATGTCTGGAGATGCTACCTACGTCTTCTACTAAGTTCATGAACCCGCGTCGTTCGATGGTCCGTGACCTACCTGCTTTATACGGCCCGAACGGCGCCATTTGTGACAGCAAATTACCATCTAGAAGATATTTGATACCTTTTCTTGCCTTGATGAATCAAAGTTGAGTGCGTTTGCTTTCTTCTGTGTATCTTACTTAGTATATTGTCTTTTATGTGACTTGGGCATTCTATTTTTTTTTATATCTATATTTATTATTATTTCCCCCTCATATTGTCACGAAGTGTAGTGTCTCCGTCGGCCTTGGTGGGGTAGGAGACATTGAGGTTGGATTTTGCTTTCTCCGCTACAAAGCAACATGGCTCTAATTCTATACATTTCGATGATTTGATATTCTCCTTATCAGGTGATTAGACCTAATGGATGATGTCATGCGGAGTAGCCAGGGCCGACGCCATTTGGATGGATACTTTCCACCATTTTTTCCTGAAGATGAAACGATGGTTGGTCGAGGATTCCAGATGATTTGGTGGGATATCAGGTCGTCTCAATACTTGATCTAGGAGCTATCTTATTTCTGATATGCGCATGGGAACTAGGCCTAGCTATAATTATTTACGCCTATGACTACGGTCACGGGCATTCAATATTTTTGTATATTGACATACGTAATATACCTTATAATCACGTTATTACCTATGAAGTGCTTTTCTCTTAACCGTGTGATTTCTTGCACGCTGAAAAGTCGTGGTCGACAGATAAGTTCGCATCAGATGTTGAGGTTGATTATATATATATATATCCATGTATCATGAATCTAACAGGAGAAGGATTTCGCCATTTTGTTGGAATCATTTATAAACTAAGGTATGGTTTAGCTATAATAATGATAATAATTTATATAGCCTTTTTGCAAAAATTTCTTGAGTATTTTTATATTATAATATCAAACACTCGAACGCTGATTAAAATTCGCAAGTAAGGAGTATTCACATGGTCTAAAATAGTAGTCGTTGAAATATCCCTAAAGATAACCGACCGACAGATACATCAAATTGGATACCTTGGGTACATAATCCATAGGTGACGTGATGTAATGGAATACCTACCCCCTAATATATCATGGTCGGTGAGAATGCACGGACAGATCGAAAGTAAAAAAACAAAGAGGCGGCGACGCGACGGCTGGAAAGATGCGGGACGTCGCGTCTATAATACTTACTTACCCAGTACTTTTTTACAAGGCTAGACACTTGAGGGGAAGGCAGTAATACATAATACTATTATTATGGAGGAGAGGTAAGGTTCACCGACGGTAATAATGATACTACTACCTAAATTATTAGTGGGAAATCGAGCATGTTGGTACCTCTGGCAGGTATTGATACCCGGGGACGAGGCATGTATGATGGAGGATGGCAATGCAGGATCAACCTTGAAAAGGAATCCAGGAGAAATCCAGACGGAAGAGGGAAAAAGAAAAGAAATTGGAAACAGAATCTATCCAGATGTGAGCTGATTCAATTAAGTGGATTGATTTCGATTCAATTGAAGAGTTTTACCTAATCCAAGGTATTATTAGTTCTCAGTATCGGTTCTTAAGTTCCTAGCTGTAAATAGCCTCATCCTGTCACTGACGACGTGCAGCAGCATCCACCAATAAGACACGCGCAACCCCTGCGTCCGCGCACATGGCGTGGCTCCTTTGGGCCTAGTTCAAGGCACGTGACAGGGCGCGAGTCACGGGACTCGCCCCAGGGACGCGCCGCACATGACCTAGACGCGGGGCGCGTTCGACGCTCTGGTGGAAGAAAGGGATTGAAGAAGAGGATGATAAAGTAGTAAAGGTCGGAGGAGGTAGATATAGATCAAATACCATGATTCTCAATAGTAAAAATAAGTCAATCAAGCACTGTCATATAAATTTCGTCCTCAAATGGACGAGAATACGCGCAAACCCTGCAGTGGACCTGGCCAGCGCCTATGAACGCGTCTCGTGCATTTCCGCGGTGGACGAGACGCTCCGCTTCCATTCCACCATCTCCCTTTTCTCCTCCTCAATACCTTCTCGTTCTTTCCTGTAGTCCCTCCAATTCCGTGCCTCCCAACCTCTCTCGTCTAGGGAGTTGGTGACTACTTCATTCTTTTGTTCCCATCGTCGGCTCTTGTCACCTTCCTCCCTTCTCTTTTCTCGATTCATTCGCTATAGAAGGACTCCCTTGAACACGGACTCGGTCGTGACGCGAATTCACGGTCAATATTTTTTTCTCTCTCTTTTCAACCCTCCTAGACCCCGAAGGGAAAATAGAAGGAAGACGTGTCCAGACATTGGGCAAAGAATAATACAGTATCATCATGGAGTCATCGCCTCCAAGGAGCGGCATGGTTGCTGCTGCTCCTGTGGCAGGCGTGAAGCGTCCGGCGTCCCTGTTACCTGCCTTTGAGCCTTTGAGCTCATCCCCCTCCCTGCCTCGACCCCAGAAGCGTGTAGCACGCGAAGACCATGGAATTGCCTCGACATATCCAACCCCGGTGCCAACCTCGTCGACCCACATCATGTCATCCTCCCCTCCTCGAATGGCCCTCTCTCAATCCGTTTCGCGTCGGACCTTCGCGTCTACAACCTCCGAACGTACCCCCCTCTCCGCTGTTCCAACCCTAATGCTTTCGGAGGATGGTGACCCCATCCTTATGGGTCGATCTAGTGCCTCGTGCCAGCATCAACTGGCCGCCAATCGTATGATTTCTAGGGTCCATGTGAAGGCCGTCTATAAACCCGCCCCGAACCCCTTTGATCGGGACCGAGTGGAGATTATGTGTATGGGATGGAATGGAATCAAGCTGCATTGTCAGGGGAAAACATACGACCTGGCCAAAGGGAAGACGTTTACGTCGGATATCAAGGACGCCGACATTATGATTGACGTGGCTGATGCTCGCGTTTTGGTACAATGGCCACGAAATGAGAAGAAGGATTATGCTTCTACCGATTCGGAACAGACATGGGAAGAAGCCACCCCCACTCGCACGGCGAAGGCCCTTCGAAGTCTGCATGAGAACACTAGTATCGACTGCAAACGGTTGGCTTCGCCTGTGTCCCCCTCCCCTGCCGTGAAATCTGTGATCCCACCCTCTTCACCCCTGTTTAATACCCCTACTCGCTCGCGTAATGCCGTGGTCGTGTATGAGGATGAGGGCTCGCCCACCCGTCACAATAACCCTGTCGATTCGTTGGTGCTGGAGGGAACCCAAAAGTCTGATAGTATTGCAGACCTTCTCAGTTCTCAATCCAGCGAGCTGAGTGATCTGAGTAAGCATGACGACCTCTCAGATCATGACGAGGAAAATGACCCTATCATTCATTCCTTTGGGCCTTTCGGGGAGAACCTTCTCCCTCGCATGGCTTCCTTCTCAGCCGATGAATCGCCCCTTCGTCCCACGCAGCCTCGGAAACAGCCCGCTGTTCAGCCCTTCCAGCCGACACAAGCCCCCAAGCAGCCTTCCAAGCCCGTGGAGTGTGACATCATGGAAATAATCAAAGCCAAGTTCGATGAGCACTGGGAACGTGTCCAGAATCACACTGTGAATCAATTAGCCTTCTCTCGTCTCTCTTCAACTCCATTTTCGACCATCCTGAACAACCTCCCCCCAACTCTTTGGAGGCGGGATAGCCATTCTAAGGTCGGGCCATCCAGAGACGAGATCCGTATGATCATCGATACGACTAAGTGCATTGGCAAGGTCGCTCGCGAAGGAAAAGACGCTGCAGGAAAAGCCCTCGAGAGCGAATACTACTATATCCCCGACTTTGACGACGACGAGATGCGCCGTGAAGCGGTGGTGACTGATCTCAGAAAGCCAGGACTTCGCAATTGCCGAAAGCAACACAAGGTACGTAGCTGATGACTGATGTTTGAACTGGAACGAGTACTAATCCCTGGTAGCAATACTTCTGGCGTAAACCGAAATGAGTGGACTGCTCAAGCAGACCCCTCCCCTTTACGTTCTCTGATCATTTTACATGGGTACCATTCTAGTAAATATTGGCAATGTTTTTTCCTTTCGTCGTCTTTTCTTGATGGACTCGCATAGCGTGGCGTGGGCATACCCTGTTCTTTTTATTTTATTTTCGTTTTTATGTTACTGTATGAAGGTGTATGATCTAAGATGGGCTGATGTTCAACTTATTCCGTCCTTGGCTTTTTCTCACCCCCCCGGACTTTGCCGCCTGTTGCGATCACAAAGGCGTTGCTTTGCTCCTGTCGACCTGAGAAGTCTACACTGTCGCGACTGTCAACAGGCGTATGTCGATTTCAGCCCTTTGTGGTCATGGTGGACAAGACCGTAGTCCTTGTGGGTGCTGGTTGGTGCCTTGCACTTTGTGAAACCGTGTTGGACTGTAGCTTGCTTGCTTTGTTTGTTTATCTATTCCACCCACTTGGACCTTTTCTATGATGTATGTTATTATTCGGGTTAAGACCAAAAGCTTTATTTTATCGGGATGCGTGCGATACATGTAGGATTGGAATTTGCCCCTAGATGGGATTAGATGTAGACTGATCGTTTCTGACCATTTGTTGACTTGGGGCTTCTGAACACCACGTGATACTTAGATCAGATGATTTTTATTATGTCATAGATATATGTCACGTGTGCCCCCGCTGCTTCAAAGCATCATTTTGGGAATATCAATGGGTGGCATTCGTGATGTGCTGATTGACAACCACTGCATCTGCCTCTTGATTTGCAAGTATATCCTAGCGACTCTACACACGTACCTTTCTCTAGTGTGGCCTTATACAAAGACACGACAGAGAAGGATGACATCATCCAAACGTCAGTTGTCTCCTGGTTCGCTACAGGAATTTAGCATAGTATGACACAAGAGCACAGGAAAGCAAATACCCTCTAACCTGATCGTCTTTACATACTACTTTTGAGACGTGACCCAGAAAGTGCGATCGTCGCTTGTCGATACCAACCGACTCGCCGATATTCAGTTCTCTCGGGTTCATCACAAGCAACCTCGCAGTGGGCGTCGAGGGTATCCATTTTATACCTAAATCCCTGGCCTCAATTAACCTTCTCTGCCTGCGAAACCTACGGAGATATCTAGATATCTTTCACCATTTCAATCACTTAATCAACCGATCAATCAGTTCTGGCATCGCCGTTTGAACCACAATGTCATCGATTCGGAACGACGACCGAACGACGGGGACAGATTCCTCTGTCGAGAGTTCTTCTGAGATTGATAGGGTTTTGCTACCCCTACGGCCATCCGGAGTCGATACTGGGAGGGATATACTGCCTAACTCCGTGGGCTCTAACGACGACAGCCCAGTATCGGAGAAGCCATGGGAGCCAAGCTGGGAACGACGGGAGAGCTGGAGTGAACAGGATAGGAGACATGAGTTTCAGACACAGTTGTTAGATGTGGAGGAGGGAGACGAGAAGGGATTTACGGAGGTACATGAGTTGTAAGAGTAGTAGGTATAGTTGGGGGAATGAAAAAGTTCTTTCTTCGCTGGTAAGGCTTTTTTTTTTTTTAAATTTTTTTTTTTAAATGTTAGCAGTTAAATAAATTGCAAGTTGTTTTTATTTGTTGATTTGTTTATTAATTTTTTATTTTTAATTTCTTCTTTTATGTATTGGAAAGTTGAAATATGATAACATAATAATCACCATAATCCACCTAATACGTATATAGAGGTTCCGCTCTGCTCGCTCAGTCACTAACACGACGACCGCCTTCGGCTCTCACAACCTCTCGCAGTTACTTCGTCCACCCAACGGTTTTCCAACAAGCATCCCACACTTCTATCTACCTAACTAACTCCCTTGACGCACGCTGACTCAAGACGGTGCGCGTCATTCTCCCTGACCGGATCTCACCAATGTGGCGTTTCAGTCACTTATGCGCTTTCCTTTCCGTCTCTCTGAAAGGACCCCACGAAAGCTGAAATCCATCTTTCATCCCGCATATCGACCGCTGCGGGCAGCAATAAGAGATGGACCGGCCAAGAAAGAGTACGCCTTCCTCATGCCCTTCGCCGTAGACTCTAACTTTCTCTCCGAATTACGTTTCTAACTAAATATTTCAACAGGAGAGCTGCGCGATCTCAATGAGAGAGCCTGGGTTGGCGATAGTGGTAACAACCCTTTCCCCTCCTGTTCCTTGCTTGACCTCTTCCCTCCCTCCCCTCCCCCTTCCGCCTCCTAACTTTCAAAATTAGATGTCTTCCCCGTCAGTAAATCGCTCGATTCTGCGCTCAAGAAAAACACCGCGTTTATCAAGCGTCTGCGCACCGGAATCAACGCCGCCTCGCAGCAAACCTTCCTTTCCGACATCCGGACCCTCTCGCTCCACAAATACCTCTCGGAAATCATCTCCGCCAACTTCGAAGGCCTTTGCAAACTTAAGTCCCCGGGAGAAATTGCCGCGGGGGTTGAGATCACCAGCGCGCTCCACCAGCGCTTCGGACCCGCCGAATTCACAAGACAGATAGGGTGGCTCCTGGGACGCGGGCTGAGCACACCGGATAAGAGCCAGCTGAAAGCGCTCACGCAGGAAGTGCGTGAGCGCGAAGAGAAGGAACGGCTTTCTCGGCACCGGGTGTTGCTCCGCGTGGTGACCGACCTGTGGCTGGTGGGGGTACTGCGGACCCTGGACGACATTGAGCGACCGGAGGATGTAGGCGCCAAGGGGAAAGATGGCGTCGTCGGAATGAGTGCGAAAGACCCGGTGTTGAAGGTGAAGGCACCCTCTGTGCCCAAGGACCAGGAAAAGGAAGCCGAGCCGTTCCCGCTTGAGGTGCTGAAGGATCTTCTGGGACATGACCGAGACCATACCAATCTGCCGCTCGCTGTGTTGTTCGTCAAGAGTTTCAGCTGGGATATTCTGGGGGTGAAGCCGGCGGATGAGGGGGGGAGAAAGACTGTCGAGGCAGATGGCGCTGTGGACACGAATGGGGAGGATATCGGAGATGCGGCTGGCGCAGCAACTGCCGAGGACAACTTGCCGCTGATTCCGGAGAAGGTGCAGCTGCGCTTTAAGAGCATCCTTAATCGGTACTTGGAGGATGTGAAGGCGCATGTGGTCCGGGACCAGAGAGCGTTGGCAGCGCAGAGTCGACGGAATGCAGAGGCCTATGTCAAGAGCGGCGAGATTTTCGAGGATCGCCAGGCGAATTTTGAGAAACAGACGAAATCCCTGGAGAAGCTTATTGCAAATACCCAGGTCTTGTGCGAGGCCCTGGGTGCGGAAATGCCGGCTTTGGTGGAACAGGAGTCGACGGATGCTACGTCGAGCGGTGGAATTGGACTTGTGAAAGCGTCTGAGTACCTAAGAGGTCAGGGCGAAGGTGCAGGGATTTGGGAAGACGAAGAAGAACGGCGGTTCTATGAGAACCTAGTCGATCTGAAAGGCAAAGTCCCTGCAGTCTTACTGGAAGATGGCAAGAAGAAGAAGGGGGAGCCAGATGAACCGACAAAGAAGAAGGACGGCGAAGCTGCTGTGGATTCGGGAGTAGAAAAGTCCGAATTGTCGACTCAACCTCAAGTGTCGGAAGAGAAACTTGCTGCAGACGCGGACGATCAGTCTATGGCTATCGCCAGCAAGACTGTTGGAGCACAGGTAGATGCGCTCCTGGCCAAGCTTCCTGATCTGCAAACGAAAGACCATGTCGACCAGCTGGCTCTTGACTTCTGCTTTGTCAACTCGAAGGCGTCGAGAAACAGACTTATCAAAGCCGTGTCAGACCTCCCCAAGGGCCGGATTGATCTCCTGCCGCTGTATTCGCGACTGGTGGCGACTCTGGGCCAGTATTTACCCGATATTCCCCAAGGACTGACCACCTATCTCGATGAAGAGTTCCGTAGCCTTCAACGTCGCAAGTCCAAGGAATTCCTCGGCCAAGTTCGCATGAGCAACGTCCGCTATCTTGCTGAGTTGACCAAATTTGGTGTTGTCCCCGAGCATATCATCTTCCACTGTTTTAAGGTCTCCCTCGACGACTTTTCGCGCATGAACATCGAGATTATCGGCCACCTCTTGGAGAATTGCGGACGCTATCTTCTCCGTAACCCTGATACCTCTCCTCGAATGGCTTCGTTCCTAGAGACCTTGGGAAGAAAGAAGACTGTGCAACATCTGAGCCAGCAAGAGCGAATGATCATTGAGAACGCGGTTTATTATGTGGACCCGCCACCTCGACCTTCAATCCAACAGAAGGAGCGTACGCCTATGGAGTCTTATATCCGACGGTTGATTTACCTGGACATGAACAAGCGTAATTATACGAAGATTCTCAAAACGATCCGAAAGCTTCATTGGGAAGAGCAGGAGGTATGTGTTGTACTTTTGGTGAGCATGCTTAAATTATGGAATGGGGGCTAATGTCATGTTAAGGTTGTTGATATCCTGGAGCGCGTTTACAGCAAGCCAGTCAAGGTCAAGTACGGCAACATCCACCTTCTCGCCATCCTTGTCAGCGCTCTGTATAGGTACCATCAGGATTGGGTGATTAGCGTTGTAGACAACATCCTCGAACAGACCACGCTTGGTCTTGAGCAGAACGATTTCAAGTTCAACCAGAAGCGGGTCGCAGAGGTCAAGTACCTTGGAGAGCTCTATAACTACAAGATGGTTGATTCGCCCGTGATATTTGATACCCTGTACCGGATCGTCACCTACGGCCACGGTGAGATAATCCAGCCCGGTTTGGGAGGAGGGTTCGCTGCTAACAAGTTTCTGTAGAGGGTGGCACACCGATGCCTGAGAAGCTGAATCCATTTGACTTGCCTGATGACTTCTTCCGGATCCGCTTGGTCTGTACCCTGTTGGACACGTGTGGCCACTGCTTTGATCGCGGCTCGGCGAAGAAAAAGTTGGACTTCTTCTTGACCTTCTTCCAGGTTTGTCTCGTGGTACCATGGTAAACAGCGACTTTGAGGGCTAATTTCTGCAGTACTACATATTTACGAAGGACCCGTTGCCGATGGATGTCGACTTCCTCGTCCAAGACACGTACTCTATGGCTCGTCCCCAGTGGAAGTTAGCCACCGATCTACAGGAGGCATGGGCTTTGTTCGGAGATGCGGTGGCCCAGAACTTCAAGACACAAGATGCAGACCGACCGGTGGAAGTGGAAGAGGATGAAGCGGAAAGCAGCTCGTCTGATGACGATCTAGAGGAAGATGCCATACCGGAAGTCGAGGAAGAGCAAGAGTCAAGTGATGAAGCCGAGGTAAGCTTGTTCACGCGTTCATGTTGATCTCATTCATCTCTAACGAGGCATGATAGGTATCTGCCCCCAACGCCGAACAGGACGGTGACAGTGATTCCGAAGAAGAGCAGATCTTCGTCACACGCCAAGAAGAGGAGCGCGACCCTGAGGTGGAGGCGGAATTTGACCGTGAATTCGAGAAAATGATGGCAGAGAGTATGGAATCTCGGAGGTTCGAGCGGAAGGGCATTTTCGATATACCTCTGCCAATGCGCCGCTCTGCTCGTGAGGGTGCTGCTGGCGAAGGTGCGGTTTCAGAAAACGCCGTCCCCGACAACATCCCAGCGCCACCGACCACAATGGCCTTCTCTTTGATGACAAAGAAAGGAAACAAACAACAGGTGAGCCCCGTGTTTTCCGACACAAAATTGAGTGTTAGATAACAATGCTGACTCCACTGCTAGACTCGCACGATCGACCTGCCATCCGACTCTACTTTTGCCATTGCCATGCGCAGCCAGCAACAAGCAGACCGCGAAGAACAGCAACGTATCAAGAACTTGGTCCTCAATTATGAGATGACGAACGAGACTGAAACCACCGAAGGTATGCGCGTCATCATCATACTCATACTATGGAAAGAACAGCTTCTCACTCACAGACAGATTCCACAGGCACGGACAAGCGTCCCACTCGCGATGTCAGACTGGACAAGGCCAGTGCAAACCGGGCCGCCTTTCGTTCGCGAAAACTCCAGCTCAGCGACGTCAACTGGTAAGAGACACTGGGCCATGGTTACACCCATTTGATTAGACACGATACGATACCTTCATGGCATCTATCTCAGACAATGCTTTCTACGACAACAGTGCAGAGGCTCCCCGGCTCAGGAATCCACATCTGGTCGTGCAGATTGACGTAACGGCAATTTTGGCCGGTCTCTGGGCGACGAAACGGGGTATGCGCTACCAGCGAAAAGCGGATGGTCGATCTCAAAAACGGTCTTTGTTTCCCCCAACTCCTGAGACCGCCGCACATGGACAGACAACCCCACGGGGAGTGATTATCATCATATCTATATCCGTGAACTCGTTTCGAGTCGCATCAGCACAACTTTCGTACCAGATTTGTGCCGATCTTGACTGGGCCTCGGTCGGATATGGGGGAGGGGGAGATGAGAAAGAAAGAATCGCCAGTCTCTAATTACAATTAGATTTTTAGTGATTGATAATATTAGTCATTCATGCTCTTGCTATTTAGGTGCGACGTCTATTACACCTAATGTTTGATTATCGTAATCCCCTCGAGGTATGCATGAGCATGGGCTATGGACTGGACCATATGGCTATCCGCTATGAAAAGAATAGACCGCGGCCTGATATTATTGTGTAGGATGGAAGGATGAATTGTACAAGAAAACGGGACTCTATTTCTATCTCGTCTCTTCTGGAAATGCATACAAGTACAGTAAGTTACATAGAGATGGTGAAGGGGGAAGGGGGGGAGGTAACAAGGCAGAGTGGGAATGGATGCTGGAAAAAAAAAAAAACAATAAGAGAAATCAAATAGCCAAGAAAAAAAAAGGAAAAGGATATGACAAAAGGAAACAACAAAAAACGTGTGATAGGAGATGTCGTGAGATAACAGTAGTATAAATGTCTAGACACATCCCCACGCAAGAAAGATCAAAAGTAGGTAGCCAGAACGACGAGCAGAACGAACGTCAATCAGGACCAGGGTATAAGATATGAATGTATCAGATATCGAATATCACCCCTTCTTCATACACGAGCATTTAATCACCGCTCTTTCTATCTCTTATTCTCTTTCTCGTTTTGTCCGCCAAAAAATGCCCGATCAGTCAGTCGGGTTGATTCATAATACATCTTCATGCCGTTTTTTCTTTCTTTTTGTTTGCGTAGATTTTCTTCTTCTCTCCATGTATCTCCATCTGTTGTAGTTGGTTGGTTGGAAATTAAGAAAGATCCGTAGGGTAGATAAGGTCAGGTAGGTTTCTAGTTCTCGGTCTTGGTCTCCTGCTCCAGCTCAGGCGCAGACTCCGGGGCAGCGGCCTCGACACCTTCAGCAGGAGCCGCAGCATCGGCCTGTTCATCATCCTCTAGTTCTGCGCCGTAGACATCAGGATACTGGCGGAAACAATCTTGCATGCCCCTGTATTATCGCGTTAGCTCTCTCTCTCTCTCTCTCGCGCGCGCGCGCGCGCTCGCGCGTATGTGTGGGAATATGTGGAAACGCACTTAAACTTCTCAATACAGTCAATACCCTTAGGCTCCTCGGTCGAATACACAAAGCAGCTAAACGCGGCCTTGAAGTCCTCTCCACAAGGGCCATGGGCCATTCCACCCAGGCAGGGGCAGTCCCAGTTGATCTCGCCGGTCTCGGGGTTGAACGCGGCTTCCTGGCCGGCTTCTTCCTCGAGGGACTGGGCGTCGTTCAGGGCGGCAGTATCAGGCGTAGACTCGACGGGAGCGGACTGGGCATCGGGATGGGAGGATTCTTGCTTCGGGGGTTGTTTTTGGGCGGCTTCGGCTTCCCTCTGTTGGCGGATCTTGGGCTTGATGGAATCGAGGGTGGGAAGGGCGGAGTCGTCGACGGTGTTGGGTTGGGGGATGGGACGGAAGGAGACTGTGGGGAGTGGTTAGTTTTGAGGTTTGGCTAAAAGGCACTCTGTGGATTTGAGTTGTAGTGGTAGTATAGTAGTGTAATTGTCGTATGGTGGTGTTCGTCAATTGGATGTGTGTGTATGTTGGCGTCAAGTGGATGATGACGAAAAGGAACCGGGGAAAAAAAAAACCTCGCCGGATGAGGGGGGAGGATTCAGAGTGGAAGAAACGTACATGATTGCTTGTCGGCGAAGGCGCTGCTTGTGTTAAAGTAGTAGATGACACCACCGGCGAGACCTAGGCGCATGACGGTGTTCTTCCAGCTTCGCGACTTGGAGGCATTGTCGGGACCGGTGCTTATCAATCGTCTGGATGCCGGCCCACGGACTGTGGTGACGGCCGGGGCGCGCAGGAGGACTCGGGAGGCGGGACGGAACATGGTGGGAGGAGGGGGGGAGAGAGGAATTGAGGGTGGAGAGAGGGAGAGGGAGACGATGTGAGGGGGTTGGAGGGGAGGAAGAGGAAATGAATGAACTGAATCGAATGAAGACAAAGTTGGAATCTCGGAGAAGTCGCGGAGTGGTTTAGTGCCTGATCTCTCAGGCAGAAAGGAGCCACTTCGGGACTAGCCAGTCACGGGGACTGGAGCCAATCAGATGCATTGCTTGGCTTGACTTGCACTGCATCATCGATCATCTTAGAAACATTTATTATTGATTGATTTTCAGTCTTCGATCGATAATAATCCAATGAACAAATATCTTATTACATACAATAGGATCATCACCATCGAACCTCCCACACCAAATACGGCCCAATGACCATACTTGCGCGCCACAACACCATCACCCCTTCTACAACCAGCGCCCATGGCTTCAACCAAATCGGTGCCTCGCACAGACGCAGCCAAATGGCATAGAAAGCCACCGAAAAGAAGTGATACAGTAACACCGCCGGAGAATGAATAATGCCCGCCAGCATCCCACAAGGCTCATCGACACACCGTCCCCCACGTTGAAAGTAGCGGAAGCAGCCATTCTTGAGTGCCGCGAGTGCCGGATCTCCATCCGACGCCGCAGCGAAGAGCGCATACAGCGCCATAGCAAGAATATTAATCAGACTTGAGCTCCGCTTACGATCCCAGTGAAAGCGAGCCAACTGGGCTTGCACCGCAGCCTGATCCTGCAAGGAGGGCACATTCTCGGGGCTCAACATCTGCGAGAGTAGCAACACATCCTGAAAGGCAATCGTCATACCACCGCCTGTCAGTGGATGGCGCATATTCATCGCATCGCCTAGGATGAGCACCCCGGGGGTCTTCGGCACGGACGGGGGTAAGAATGAGTTCGGCATACTCCGGAGCTTGCCGTGGGCGACGGCGTGCTCGAAACTAGGCCGACAGCCGGGTGGCAGCTCGGGCAGCACGACCTTCAGCATGTGGGATTTGACCCCGCCGACGGCCGGGCTGGCGGAGGGTAGATCCTCCGGGACATCCATGAAGATGCGGGTGGTACGGGGTCCGATCTGGTATATAAGAATGGGAGGTGCATTGGATAGGAGCACATGGCCGTATTGTGGACGGGGGAGTTCGGCATCGAGAAGTTCCAGCGCAAAGAACTTGGATCGGGAGGAGGGCTTGTAGGGTAGGAAATCTTTGCGAAAGCCTGAGAACACGCCATCACAGATCAATGTGAGGCTGCCGAAATACTAGAATTTTAAGTTGGTTAGGTATAGCCAAGCCAACATGTGTGTTAGGGAAGGGAAGGGGATCAAGAGCGCACACAATCTTTCTTCTTTTCCGTCGTTTCTGTCATCACGCCCAGAACAGTCCCTGTCGACTCCTGCCGCACCATCTCCGTCACCTTGGCCTCGACTAGCATTACATTGGGTGACCGTCTGACAGCCTGGCGTAGATTCTGAATAAAGCGACCATGATGAAATGAACGACCCTCGGGACGGGGTCCATCTATGGGCTTGGGATAGGGGATGTTCACGGGCTCTCTGTAGTAGGAGACCCAGTACCCATGACAGGGAACAGCGTCGATACCTTCCAGACAGTCTAGTTTATAGATTAGCCCGAGGGGTATTCAAACTTCATCATACCTTGCAAAGTACAAAGAGAGAGAGAGAAAAAAAACAAAACCATACCCTCCATTCCTAACTCGCGTAATGCCCCAACGCCCCCAGGCTGCAACAGCTCCCCTACCACTCTCTCTGGTTCATCCAGGCTCTTTTCCAACAGAATCACGCTGCGGCCCTGATTCCCAAATGCGACGGCGGCCGCGCACCCTGAGACCCCAGCGCCGACAATGACAATATCAGCCTCATGATGTAGGCGGCGGCGGGCTTCGCGGGGGTCTGGTGGCTCGAATTGCTGTTTTACGGGGAAGGTGGAGCTGTGGGATGGAGTGATCGTCGTCATGTTCTTAGAGGCGAAAGAAAAAAAAAGAAAAGAAAGGAGAATTAGGGATTAAAGGTTTAAGATATTGCGAAAAAACCTATAATGAACAGAGTAAGAAAGAATCAAGAAGAGGAAAAGAAAAGAGGAAGAAGAAAAGTCTGGATCAGTTGGCGAGAAAGTTTGTAGTAGTAACTAATAATAATAGTCAGAAGGTTGTAAGAGCTGGTATCCAAGAGATAGGCGACGCAATTATAGACAGGGATTCACATGTGTGCTATTTATCTATGCTCATTCCGATATATTAATTAACAATGCTAGATTGCATGATTGGATTGCTAGACTGGAGGCTCTTAGCTTGTTGACTCTACGACTTTAGAGCTTTTCACCCCCTGGTGACTTTGTGCGCCTATTCCATTCTTCCCAACCCTTGGATTTATCTGAACACTACCACAACCATCACCCCAGAAGAACCTCGTATTCTGATTGTATGAGAGAAAATAGAGGCCCATGCAGCGGTAACAGGCCCTACTTTCCGTCCGGCCGCGGCATCGATCCCTGTTCTCCACCCTATTCGCCCCGCATGGGGGCCAAACGAAGATCTACTCCGTAATGGCGAGGATTCCGGAGAGTCAGGAAAGTGGAGCTAATTGACCCTTTAACAAGTTAGTGATGTTGGTGTAAATCCTGGATCAATTCTAGATCCTTCAAGAAATAATCTAAAACCAGTGATATCTTCAATCCACGAACGGCAAGGCGTTGAGCCACTCCCTACCTTCTTCATCATTCCTAGCTTCACGTTCCAGGAACCTCGTCACCCCGTCATCTAGCTCTCTCCTAGATTTTTCATAATCTTCGTTGTTTACCCGGCCATCCCAATGTTTGAAACAACCAGTGTCGTCAACGAATGCATTCATGAGTTCAACCCCTTGGGCTCATAGCTCG
This sequence comes from Aspergillus nanangensis, assembly GCA_015844325.1. Taxonomy (NCBI): domain Eukaryota; kingdom Fungi; phylum Ascomycota; class Eurotiomycetes; order Eurotiales; family Aspergillaceae; genus Aspergillus; species Aspergillus nanangensis. The sequence goes on along the minus strand of VCAU01000002.1, from coordinate 606,529 downwards.
CCATGCTGCTCCTGCTGTTGGATTCCTTTATCCGGGAGCTGTAATGGGAACGGTGTCCCAGGAGAGTTGCGAATAAGATGGGCCCATTCTTTCTCGAGATCTCTCAACAGGCTATCCATCAAGACTAATCCTGGGAGGACACTAACTTGATGCCGGAGAGTATTCTGGCCTTGTATTGCTTGAAAGACCGTTTCGTTGGTCTGGAGACACCGAACTAGATAGAGATTGTGCAGCGTCTGTGCTTTATGGAGTGCCTTTGCATTTCGCTGTTCATCTAGATCCATAGAGTCAAAATTTGATGGTAAAGGAACTTTTTCTAAATCTCCAGGAACTGGGCCGTTTAATCGAGAAATCCCAAGGCAATTTCAACCAGGAACCGCCAGGCAGTGAATTGAGAAAGGTAGAATATCAAGCTGTCTATTTGTATAAGCAATGATATTGTAATAGATAATTGCCCCCCATATCCTATCTATCCTTTTAAAAAATAAATATCATTACTTGAGGATAACCTTTTCCCATCCTCCACTTTTCGAGTGCTTATCTCAGTTGGCGGTTTCCACTGGGACCCCTCACGTGGGGGAGGGAGCCCTAACTAACCCCGGACAGACGAAACGCGCAAGTTTGAGCCGCCTTGTCCATGACATTTCAGAGCTATCTAACCACTGCATAAAGTGTATCTCCTGGGCTTCTACTTTTCGGGTGCCTCATCTCAGATGCCGGTTGCTACTAGGCCCAAACCCCGGACGGAATAGACTGCAGTCTTCCGTTCTCCGCATTCCAAAGCCTGTTGCTTCAATTTGCCTCTCTTAAACTCATAATAACCCCTCCCTATTCGAAAACACCTTTAAAAGCCTAGGTATTCTTTCCCCTGACTCCAATGCCAACCTTCATCACCCTCGGCCAGAGTACTGGCATTGACTTCCCCACCAACCACGAAGCAGTCCTTCGCCAATACTTGGACTTCCACCAGATCACAGATGCTACAATACTTCCCACAAACTCTTTCGCCGACGCACTGGAGCAAGTACGGGCTGGAGAAACCGACTACATGATGATCAACGCGGTGCATCCAGAAGCAAGTGCCGTGGTTGGCAAATATTTCCACGAGGTATTCATCATGGACTCTTTCATTGCGCCGAGTCATCCGCTGGCCATCTTCACCCGCAAAGACCGCCAGCCACCACAAAGTATTGCGGTTCTGCATCCAGCCACTACAGACTATGCGGATCTCAGTCGCTGGCCGGACAAAAAGCTGTGTACATCGAAGAGTCTGCTGGCGATTGCGGAGGATTTATTACATGGGTGTGTCGACTCTGGCTTGATCTACCGGGAGGTTGGGGAGCGGTATCCGGATGAATTACAACTTGAGCAGGAACTTAGTTCGCCGGATGATTGTTGGTTGATTTTGGGCCGGACAAGGGTTTCGGGGGGAAAATTGATCGCGTGCAAAGATTCTCCTGGGTTAAAGGCTATAAGAAGCTCATCAAATAGCAGCCAGTAGCCCAAATGAATGAATGAAGGTCATACATATCCTTGCCGCTTAAGTATCTTTTCATCTGGTTCGTTCTAGATAGTATGATTGTTGAATTCAAGAACATCTTCTCCTTCTCTGCCCCACTTCGTTTGGCTTTCCTTGGGTCCTGATATACTACGTCGAACTCGTGGAGTGCGGGGAAAGGGTTCGATCCCCCCAGATCTCCAGGTTACTGCAGATGAGGTGATTGGTGAGCGGCAATCAATCTGTTTTGTGCCTCGGTCCATGAGATCATACATAAATAACTACTTACCTCCATTTTTCGTGTCTTACAATGAATCCCTGCAGAATCCAACCCATCATGTTGTCGAATATTTCAGATCGTCCATTTCCCGTGGATCCTACCTCCAGAGCAGATGTGGAACACGTGCTGGAGCATGGCTACGTGATTCTCACGAACGTATTCTCCAAACAGGAGGCAGAGGAAGCCAAATTGGAAATGAGCCGCTTGCAAAGCGCAAGGCCAAAAATCGGGAGAAATGCTTTTGAAGGGTTCGACACGAATCGCATCTACAGCATCCTGAACAAGTAGGTCATACAGAAATACATCTTGTATCAAACCCTGACTCTTGATCCCAGAACTCGCGTATTCGATAAGTATACCACTATCCCACGGGTTCTTGCCCTCAACGACTATTTCTTAGATCCGGGATACAACATCTCGGCCTTCCATACCATTCAAATCAACCCGGGAGAAAACCGACAGGCACTCCATCACGGTGCGTGCAACAACAACAAAAACACTCCTCTATTGGGGACTAAAGAACTGACTCCGATATGTTACGAGGGACAAAGATGATGGATTTTGTCACATGGCAAGACCACGTCCCCCACTAGGCTGTGCAATTATGATCGGTAATGTGGCATTGTGACGATAATAATGAGGACACAGAAACTCACTGGATAACCCTAAATAGCTTTCGACGACTTTACGCCCGACAATGGAGCAACGAGAATTATCCCTGGAAGTCACACCTGGGGTTCTGGTCGTCAAGGAAAACAAGAAGAAACAATTCCGGCTGCTTGTCCCGCCGGGAGCGTTGTGTAAGTAATAGACAGGAGACAGTATTTTATTTTCTCACTGCACCTACTGAATTGTCTCATCTAGATACTTCATTGGAACTACATGGCACGGAGGGGGAGCGAACACCTCGACCCAGCCACGCATGAGCGCCACCGTCCAATACTGCCAGCCATACGTAAGAACCGAGAAAACCCATCCCATCCCATGCAATATATACTGATTGACCTAGATTCGGCCTATTGAAAATCAGTTTTTGGCGGTCGACCCACGAAGGCTTCCAGAAATCCCCGGAAAAATTGTCGAAATGATGGGCTACAAGACCCATAATCCGTTTATTGGATACGGTATGTAGACACTTACATGCATTGGAGCTAGGGTAAAGCTTAGCGAGCTAACTGACTGACTTTGATAAAGCCGACGGATTGAATCCAGTGCGAGCATCAAAACGGCTAGTGAGGTGGCTGCAACAACCACTGGACAGGAATCCCCCGTCGTTCCCTAGCGAGCCAGTGAGTAAGCTGTGAGAGATCCCACTATAGGTGGATTTTTTAGCGGTCTGCGTGTAAACAGCCTATACATGCAACCTTGAATGATATATTCCATTAGTCGTATTCGCATGGATGGTGATCCGATGAGAAGCCCATGCGTGGTACTTCTAAGCACCTGGGCTGTAGAACAATCGCAGGCCTGGAGAATTAAATACATCGTGTGCTAAATATAAATAGTCCATCTACTATTTGAGGCCTACAACACGCCCGATTGTTCCCTTCCATAAACATATAAAAAGCAGGCCGCAAAAAGAAAAAAAAAAAAACGCCCGGAAAATGCACAGATTGCCCACCTCATTGGCAGAGAATTCTATTTAGTTGAGTTGGCACTCAACCCCGGAAAATGCCCCCTTCACAACCAGATCCAGCTGCTTGATCATAACGGGCTTAACAAAGTACTCATCCGCGTCCGCCCCTTCGGCAGCCGCTCTATCGGCCGAAGTATCCTGGCCGGTCATGACGATCACCAGGCTTCTCTTCCAACCATTTGTCTGTTCTAAAGATCTGATGCGTTGCGTGGCTTCGATGCCATCGCAAACAGGCATCTGCAAGTCCATGAAAATCAGCTGAATCGGGGAGCCCTCCCCAGCAGCGGAGGAGGATTGATGGTTTGCGAAGATTTCAACAGCTTGCTGACCATCCGTGGCGGAGCAGGAAGGAAATCCTCGTTTGCGGCAGTACATTTCCATAATTCGGAGGTTGACGGCATTGTCATCAACGATGAGGACCGTGGGAGGAGGAGGAGGAGGAGGAGGAGGAGGAGGAGCAGTGATTTTTGAGGGAAGAAGAGGTTGTGGAGTTACAGCGATTGGTGGGGCTACAGAAGCTGTTGTATCGGTGTTGAGGGTATCTGGGTGGATTGTGGATGTAAGAGGAGGAAGGCTGTTCCCGTCGGTTGCACAGGGATTGTTGCACGACGACGGTATGGCTGGAGATTTCTTGGGCGAGAGTGAGCGCAGCTGCAGCTGGGAGGAAGCCTTCAGCTCCAGATACAGGGTTTGCGCTTTTTCCAGCGCCATGGCCATAGTCGAGGGAGAAATAAGCCCGCCGACATACATGACGTTGGTGGGAGTGTGTATAGGATAATATCCCTCCTCGGTAGTACCTGGGATGGGACAGATGACGACTTGATCGGATGGAACTTGCGATAGAAGTAGGCGGTGTTGATCGGGGTCGTCGTGCGAAGTGGCAAGGATGACAAGGGAGTCTTCTATGCTGTCCGACTGAGCAAAGCCGCTGTGTTTTAGGAACCTGGTAAAGCTGTCGTCTAACGATCCACAATCGGAGCCGGTCTTGATTGTGAAAAATCTCGCCGGGAGACTATCGAATTTCGAGGCTAGGAGCTGGGTCGGGAGAGAGGATGACTCGGGGCATTCGATCTCCTGGAACGTGGCTCTGAAATGAGAACCGCGACCCAGATCGGACGAGATGAGATCGACGGATCCGTGGAGTAGTGTCGCAAACTTGGATGCGAGGGCAAGACCCAATCCAGCACCCGGTGCATGTGAGTCAACCTTTTCGTATGGCTCAAATATGCGTTTTTGGTGCTCGGGGGCAATTCCTCGGCCATTGTCCTCGACATCGATGATGAGCTGCTTGCGGTCCGAGCTTATCGATATAGTGATGTAGACAATCGCCTCCGGCGTATTTTGGATGGCGTTGATGATGAGTGGAGTCAGGCTGTCCCGCAGCACCGCGAGATCCGTTATAAAGCTGCCACACTCGGGTGGCAAGTCATGGGACAGGAAGATGGAGGTTTTGTAGCGTGTGTCCGCCGAGGTGAGTTTGTGGATCTCCTTTTCTATCTCTATTTCAAGTTCGCCAACGCTATGCAGATCATAGTGCCGTTCTGCAAGGGCGATGTCGGTCCACCGGTTGAGGGTGATCATGTTGTTGACGATTGACGTGAGGTCCAAACCTGCCATCTTGATGATATTCAGGTACCCCGCGAGTTTATGCGGATCGATTGCCGACGGCTTCTTCACAAGCGCTGACATCGGTACCGCGTCTTGGTCAAGTTTTGTGGACTGTACCTCCTCAGCCAGCAGTTCCACCGAACCCAGGATTCCATGTATCGGGGTGCGCAGCTGGTGGGAGAATCCCCGGATAAACTTCTCCTTCGCGCTTAAAGCCTCGATCAAGAGGCTTTTGCGCCACATCTGGGAGAGCATTCCGGCGCAGGCCTGCACAAACCAGAGGTCTATATCGTCAAAGACCAATTGATAGTTCTTGGATGCCACCATGAGCAAGGATGACCCCGATACACTGTCGCATGGGGTGGCGATTATGCGAACTGCCCTCGTAGTCACCGGAGCAAGATGGTTCGACTTCAGGATGAACTCGTTGAGATAGTCTGTGTCCTCCCAGAGGTTGTTTTCGAATTCCGCCAGCGGGATCCGGTCCCCTCCGTCGGTCTGCACATGGTCGGCTATATTGAGTTGCAGGCTTATGTCTGCGCTAGGGTATATCGTTTTCAGAGCCCGAAGGACCGGCTCCTCGGAGACTGTCGCGTCGGTTTCCTTCTGTGCCGTGGAGAGGAGCTCCGTCATCTTGCGCCGTTCTCGTTGGCGCCGTGCTCGTGCACACTGAACTAGATCCGACACTACCCAGTCAGCCAGGCGAACCAGCGCTTGATGTTGTGTTTTCGTCAAAGCCACCTCGCTCTTGCTGGATGCCACACAGAGTGAACCCAGACTCACGCAATCGCCGAATTCGGTTTGCAGGCGGAGCGGAGCGCCCGCGTATGCTCGCAGGCCGCCAAGCTCGAGGTACGGGCAGTTCTGAAACCTCCAGTCCTCCATCAGGTTCGGCAACAGGAACACACTCTGGGTAGAATAAATAGTCAGTATATAGGGACATCACGAAGGGGAACGACCTTTCGCAAAATAAGAGACATACCCCTGGGGGTTGAGTGACCGTGTGGGCACAGATGGTTTCACCTCGTGGCAGAATGCCCAACTCAAGCCCTACCGTGGCCAGACGGATATATACATGGACATCTAAGATCCCGATGACGGCGAATTCCCACCCCGAAAACTCCTGGGCCAGATGCGCCTTTTCCTGTAGTCCGGACAGGAGTTCATCCTCGGCCAGGATATCTCGGGTGTAATACCAAAGCATGGACAATCGGAGGCGTTCATTATCGGCCAGGTGGGCGCGAAGATAGGGTTCGGGGAAGCCATCTGGCTTGTCAGGGATGGAGGCCGACGATCCCTCCTCTGTTTTTGGGTAGAATGTTGATTCAACATAGGCGGACCAGGGCTCGATGGGCCGATCGACATTGTGCGGGTCAAAGATTGGCCCGGTGGTCTGTGGGCGGCTCCGCGGAGGGGGATGCTGCTTTGACGTCAGAATCGCCGCATCGGCTGTGGGCAGGAACCGGAGGTGGTTCTTCATGTTGACAAGGGCTGGAAGCGCATGGCGTGAAGTTCTGTTCTGAGAGAATTGAATCAGAGACAAGGCCAGACTAAGCAAGTATATTGAGAAAACCCGGTTTGGTTAGTTCCGAACGTTTCCAAGTTTTTTTTCTCTTCCCCCGAGTGTTTGCATGGTTTGTTGACAGTGACATGACACCCACAACAATCCCCCGCCAAGAGTCGGCAATCCCATGGATGGTGCTGTTTCCCGAACCATTCTCGGCAGAATGATTGGTGTTCTGAAGAAGGTGGCGTGTGACACGGAAAGATAGGGGAATCTAGATGCCAATAGCCAGCTCGTTTCCTAAGCGAAGCGGCGCTGGAAATATAATATACCCCCGTTGGGTCCGAGGATTGAAATGAAGCCTCTCACACGTGGCAGCAAAGCCCTCAAGCCTCTGCTGCCGGTTGATAGATTGGTTCGCAACCAATGAATTAATTTGGTATACAGCCGATCCTTAAATACACTGGATTGAAAACACAATCAATATCCGCATCAAATTCCCCTCATGACTATCACAGGTTTAAACATATCCCAATATGACAACCCGACACTGGTTACCATGCAGCAGACAGCGCAGGTTTGGGAATGTACAACTCCTCCAGGTATTCGACATCTTCCCCCGTTAATATACCCTCTTCAAACATCGCCACAGCCTTAACGGCTTCGTCAACCCGTTCAGCACTAGACAAGCCAACGATAGGGTTGACACCTTTCTGCAAGCACCACATGACACCGATCTGCGCCATGCTGCAACCCTTCTTATTCGCAATCTCTTCCACGCGATTGATGATGCCAATATCCTCTTGGGTGGTTGGGCCTATCAAAAACTGCGAGAAGACATCCGTCGTCTCACGCACAGATCGCTGTTTCTCATCTGTGTTGAAGGGTCGCGTCAGGAGGCCGCGCGCAAGCGGTGACCATGGAATGATACCGACCCCGGCGTCGCGACAATAAGGGTGCATTTCACGCTCCTCTTCCCGATGCAAAAGGGAATAATAGTCCTGCATACTGATAAACCGGTGCCAGCCGTTGCAGTCCGCAATCGCATTAAGCGACTGGAACTCCCACGCGTACATCTGAAGCAGAGTGGTCAGGACGAGGTCGCTCCAACACTCACTACATGAATATTCAGGTTTCACATACCGAGCTTGCGCCGAGATAGCGCACCTTTCCGCTTTCTACCACGTCATTCAACGCCCGCATGATTTCCTCCCGAGGAGTGTCGCGGTCTAGACGATGGATCTGAAGAACATCCAGGTAGGTGCCAAGTCTCTCGATGCTAGCGTCCACTGCATCGAAGATGTGCTTGCGGGACAAACCAACACGGTTGACCATAACACCATCGTTGATGGCCATCTGAGCCAGTTTTTCCGGGTCCGACAGGTTGCTGTCCCATTCGCCTGGGCTTGGAACTCCCCCAAAGCACTTTGATAGGATGACCACCTGCTCACGGGGAATGTTGTAGGTCTTCAAAGCCTTGCCGAGGATACGCTCGGACTCTCCAAAGGAGTATATGTCGGCCTAAATTTATATAGTTAGTTTTGACTGGAATATAGGGAATAATAGTGTAACATCTTTTACCGTATCCCATGTGTTGATGCCTCGATCGAAAGCATGCTTAATAATGGGTAGGGCCTTGTCCTCAGGAACCGTCCAATCGTCGGAGCTACCAAATGACATGGCTCCTAGAATGACCTTGGATACTTTGAGCCCAGATCTCCCCAGCCTAAATGAAAGCGTCGTGTTAACAGCCTTCTATAAATGATGCGAGATTTGGTTGCATACCGTGTGTAGCTCATGGCGCGCTTTCCCGCCGCCTGAGTGGGTCGTAGAGTGAGACGGTCCATGTTTTATCCTATAATTCAGAAAAAATTTCTAAGATAATGTGTATGACATACTAGACTGATATGAATGAGGTTGTTTAAATATACACTGAAGAGGGTTTATTCATGCCGTAAGCCAATGTGCTTGCTCATCGTGCTCTCGTCAGCCAGCATAGTCTCCATCGTGTGATTGGTTGATGTTACTTGTGGTGCTCAACTCAGCCATTTCCAACCAATCATGCGTGACTTTTGGCCAGAAATTTACCCCACGAATTTTGGACTGCATATACAGTTGCCGATTGCGCCTATACCGGGGTGTCCCGGGGGATACTATGCTTTTCTTGCATGCCCGCCAAACAAAAAGAAAGAGATTCCGATGAAGAACGACAGTCGATCCAATAGGAAACAAGACTCTGACACCCACGAGCACAGATCTAGTGGTTCTCGTCGTTGGATTGTCATTTACTTGTATCGCAGCCCCTATACTAAAGTTCCTCGATTCACTCGAACCAACTTAATGTGAGGTTCTTTATGTCGGATGAGGGCATCGTCCAGGATAGCCCTACAAGGGCGTCGGTGAGCCCAAGGAGGGGAGCGGCTGTAGCAATGAGTGTTGTCTTCATTATCACGTTTCAGATAACTAAAGACAAGAGGGAACAACCAAGGTATTAGATCAAGGGAGAACTAGGTGGACCTGCGAGGGGGACCTGGCCCCTTTCTAAAGTGTCTGGAGTGGCCATGATTCCTTGCACTGTGTGCTACGAGAATTCCGAAGCCCGCTCGCGAGGAATGATATATGCTTTTGTCGCACAGTCGCTTAAGACATGATCTGGACATTGGTTATGATTTTTGAGTATTGGGATGAAGATTGTAGATATTATCCCGACCACGATGGATTTTTCACGTTCAATACATACCATATTGTCATGATGGCCATACGAGCCAGAGCCAATATAGATTATCAGCAGATTTAACAATCTTCGCGAAAACCTAATCGACGCGGAACTTCCCCATAGTCGTTGCCATCGTATCATCCACCTAATCACTCTTCCCACCCTCACGTACATTCTTCTTCGCATCGGGATCTACACCCAACCACAACAGATCTGGCCGACTGTAATGATCGCACGGATCAACAAAGCATCTCGTTTCCAGAACCCGATCAGTCTCAACATCAGCCACCAATAACCCTTCCTCTGCCTCTTGGAGATCGTCGGTGAGCTTACGGCCATCCGGGCCGTAGATGGCCGATGAGCCCCCTCCGGGCACGTTCATGAGTGCCGACTCCGCCGCTCCTAGAGCGTTGATACCCTTAGCTGTGATTACGGAGGTTGTGTGGATGACAAACGCGCACGACTCGATTGCGTATGTGCAGGAGAGGTTATGGCAGCCTGTGGTGCCTCACCCATTAGCCATGGCCAGAAGGATTTTTTTTTTTTTTTTTAAAAAAAAAAATCAACAACAAAAGAAAAAAGAATTGCATACCCTCACGCGACATACTCCATAGTCTCGGTCCCCCATCATGGTCATGGACCGGCGGCCAAGCAGCAACGTGAATCAACCCCCGCTGGTGGTATGTGTGGTACTTGAGAAGAGGGTTGATATGTTCCCAGCACGACAAAGCCCCAACACGGCCGATGCTGGTGTTGACCACATTCTGCAGCGAGTCGCCCGTGCAATCGCCAAAGACCGTGCGCTCCATATGCGTGGGCTTGATCTTGCGACGAGGGGCCTTGATCTCCCCCTCATCGGTCAGAATGCATTGCGCGATGTACAGCGATCCATGGTCGTTTTCGGAGAACCCGAGGACGACATTGATTTTGTTTTCTAGCGCGCAGAGCCGGATGCGCTCCATCTCGGGCGACCTGTATACCAGCGAGTTACGGATGTAGGCCACGGACTTGTCGAAATCGATAGGTCGGCTCCTGCGATTCTCGGGCGAATCTTGTTGTCAGTGAGAATGAAACTGGATGGCTGTAAAAATTGGTGCGTGTGGGCTCTGCTCACCAGATCCACGCGGGGTAGCCCGGGATTCAACATTCAGGAAATGCGAGCAGCTGCGCGCCCTGCCTGGCTGCCTCTTGAATCAGAGAACAGGTTTTGTTCACAGCAGCCTCCAGGTTAAGCCATTCTGGCTCGGCCTGTACGGCGGCGATTCGAAGTTGGCGGGACGAGGTCATAGTGCTTTCGGCTGTGGAAATGTGCTCGGTGGGGGACTGCGGACAATGTTGGGAAGGGGGAACTACGAGAGAGCAATTGAGGGGGGTCTCTTTGGTCATTTTATACCATACAGAATGGGCAATCCTGAAGAGGCATTAAATGATAACAGGATTCCGGTGGAGACGACGCTTGGCATCTATTTGCCGACCTTTTCTCAGCTGAAGTGATAAGGCAAGAGGGACTGAGCTATCTTTATATGCTAGGTAGGTAGGTATAGCCCGAACTATTCGACCAGTACCAAGCATCCGAGGTCCATTCTGGCTATGATAAAAGTTCGATTTCATTGTAAAGCCAATCGACATCATCGAAAGGAATAGGAAACGGAACGACCACATGGGGAAGCTATTGAAGTGCGCTTCTCCAGATATGTGTTGTAGAGAAACATCATCAACCAGACAGGTGACACTAACCGTGTGCATCATGCTGATAGGTAGTTGGTGCATTATCCACTAATATCCTCGGCATTGGTGGGGCCATCTATGTGTTCTACATAAAAACACGGAACGGAATCGCAATCGGAAACGGAACAGAAAACAGAGTCCTGCAACTAGGTCCTGATCCACATCCCTAGCATATGCCAATGCACGCAGGATGCTCACTAATCTATTTCTATGCTAATATAGTTTGGATATAAAAAGAGAAAAAGACGCGCTGTTTAATCCCCCTTCCCGTTATCATGAAGCCAAGCGTTTACATTCACCCTACAGCTTCTCAGCACTCACCCCCCCTAACATGACAACCATTACGATGACAGAAACCACAGATAGTACAATTCTAAACCATGGAGGTCTTCCACAGAGACTCGATGATAGGTTTATGGACCGATATGAGAAGCTGTCACCTGAGCAGGCTGGCCATCTACGACACTTCCATAACCTTGCCACCCAGCCAGATGGATCTTGGCATCTAATGGGCTCCCAAGACCCGGGACAGGAATGGCTGGACGCATATCGGTATCAGCTGGCGACCATGGCGTATGCCGCGGGAGCTGCCCATTATCACCGGATGGCTGCGTTGCGCTCCGTGTTCAAGGACCTCATGCAATGCCTGATTTCCAAGATGCTTCGACGTGACGTATGGGGCTATTGGTTTCTGACAAGTCACAGCGGCAAACTGGTAGACCCTGATATCGTCGAGTTACGAAAGCCATGGGCCGACCCGATTGTTAAGGAAAATATCATGGTGTGTCATCTGTGCTGCTACATGTCACCATCCGCTAGCCAATACCGACTGATCCTGATTAGTACTCCGGCCATCTTCTTCTAATGGTATCCCTATACACTATGCTCTTTAATGATGATCGCTATAACCAGGAAGGAGCTTTAACCTTTCACTGGAATCCGATATTTTGGGGTATGGGGCCGGAAACATTCTCATACACGCGCCAAACATTGCAAACCGCCATTCTAGCGGAAATGGAGCGTGAGAACTGGCTCGGTGTGTGCTGTGAACCGAATAGCATCTTTATCGTTTGCAACCAGTTCCCAGTAAGGATTAAAACACTTCATGACACGTTTTGTGGGCTGACACTGTGAAAGATCATTGCGTTTCGATATAACGATAGCCATGATGCAACCAACATTGCTGATGATGTGATTAAACGGTATACCGCTGCCTGGGAAGCAAAGGGTATGGTGGGTGACGATGGAATGTTTATCCAATGGTACTCGCCTAAACAGAACACTAAATTATCGACTCCGGACATTGGGAGCACCGCCTGGTAAGTGAAACATCCTGTTAACTCATGATAGAAAAGAATGGTTCTAACTTCAGACCGAGGATGTAGGGCTGCTGCATTCATGAATGCCTGGAATTCTGAATTGGCGCATCACAGCTTCGATACCCATGCGGTTGGGTTTCTCTCACGGGTCGAGGAGGACAGGGTCAACCTGAATCCTGGACCTGTGGCTTTTGAAATTCGGAAAATATCGAAAGCCCAAGAGTTGGACGCAAATTGTGCCGATGTAATCCAGAAGGCTATGGACAATGTGCGACAACGCCCCTCGGATGGGTCTCCCAGCGAATTACCATATTCTCGTCCAACATTTGGTTATGTTGCCCAATGGGTGTCTGAACTAGGGAACAAGGCCACACTGGATGGCCTTTTAACACATGCCGATCGATATCTGAATCCAACATGGCAGAATGGCGGACTGTACTATTCCCCCAGCAAGGAAAAGTCGGACACGAAAGGGAACTGGCTGATGGTCGAGCCTTATACGGGAAATGCTGCAATCGGATACGCTAGACTGAATGTCCTGGATGGGCAGCGGAAGATGTGGCAACGACCATGGACGCCGGAGAAGGTCTCGCGATCCCCATTTATTGATGGGGTTAATTTGGGAAGTGGAGTCGACTTTCTACGTGGGTGCTGGGATGACGCCCGAGGTGCTATGATACTCACTATGCGATCCTGGGATGGAAGTTCGAGAGAGTATGTTGAGGCACACCAATTCCCCTGCCGAAAATGGGCGTGTTGAGAAGATATCATGCTAAATGACGTATTCTAGGATGAACCTAAAGTTCTGTGGCTTACCAGCGGGGCAATATGGGGTTTATCATAATGGCAGTCTTGTTGATACCAGAAAGGTGGGCATCGAGGGGGGAAGTATTGACTTGTTGGCAGGAGCCACCAGAGAGGAGTTAAATCTCGTGCTGCTGCGTGCTTAACGTGATCGATCTTTTCGAATGCAGTTGCTCGCGAGATTTTATATCAGAAAGCGAATAGAACTCGCCCTGTTCAGCAGGAAGCATTGTTCTTGATTTTCATCATCTGCTTTACCAACAGCAACAGCTTAACGGCATGAATGATGCACTGTTATTAGGGGCAGGCAACGCATTATCTACATGCCTGAACTTGGAAATGTTAGGAAACGATACTCCCCAGATCCCAAGACCACTCGTCTCCACCATGGAACATCTCAATAATATCGTGGTCATCACAGAAAGTCCCGTGGCCAATGTAGTGTTGCATTGGGCTGGGACCTGATGGGCCCGTGGATGCCCTTGGCTCGTGGGAATCACTTCTCCAAGACCTTGGCTGGGGACTAGCTTAATTTTAGCCTTGTTTTACTCCCGCTCTAGGAGAGCAAGAATTCTGTCCTCCGAGCTTTCCGATCGTCTTCACGCTGCTCTTCTCGTAACTTTTGCTTCTCCAGCTGTGTCTGTAGTGTCTGTACCATGCCCAAGGATGGGGCAGGCTAAGAAAGGGGCCAGCGGTTGGGTAGATGACCGTCCTTCTTCCCCCTCTCGTTCTATAGTATTAGCCTTGAGTGATGACACTCATATCCACATATTCCGCTAAGAGACCCATATCTCTGGTCATGTTGATTTCCCGGTCCTGCAAGATTAAGTACTCCTGCGGACCATGAAAAGTGATCACACATTCTCTTCATGATCGTCAAATGGAAAATGGAGAACGACCGCAGTTCTCTCCATTTCAGTGCTTGAATGTTCCATAAAACCACCCTTGATGCTCTGGATGACACCCTTGGCCCGCTCAAGCTCATCCTCATCGGAAACCCAGCCAAGGCTATCTGTCCCGATTATTTCCTTCATCTCACTGAGTTCCTGTAGTTTCTCCTGTTATTGACGATAATCCTCTGAACACTGCTGTTTTTCTTCCTCAGAAAAGTGAATTGGACACTGGACAGATTTCGTCTGTGCTCCTTGATCCAGCGACATAGGCCAATTCCTGAGGACTTGCAACATGGCATACTTTAACGAGACCGAGTCTCCTTCCCAGGGGGCCTGTGCACGATGAAAAAGCTTCGCTCGAAGCATACAGTTTTCGGTTCTGATGGCATCAAAATGATCTGGCAATGATTCCATGGTCAATGCGGCGTAATAAAAATGAACAATCCGTCTCCGCATCGTCTCTTGAACAGTTTCCTGTTCTTCACAGCTGAGTTGATGAAAGTTATCTGGCAATTTAACCTCCGGCTTAGATAATTTCTCAGAGAATGGATCGCCCCAATTCTGAAAATGATCGGGGATTCCAGCGCACAGACAGAGTGGCAAAATGACTGCATGCTGCCAGTCAATAACCCCTACCACTTCGTTGGACGTATTAACTATGATATTATTAGGTGAAAAGTCCGGATGGCGAAGAGTCGGGCGAGACATGCGGTGGTCGGATGGGACGTCGAGGCAAGGCGCTAGCTTTAAATATTGGGCAAGGAGATGTTGGTACGGAATGGGTGAGATGGCTTGGAGCTGGTATAGTTCTCGTAGGTACCTTTCGACATGTAGGCGCGGTTTGCCAAATCGCTCACAGAATTCTATCTCGCGCTTGGCGGGTGCTTCGAAGCTTTCAGAAAAGGTGTTCCCTGGTTCGATATCAATATCTCTGAAGAAAACAGGCACTTCTGTGTAGAGACTTACATGGGCCGCGGTCAACCTCCAAAGAGGTCCGTTCCTGATACCACCATTCATGCTGTGCCGTTGGGCCAACGACAATGTCATCCAAGACCGGAATACAGCGCTGTGAGCTGTCAAGATCACGGCGGTGATAAAGACTTCCGCTTGCTGGGAAGTGGATGCTCATGAATCGTCTCTCAAGATCAACAATCTGTCTCAAGATTTTGACCCGAGCTTTGGTATCCATGGAGAACCACTGGCCACTCAACGGTGTTCCCTCAAGTTTTTCAAGTAGCATATATTCGGTTCCAACGGCGTTTGTGTGATCTGGAGAATACGCAAGGACTTTTGGGACTGGGATCCCATGAGCACGAAGAAGTGCGAGTGTGGCAGCTTCACTAGCCACTGCATGATGTTTTGGGACAGTCGTCTTATACGGCAGCCTTGCAAGAATTGCATATCCATCATTGAAGGTGACTTGCAAAACACGGTTGAACCCCCCCTCAGAGAGTTTCGTGATCGAGGCCACGCCATTGAGGCGTCGACCGGTAGAGTTGCAGGCCGCCCTTGCAAGAGCATCCAAATCGAATGGAATACGGCGTTCGGCGCGGCAAAGCTCTTCGTTAAATCTGGTTGACGCAATGAGTCAGTTTATCGCAATTGACGGATTCGGCTGTTGTCACGACTCACAGGAAGCGCCCAGAGGTGTACTCGAACAGATCACGATTACCACTCATGGAGGACATCTTCCTGGATAAGGACTTGGAGGTTCGATTAACAAAGCTCGAAACCCGTCGCATTTTCGAGCAGATGGCTGTCGTCTTCAAGGTGTTAGCCACACCTGAATACGTCAAGGGCCGGCCCGCCCCCTCGTCGAATTCTAGCCAGCACGCGTATTACTCAGCACTGACGCGAAACGTGACCTCCCAGCAGGGAACTTTGTTTTGTGCATTATAGAGCCTCTTACCGCCTAGGAAGTTGACGAATGATTAGACCATGAAAGGACAAATTAGTTTAGTTGACTAAGCGTTATTTACCAAATCATAGACCAAATCCGTCATTTAATGCGCCTTGGTGCAGTAAATCAAGTACTTGAAGACATTCTGCCAAGCCTACGCAGGACAGGGAGGACTCGTATGTATGGAGCGGGGAAGAAACACGAAGACTAAGATACAAAAGTGGCCCGTTGAGCATGCATGCTGAGGTTGTGGGAGGTGCAGTTGCACCACTGGAATCCGCAAACGCCCCTTTCCTCCTCCACACGTTCTCAAGTCTCTCGGGGAGAATCTGTCAAGCAGAGATGGGAAATAGAAAGATCCGGATGATCCACCACAAATTCTGACGACTACGTTTCAACTGTTTGTAGTGTTGCGTGTCCAGAAGATCAAATGGAAATGCTTAATTCTCCAGGTATCCCAGGTAGTTCGAGGATCTAGAGTAGTTTATTGTTTCAGGACTGCGACCTGAGGGTGTATGAGAAAAACAGATTTGTGCTAACAGAATCAATTTAGTCGATCTCACTATCGACCGCGTCAAGAGCCGCCCGAACATCTTCCTTGGTGCCATCGTCGGGAACTTTTATGGTTGCAACGATCCCGTGTGTCCCTTCCTCATGGTTTTGCCTCCACTGCTTCCAGGAGGTTGGGATTTTGTTACCCGCATTTACCTGAACCTGGAATCTGTGGAATTTCTTCCCATTCTCCTCAATAGTGCCCGCGAAATCGAAACGAACTCCTAGACTTTCAAGATCTGCCGCCGCCTTCGGGAAAGCGGTTTTGTGGAGGGCAACACTCGGCCGCACTAGCTTCTTGTAGCCATTTGCATGTTTGAGGACGGCGTCCTTGAAAGACGTTTTATTTGGCGCGTTCAAAATGAACAAAGAGCATGGGCACCAGTGACACAGAACAAATTGTGACAAGCCATACATTAGCGTGAGGCTGAAGCGCTTGCAACCAGCAAGTGTGCCCCTGGTGGGACGGTTAGAGCTACTCGTACATTTTGTACCTTCCCCGCTCGTTGCATCTAAATCAGGGGTGCCTGGGTAGTTTTCTATCCATGAATAGGCATAAAGCAATCCTTCAGAATGAGAGTCGAGCGGGGAACCCTTAAGTTTATTAGGGGGCCTGAGTGGACGAAGTGTGACTTACGTTGTAGGTGATTACCTTTCAGCAAAGGCCTACTTTGATGAAGTAACCAGAGCCGCATTCCTCCAGCATGGCAAGAGCCTCTATCTTTGCTCTAAGAAGGTCGGTCCTGAAATGGCCTCAACTCGTGTACCGCTCCACAACTTAGGGTAAGGCCGAGTCATGGATGCCGCAGGAGAAACACCACAATCTCATTTGTTGGCGCTACTCGAAATCTTATTCTCCGTCGTGCAGATCTATTCATCATTCCTACCTCCATATTCTATAATTATAGAACTACTACAGTGACGTGATCCTTTTCCTAAGATGTCTCTGCTGAAGCCGCTTCAACATGATTGAGAGAGAAGCTTTGTGGTGATTAAGAGACATGGACCATCCCATCTCATGCCAACGGTCAACAGGGCATGAGCAGGTCCGATGCTGTCAAGTGGAAAGTTTGGGACAATGCCGACTGTAGTAAGTCACATCGTCTAAATAGGAAAGAGTTGAGGGGTATCCTGACGTGACTGGCGCCTACAGCAAGCCAATGTGGCCACTCCGCAACAATATAAAAAAAACTCACTGTCATTTGACCGCTGCCTCAACCGCCTTCCTAATTAATCAAAATTGAAGCTGTACGACCCTACCAGCTTGATTTATATAGATAAATAAAAAAGAATTTAGAGATAAAAAGATTACTTATTTTTTTTATACTTTTTTTAATTAATTATTATGCCTAGTGAACGCAAAAAAATTAATCTTGAGCTAGATAAGAACTATATATATTTTTTTTATTCTTTTTATACTCTGATTGATTCTATTCGCATCTTTTTTTTTGTGAAAGATATAAAGTTTGTCAACCTAAATCGGTATTTCTCATACACCAAAGGTAGTGGTCATAGATGAATGAATTGAGGGTCTGATCCTCTAAACTATCTGTAATATCTGGTTCCTTAAGTATTCCTGTTCCAACAATATCGAACACGTATCCATCAACAAAACTGTCTTACACTAATCTCCAGTGTTTTAGACAAACAAGGGATAATACATGTAAGGATGATAGCTGTATGATTATCGCAATTTCGTCCTGTGGTCATTTCGGTTGACAAAGTTCTTATTAATAAATATATATTTAAAGGTCGTCTCAAAAAATAAAATATATATAAATAAGCATATATAATCTGTTTAGATTCTTTTTTATACAAGTAGATACGTGTTCTATTTTTTTATATAGAATTTAAAGATAAAATACTTCTATCTATATTTTATAAAAAAGACTTTACTCTTTTAGCTCACTTATTAAAATATATATATATAGAATACCAAGTCACCTTCTTATGTCTGATCTTTGTGGATGCTGCCCATAGTCTCTCCCAATCTGTCTACCGGAAAACTAGCAACATTGACCTGTTACCTATGGGATTGTTTAGCTTGAGCTGAATTCGCTCTAAGTGTATGTGCCGCATACAAAACGGAGTGAATAATATCGTTCTATCTGTTCATAGGAGTCCTATGAGCAACATTTGCATACTAGGGTACAGATAACTTATCCAGAATGAGGTTTAGCCTACTGTGCTTGGCATCTCCTCCGTCCTCTCTGTTCAAATCGCGATAACTTACGTTCTATAAGCTCGGCCTTTTCCTAATATCTCCTTGTCCACTCTAGTCTGTGTACTTGTATAGCTTCATCTTGCCTGATTGCCTGAGTTATTACCACCTGGGTTTTTGAAAATTTCTAGTCACAATAAGAGCCATTTTCTCCTTAGATTGTTTTCGTTTCATTTTGAATGCTGATCACATGAAGTGGGGCCTAATACACCTAGATTCTATCTCCACAGGTCGATATTAACCCCATCTACATCAAAGACTTCTCAGTTTACACGTGACGATATCGGACGACGATGTGGTTTACTTCCACTGACCAACCAGTCCTTTCTTCACGCTTTATTGGCTGACAAAATATGAACATCTTCATCATCGGGAAACAGTAAGTATTCCTATATATTGGTACAAGCATCGCAAGTGATGACATTTACTACATATCACAGATCCCAATCATGCATATCCAAATAATTTCGCGATTTTCCACTTCATGCAAGATTCCAACTGATATATATCCGGTCGGTCCAGATGTCTGTCTCCTTCCGAGGGCGGCAATACTCCCAATCAATCAAGTAACTGCCAAACAAGAACATATTTAAAAATCTGCATTCTTAAAGAGGGCAAAAACCAGCGCACAGAAGATAACTGACCACTTATTACCTTCCTTATCCCAGAGGAGATTACATAATGCCTGATCACTATGCCTCAATCCACAATTGATAGCCTCACTAAAAAAAAAATTAGCCATATTAGTTTACAATTCTAGAGTGGGAGGACTATCATGGGACGCACATCCACGCTATCTTAAAAGCTGCCCGCAAAGCATCCCGCTGAGAACGATCCATGCGACGACTAATAAATAACTCTGATAGGTCAGATCCCGGCAGTCTTTCCATCAAAATACACAACTTATACCCTTCCGGGACCCATTCATCGCCAGTCTACTGCTCCCTCTTCCAGTCCAAGAAAGAAGGGGTGCTGGAGCAATAAGCCTTTGCAAGAGCAGACAAGACATCAATTTCCGTTTTAAAATTTGGGGGGATTTCTGAAGTAGCCTACTATGCACGAATAAATGGATTTTTTGTGGCTGTTCCAGCCCACGGAATCCTAATTATTAATGTTAGCATATTTTCCTTCTCTGACTGAGAGACACTGACTGCAAACGCATCTTAATAACGGCCTTAGGTGGACCATCTCCAGTTAACTTGGAACAGAAAAACACTGCACGCGCCTCGGACTGAATACCGAGATCCTCGACATCAGTCTGTGTCTCGTAATATTCGTGCTCTTGGACCTTGGTGTCCAGTCTCCTTGCAGAACCGGAGGAAAAAAAACCACTGCGTCGATATATTCATCCTCTGCGAACCAGGTAATATCGGACTTAAGCAACATGATGTATGACTACTCTGGAAGAGAGAGATGAAAGGCCTCTGGGGTGAAGGAGCAAAGAAGGTTGAAGTTTGGAATGAGATTATTATTCATAAGCAAGGGATAATAATTCTGCAATTAGCGAATACTCAGCAGATAGCTTGGAGAGCAGGGCGTGGAATATTGACCACTATCATAGTAGGGAGCAAGGCAAAATTTTTTCCAATTGATTTATGTTCTTGCGTGAGTGTCCTGATCATGATCGCAGCGTTTCCTGGGCCAATCAGGGATGTTTAGGCTCTTGGCATTCCCCAAGACGATCGGTGTAATCATTGATTGGCATGTTATTATTCTTGTCTTAAAGGCTAATTGCTCTTGGTCTTGGACATGAGAGTCGACGCACGACTGCACCTATTCCCGCTTTTTTTGACCGGATGGCAGGAGAGTTTTATATAAGCGTTGATGGTCAGTCAACATATGTCCAGCTCGTGGAAGACCGGCATGGGGAATGGTATTATAAAACTGCTTCTGGAGGACGTCAGTATGTAGTTTTGTCACAGCGAGGGAGGTAGAAGGTGGTTTCAATTTTTTTTCTTTGCTCTTCGTTTGCCTTTTCAACAATCCAGCCATATTTCCTCGTTGTACTTCGCCTTTGTATGCCCCGGTTTAGATGTTACGTATGATATAGTTGCATTGTCAATCCACCATATATTATCGTTGTCTCCTTGAAAACATGATGGTATAATACCAGGAGAAACTACCTCAAATAAATTTCAACTTTTAGTAGGTCTATTGGTGTTGAGGATGCCGAATTAGTTGTATTAGTGATTGTTGTTAAACGTGGCTCGATCGAGTAGACAATACATCTTTGAATACAGAATTTATTCAGTGTATAGTCAGGTTTATTTCCAATCAATCTGCTGTTCGTCTTGTATATAATCGATACCCCATCCGTCGCGGATAATCTCTGTCTTGTTACGATAGAAAGAGACCTTGCTCTATACTTTTATTATCTATTTTTTTTTTTTTTTTAAGAAGCTTCACCGTATTTAGAAAGGGGATAGCATTAGGGACCAGATTCTAATATTTAATTAAATAATTGTATTAGGTGATCGTTCATTATCTAATAACCGCAGCTTTATGTTAGAATTATATTTTCATTTATTTTCATAAACTGAGACATCTTTGTGCATATATAGCTACGCAGTAGTCTAAGTATATATAGACGAGAATCTGTTTTAGAGAATTCTTTTTTTTTTCTCCTTTTTTTCTATACTTAGTATTCTTTACAATACAACTTCGTGCCTTGTAGGATCAGGAGCTAGGATAGAATGTTGAAAGTGAATTTCTACTTGTTGCGGGATTATTGGGGGGATAAATACTACCATACCATGTCCAAAAATTTTCAGTATACGCCACTATATTCGCTGATGCACAGATGATGTGAGAACGTGGAGATTCAGTCTGGTCAATTCTAATGTCTAATGGTGCCATGATCCTACTTGATAACACGATGGCGATGTTGGATTTATGGTAACCCTTAACTTTATTACCCTAGGAATCATTGTGTAACCAATCTACTTATTGGGTCTAGAACAGTTGAATCTTCAGTAAACTATGGATTTAGAGTACTCTCAATCATAATACGATTGACTACGCCTGCATAGACTCAGAATCTATCCAGTAGTTAACAAGATTTGAAATCAAGATATCTATTTTACTGAAAATCAGAGCTCACCGCATAAAAATATTAGTTTTGGGGCGGCTTCCTATGTATGTGAGTCGGACACAAGGGTACCATATGACCAGTGAGACTAATATGATAGTGGATTTAAAAGATAACATCAATTGGTGTAAGTAGACTTCACGGAACACAGGTTCTCTTTGAACATGCACTTATGTCATACTAGACGGAACTGTTGAAATAATTTGGGGCGATGGCATGTAGCCAAAACCGGTTGAAATGTGATATGACCGCACTCATTCATGGCGCTTTGGAGGAAACCAACAAGGTAATATATGGAGGAATAACAACTTCACAGGAGAGTTTTTTATTATGGATCTAGCCCCAACGCAAAATTTCCTAACGAAAAAAGACACAAAAGGCAATAAATAACAATAAAGGGTCAATGACGAAACTTTTAAACAATTGCATAGCTGAGGCTGAGAAGGGTGAGTGGTGGGGGAAAAAAGACCAATAAAAGTAAAAGAACGAAACTCTAAATTACGAGAAAATATTGGCACTTTTCATGATATTTTTTAACTAGTTGGTTATATTATTAGTTTATGGGTCTTAAGTTTCAAAGATCGGTCGAGGTGGGCGGGTAATAAAGCCGCCAGATAATAATATTTAAAACTATGGTACACCCAAAAGAACCTGTTCTCTGATAATATATCAGTCTTAGAAAGTCGGCCGGGATCATAATATGCTCTGTAAGGTCTAGACCATATATGATGCAAACGCATTGTACTCTCAGACAAGGTAGAAGCTATTTTTTCAACTTTAATATTTTTTTTCTGCCCCAGCAAGTCGATCCTAAAAATTACTACGTATCTAGATTAGTTAAATGATATGCCCAATTATGATAATTATAGATATCTGGTCTAGTATCTACTATAGTCAGCATCAGTTGGATTGGTGTGTAAGCTGCTGCTTATAACTACTAGTTAACTATTTCGTAACTAAGGGGATTAATTAAATAATTCTTCACCAGAAAAACATATAAACTTACTAAATTTGAGCAGTGATAGTACGAGAACTGGTAGAGATATTAAGCATATGTATAGAATATAGTTAAATAGATAGATTTAGTAGAGCCTTTATATATATATAGGGAAAGATATACGGTTGTCCGCGACTTTTAGACTTCTCAGGCTAGATGGATAATCTCCAATGGTCAGGGGCCCCCGTAGGCTCATTGGCATCAAATTTAGATCGATGGGTCGAGTTGGTCCTGCAAGACCCTCCCTGATTCAGCGCGGATAAAGGAATAACTCTGAACAAGAATAAACAGAATACGGTTCAATAATGATCAAGGAGCTGAAGTCCGGTCATAAGTGGGATGACCTTTTTAATAGCTATTCCCAAACTTATTCAGAAGATATCTAGCTGCTGGTAAGGTGATAATTTTGTCAGTTCTAGACCAGGACAGAGCTTTGACTCTGTCCTTTGTTGAAGCTCAAAATCTGTCAATCCCACCAGTAAGCTGATAGAGAAATCGGATCTTCAGGCTATTCTAGTCACTATGACATAAATATAACGTTATACATCAATCTACATGGTATTTCGAGGATTCATGGCAAGTGACACGGCCTGATTCCTATGTCTTCACAACGTCATCAATGGTAAAGACACAGCTGAAATATCCTGTACTCTTAAACTATTTGAAGAGACATTGTCCCGCTCAGGTTTTTTCTGCAAGGTAAATCATTCGGACTATCAGCCGACCCAAGCAACTTCATAACTAATTGCAATACTATTTCTTTGCATCATACCTTTCCAACTATGAAGGTTTCAATTTCAACAACTTTGCTTTTCTCTCTCATCGGAAGCGGTCTTGCACTGCACGGCGCACCACAACTGCAGAATATGAATATGAGTCCCGAGAAGGATCATGTGGAAGCCAGACAGTGTCTTAATGGATGCGATTATGGCTTCTGTTGCCCTCTGGATTCCCCGACCTGCTGTCCCAACGCATGTTGTCTCCCCGGCACCGTGGGCTGCGGCTATGATGGACACTGCTATGGGATCATCTAGAAAAATTTCATAGCAGGTATATTCCGCAATTCTTGTATTAGTGGTTCACGAGGGCGATCTAAGTAATCTAGTGTTTTCCAGTTTCTTGGATGACATCCGCAATTGATACGATTATGTCAAGGGGGAGCCTGGGATTTGAGAATGCCCAGTGATATTGATGTTTTGTGTCTAACAGTCATTGAATACTTGATTTTTGGTGCAATATTTTGCCCAGAAATCGGCACCCTCGTTCAATTGTATATTGATTACCATTTACACTAGTGAATATCTTCCACTGTATACGCTGTAGCTTATGTCCCCTTGCACCGTAGCACAAAGTATATGTGTTGAGCATAATATTTGAATTGTAGGAGTCCAGAATGTGATATATCGGACGGTATTCTATCATCATGTGGCAGCCTCGATATCGTATCCTAATTTTGCACAGATCTGGGGCCTACACTTCGACAAGTATTCCAACGCTACCGTATCTCCCTGGACCTCGGACCCTTGAACCCAATTGGCGGAATGGGCATACCTGATACGGAGTGGGAGCAAAGAGATTTGGAATTTGTCAGACGCAAAAGTAATGCAGGAGCCGAGAATGAAACCAGCCATTCATGGAAAAATCCTCGTATGAGTTCTAATGCCTCATGCTGTGTACATTAGTCATGACATCTGGATCAGTTCATGATTCTGCATAGTCGGACCCGATGCCTGATGATGTATAAAAATAAGTATGAACAGTCCTTCATTTGAGGAGTTTCCACTGTAACGCACGCTTCATAGCATGGACTGGAGCTGGGTGTTGCGAGAATAGCTCAAACTGGGCAATGCCCTGCGCGACAAGGACTTGCAATCCATCGACAAACACCCACTCTTGCTGACTTTTCAGCTGCATCTGCTTCATAAGTGGAGTTACCCGAGGGTTATATGCAAGCTGGAGAGAAATACCAGAAACAAAGTAGAGGAGTTTCCATGATTCATGATTGTATGTTTGCTAAAGCCGGCATTTCCAGCCATTTGGGATGTGGTGAGTTTAAAATTGATACTTATATCATGAATTAGATGAGGCGTGGATTGAGGTAGGTTAGGTACTATTGTTTGTGGCGACAGGATTTTCGGTCCCCGCCTCTAGTTGTGATAAAAGATATGAGGGGTGGGGCATTAGGGTAGAAATGTCAAAGGTATAGTCGACTGATTTGAATGTCTCTCTAGAATACCGACCCCCCTGTAAAAATAATAAGAATTCTCGAAAATTAAAGTGGAACCTTATTAGGTTGTCCCGCTCGCTCGATTCCAGAGTAAATTATTATCTAGTATAAGAGTAGAGGAGGAGGAAGGATGACCGAATAAAAGGAGCTCAGATAGACACAAATGTAGTGCATCTATGCCTGGTTTTAGATTTATGTTATGCCGAGGAGAGTGAAGCCTGTATGCCGATAACCGAACAGCCGGCCCCCCGCTACTATCGAATAATAATATTAAAGAATTGAAAGGAGTAGAAAATGATCATCAATGTTAGATTGTAATAATATATAATATACCGAGTCCAGTTTATTTGCTTTGAAGACTTCACCCTAGAAACAAAACATTGGACCATCAACATGCCGTTCAAAACATGGTTGACCGAGACGATTGGAGTCCGAGTTCCAATTGTCCAGGGAGGTAAGACGAGAGCACCACCATTGTTATAAGATTCAACCACTAACAGCATGATATAATAGGGATGATGTGGGTTGGCCGCGCTGGTGCGTAAGACTGATCTAGATATTGAGATGTAACAGTTGACTGACTTCCTTGGAATGATTAGAGATGACTTCCGCTGTAGCAAATAGTGGAGGCCTCGGGTTTCTGGTGAGTGAAATTGCAAAGGATTATAAGACCAGGAGGGGCCCTTCTAAGTATAATCATCCTACAACCAGACAGCATTAACTCAGCCATCACCCGAAGCCCTACGGGCAGAGTAAGTGTTCGACAGATTCTACGACCCTTTGGGCGAAAACCAAGAGGCTTATTCGATAGGATCCGCCGGTGTCGAACAATGACCGACCAGCCGGTAAAACATACCTATCTACGAAAAAGAAATTCTATAATCATGCACTGACACCTTTAGTTTGGCGTGAATATCACCATGTTGCCTAGCATGAATGCTCCCGACTATCTGGGATATGCCCGAGCCACCGTTGAGGAGGGCATTAAGGTTGTTGAAACGGCTGGCAACCCCGAGCCAATTCTGAAGTATTTGAAAGAAAATGGGGTCATTGTGATTCACAAATGCGTATCTCTTGTGCACGCTCTCAAAGCACAAGAGAAAGGTGTTGATTGCATTTCTATTGATGGGTGAGACTGTCTACTCTCTTGTACCCTGTAACCAACCGGCTATGCCACTAACATCTTGATACCTATAGAATTGAATGGTGCAGTCATGTCCCCATCAGCAGAAATATAATAGGATAGTACCTACGTAAGCTAACACCTCGTTAATGTGTTCTGATACAGCGCCGGACACGGAGGAGAATGTCAGTCTTCCCTCACTCCCCAAAATATCTCACACATGACATTGATAGAATACGACAGATGACATCACTTCGATGATTCTCCTGGGACGATGCGCGCAGGAGCTGAAAATCCCATTTATCGCCTCTGGTGGGTTTGCGGACGGCAACGGATTGGCCACTGCTCTCGTCCTTGGAGCCGAAGGGTAAGTATCCCGCCTCTTTGCGTTACCATGATGGAATGGCAAACGTTGTGGACCACTGAAAAAAAAAAGGCCGACTAACTAAACCCGGTCGCACAGCATCAATATGGGCACCCGCTGGATGTGCACGGTGGAGTCTCCCATCCACCAAAAGGTCAAGGAGGAAATCGTCCGGATGGATGAAAACTCCACTATCCTTGTGCTGAGAAAATTCCGTAACACAACACGGTTGTCCAAGGTGAGAGTGTGCCCCTGGCGGTAGTATGTGTGTTGTTGTCTCTAACTCCGATGGCAAAACAGAACGAGGTTTCTTTGGAAGTGTCCAAGATTGAAAACTCCAAGTTGGATCCTAAGTTTGAGGAAGTGGCCCACCTGATGTCTGGAGCACGAGGTAGAGGCGTCTACGAGACGGGGGATATCAATACCGGCGTGTGGTCGGTGGGCCTGGCTGCTGGCTTAATCAAGTCTATTCCCACCTGCAAGGAACTCGCAGACACCATTGAACGTGAGGCGAAGGATGCGTTGGCAAAGGCGAGTGGGTTGTACTCCGAAAAGGCCAGGATATGAGTTTGGATTAGCACCATGGATATGGGGATGAGGTAGCTATTTCAACTCAATCCTAGAATACATGGGTCCATGGAGTTATCTACATTCTCTGAAGTTTGTTTGAATTCATATAATAATACATTATGGATCTGTGGGATCAGCGGAAATCCCATAGCAAGCCAACAAGGTACAGTATGTTAGATGGCACAACCAGTCAATCGAGACCTAGAACGAGATGAAAGAAGTTGTTCTTCCATCAGAACTATCTAAAAAGATATAACTAGTCCCGTCCAAACTTGCCGCCTATCGATACACAGGTCCAGTCCTCGTCCCCTGGGAAGCACACAAGGGGGTCACAACACCGGGGCTATAGCCTTCAGTATCAGAGGATTATACAGTTATAGAACATGGACTCACGTCAGAATAATCACAAACTTCCTAGTATCAAGGTTAAATATTGAGGTAGGTATATCTAAAGTATATATATGTTTGGAGGCTTACCCATTCTGGAATACAATCCTGAGCAGCGCAGTGAGTTGCGAGATGTAGGAGGATAAGTGACAGCGAGAGAGTTAAGCATTTCATGGTGGAGAGTACAGAGTCTTAGAGGCTGATAAGAACAGGGAATTTCTTTTTCTCTTGAGCTTCAATAGAAAGGGAAGAAGGTGTTGATTCGCAATTATTGTAGAGTCTCTTGACCCTTTTTATGTGTTTTCAAACCGGTGAGTTGAGATCCTAAGTACGGGTCATTTTGAGCTGGCCTGGGTCTTGAGCATACAAGTCTTTAATTGAATTACCCAAGATTGTTGACGGCTTATTGATTCCTCGTTGTGTTCACGGGGACATATCGGGCTTTTCTCCATGCCGTGATCTTTCCTTAAGTTCCTATTTGCCTGTTTCCCATGATCAACAGACAAATCTACCGTAGTTACATCACGCGTCACGTAACCTTCTGGCTCCTAATATTATCAGATTAGTTCTAGTATTCAGCATCGGAAACAGCTCGCCGAACCCAACAAGCCCATGGGATCAGGATCACAATCTTCCTGTTACAGCGGTTACATTAGAGAGCCAGTAACACTGAATACTACAACACATGGGCTTATGAAATAATTTCTTCATGTCCTATGGTTTCTTTGAATGAATGTCACAGTATTGGACAACAGCAAGCTCCATCATAAGGCAGGACTTTAACGCCCAACGGGCAAAACTTCTGGGTATTGGGTTAAAAGACGTACTGACATTCGCCCCACCAGTGGCCAAAAAAAAAGACAATAACGCCCGTCACAGCAATCGTCCTATAACCCTTAGTAGGGGAGAAAGAGAGAGAGAGAGAAAATCATAACAGACAGACGTACATCAAATATACAATATCCCTATCCCTACAGTTAGATATCAAGTCTATTTAGCACGCATGGGAGAAGAATTACCCCTTGACCCACACATCCCTTGACTTGAGCCACGCACTGCGTCCAGAGTTGCAGTAGAATCAGTAACACGAAAGGAGGTATGTTCTTCATCTTGATGGGGTGGAAATGAGGGCCGTGAGGAGTATTTGGGCTTCTAGTCGATGAGAAAAATTGATTGAGGATTCTTCATCTCTTTTGATCCATGAAGGGAGTGAAGGTAAATTGAGCGTAGAGAACACATCCTATTCTCAAAGGTAGAAAGCCCCATGGGGCAAGTTTCGCGCAGTTAGTTGTGACTCGGCTATTATTGTTATGGGGGTGATTACGAGTTGTTCGACGAGGCTGAGGATTAGAGAACGGTGTAACCAGGATGGATAAACTCACCCCAAACCATGGGTCACAGTATCCCATAAGCGGCTGTTGAATTTCGAGTTTGATGATATAGAAAACCAACTAGTACACGAACCTCCATCCTCTTTCCTCCCCATTCTCCCCAGTATAACCCTGTGCTTCATCCAGCCGCTTGTTCAGAAGCTTGGCTCTCCATTTCACCAATCCCGCCGCAATCACCGTGATCAAACACCCAACCAGAATCAATCCACCCCCCAGCCTGTAGAACGGCTCTTGCGACGTAGGGAAGAAATACGGACTAAACCAATGACTGGACTGGCTGATACAATTGGCAATGGCGATGAGGGCAGCCTTCTTACTGCGAGGCGCCGGTACCAGGGTAGTTTCCCACGAAAGCTGAAGATTCATCCCGGAGTACGTGCCACTCACCAAGAGAACCACCCCGAAGTACCGTGCCCCGACATTCAACGTGGAGATGAGGATGCTGCAGCCCACTGCGCTGAAGAAAATAGGTATGACGATGTGGTAGAAGGACTCCTGGAATCTGCCGGACGAGTACGCCGTGCTGCAGGCGAAGATGTAAGCAATGGCATATGGCGGCGCTTGAACAAGGTACGTGGTCATCTGATCGAAGTGGAACGTTTCCAATATCTGTCCAAGGTTTGTTTTTGTTAGCTCATCTTGCCCGTTGACATAAGATAACAACTATGACTTACGGAGGGCAAGAAATCCTTGAAACTCTGGGCAGTCACCAGGGCAAAATGCATCAGACAGAACAGCCAAGTAAAGGGGTCTTTGGCAGCAGCCTTGAGCCCATTCCATGTCCCACCGTCGTTTTCCTCTTGCGCGCCGTTGGACAAAAGCACCCGATATTGGGCCATCTCTTTCTCGGACTCCGACAGAAACCGGGTGTTGTGCGGCCAGTCGGGAAGCAGAAAAAAGCCCGAGACAGCCACCAAGATAGACACCGCGCCCTCGATGATGAAGAACCATTGCCAGGCGTGCAGGTTGAGGACGTTGTCCATGTTGGTCAAGATGCCGGCCGCGAGGAAGCCGGAGATGATGTTGGAGATGGTGTTGCCGGCATGCCAGATGGCCATGCGCATGGGGTTTTCTTCTTTGGTATACCAGGACGAGGTCACTGGGGGAGTAATGAATGTTAGACATCATGCCATCCATCGTTGGGGAAGACGTCGCTTACTGAGGGTAATCCCCGGGAAGAACGGAGCCTCCGCGACGCCGATAAAAAACCGACATACGGCGAAACCAGCTCCCCTGGAGATCAGTTAGCATGTTTCAATGACTCCGTCGGGGAAATCAAAAAACAAAACATACGACTTCATTGCCGGCATGCAGATCGTCCCGAGACTCCAGGCCAGCATGATCGACGGCAGCAGCCAGCGCGGGTTTGCCTTCGCCAGCCACAGATTACCCGGCAACTGGCCGAAAAGGTAGCCGATGTAGAAGGTCGAGATGCCGGTGTTCCAGACGGTATCGCTCATATGGAGATCTTCCTGAAGACCAGCCAAGCGGGCGTTTGAGACATTGATCCGATCGAGATAGCTGCTGGTAGTTAGCACCAGGAAGCGTCGCAGAATGCAGCCACAACACAGTAGAGCCATACTTCATCAGAAACATCAACGTGATGCACGGCATCATCCTCCAGTCAATGATCTTGACAACCCGCCGATTCAGCGCTTGCATCTCATCACTGGACAAGTCCCGGAGGGTAGGAAACCGCGCCTGGATCTGCGCCGGCGTGAGAGCCACCTCCTGGACGACATCTTCCTTGTGGTCAAAGTCTGCCTTCTCGTCGGCCATGTTGTTGTGCAAGACACAGGAAACGGAAACTGGTCAACTGGCTGGTAGCTTGCGAGGGGATAGTCATTTTGTGCAGCGGACAGGGCTTCTTTATATAGTTCCACCCGCACTTTGGTTTTTTTTTTTTGCACCGGGGCCTGACCGAAGATTTTGCGCTTGGCATCTCATGGGGAGTGTCACCCCGGACCCCGCATCGGTGGAGAAGTATGTAACCCATTAAGATATACCAAGACTATACCAAGACTTTACCAAGACGTCCAAGACGGCGGGTTGTGGTGGATGTGTGGCCTTGCCGCGGGTAGGTGGAGTAGCGTCTCTTGCCGCGGCATGCTAGATGCCATGGAAATGGAGAAGGATAGTATAGTGCCCTGCCGCTTTTGATGAAGAGGTTCGTGTCTTTACTTGAGATACATGGCCTGTGACTTTGGTGCACGCACTTGAGAGAGGGAATCCGGAAGAGCCCGATTGTAGTCAAGATGAAAAGTTCTTGGATTCTTATCACCGCAATGCTCCACTCCTGTCGACTTGGATTTAAACCCTGCAGAATTTAGAATATTCTGGTCGTAGTTAGCGATTCAGTCATCATTAGCTAATTGGATTATATTATCTGGCAGTGTATCAGGGTTCGCATGAATAGATCGAAGCTCACCGGAGGCACAGTGACGCCATATCACCCGGTTGATGATGCCTACTTTGAAATAAACTTCCCAAATATTATCCAAATTCGATATAAATAAACAAACAACCCTATCCTAGCGTAGCGAGCAACTCAACTCTCTATCAACCGACCTACCTTCAATAAGGCACAGTCTTCCTTCTCCCTGTCCCGTCTAAGTCTATATTCCCCTAACCAGGAACAGTCTGGACTCGCCGTCACCCCGAAGATGACCAGCCAGATAAACGGCCTGCAACAGGCGGCAGCCAACGCAGAAGCCGCCGACAACCTAGCCCAGACGGTCGAGGGCCATCTAGAGAACATCACCAACAAAGTTACCAGAACGCGGAGCTTGATGAGCCAGGCTGCCAACGACATGATGACCGGACTCGACCTCCAAAAGATACAACTAGAGATCGATGAACTGGCCCACGATATCAAAAAAGAATCTAGTCATGCGTCATACGATGGCAATCGTCTCTTTGATTCGAGCGGGGAGAACAACTCGGACTTCAGGTTTCAGATCGGTGGAGCGCAGACAGGGGCTGTACAGATCCCTCTTGATGCTACGGTGATGAACGAGAGACTAGGCTCACTCAGAGTGGCTGACGCTGCTGGTGTTTCACATCAGTTGGATGGGGTGGATCAAGTGCTGGACAGTCTCAATAGTGCTAGAGCTATCTTGGGGGACCAGCAGAACTCACTGCACACTATCCGGTGATTGTTTCGACCCTTTTGGATATATAAGATGCTGGTATTGAATCTGTGGGTTGGGTTTTGGTTTTATATAGTTGGAAGAATGATAAACATTGATTGATATTCATATGAATAGAGTGATGAGGATGATCAGATTCCGAGGAAATGAGGCTATTGGATTCACTCTATCTATCTCAACCTATTCGGTAGAAATCCTCTATTCTAATCTATTTCAACTCTGAAATAGTTTCTCCTGATTAGTTCGGAAATTTCCGGCAATGCCCAACTATTCGACTCGGAGTGTGCACGCACTTCCGCCGCTCCCTCCACGCTCAGGTGTCGATCCCTCGCAAAAAGCGGCGACACAGCGAGACAAATGGGGAAAGAAGATTGTCTAAATAGATACTACGACAGTGCGAGATACCCATGGCCTGGGTAGAGAAATACCACGGGGTTCTCACCAGGAGGAGTTACGCGACATTGCAATCTTGGCATCTACTATATAAAACATCAACATTGTAGTTCGTCACGAGGGAAAAAAGCATCTTCTTCCGTGAAAACTGATACTTTTATTTACATATACCAGCAATTGAAACCAATTGAAACATACAGAAAACGATGGTCGGACAACTCCACCCTACTCCAATCCCCCGGAAAAGAATCCCCGCCGTATGGATGCGAGCAGGCACATCGAAAGGGCTCTTCCTGCGCAAAGAACACCTCCCCCAATCACAACTGGAATGGGGCCCAATGCTCCTCTCCATTATGGGATCCCGTCTGGGCGATCCTCGACAGATTGACGGGGTGGGCGGGGCGACATCGACCACCTCGAAGGTTGCGTTGGTGGCAAAGTCAACCAAACCGGGAGTCGATGTTGAATATACGTTTGTGCAGGTGTCGACCACCGAGGCGAAGATTGATGTGTCGGGGAATTGTGGGAATATGGCGTCTGGGGTGGGACCGTTTGCGTTGGATGAGGGGATAGTGACTGCGTGTGCTGGGGAAACTGAGGTATGAGAGGGTTTCACATTTTTGGGGAATACCTCAGAGGTACGTGTCTAATTAGAGAGGATATTCTATATCTATATCTACAGGTTGATATCCGGGTGTTGAACACGAACACCAACCGCATCCTGGTAGAAACCGTTGCCGTTGCCGAGGATGGGACATTCGAGGAGAACGGCGACTACGCAATTGCAGGCGTCAAAGGCACCGGAAGCCCCATCAAAGTCCGGTTTCTTTCCCCAGCAGGAAGCATGACTGGTCAGTTGTTTCCCACGGGGAAGAGAACAGAAGAAATCTCCGTGTGTGGTGGCTCTGGATCGATTTCTGAACCGTTGGTCGTCCGGGCCACTTTGTTAGACTGCGCGAACCCCTTCGTCCTGGTAGACGACACATCATTGCCGGCCTGGTACCATGAAAGAGGGCCCGATGACCGCCTGTCGCTCGAGCTAATCGAACAGATCCGACGAGAATCCTCTGTGCGGTTCGGACTGACGTCGAGCATTGACAAGGCGGCTGCGATTCGTGGGACTCCTAAGATTGCAGTGGTGTCTCGATTGCCGACATCTGAATCTGAGGA
Source organism: Aspergillus nanangensis (assembly GCA_015844325.1). Taxonomy (NCBI): domain Eukaryota; kingdom Fungi; phylum Ascomycota; class Eurotiomycetes; order Eurotiales; family Aspergillaceae; genus Aspergillus; species Aspergillus nanangensis. The sequence continues at coordinate 573,011 of VCAU01000002.1, read as the reverse complement.
TGGTACGGAGGCCGCGGTGCTTCATGTCACGGCATATAGCATGGGCAATGTTCATCCCAGTCTGCCTCTGACAGGGGCTGTGTGCATTGGTATGTCCCTCAGTGTGCCAGGGACAGTCTCGTCGGAGGCGTATATGCGAGACATCAAGGGGGATCGGCCGCTGTTGTCGTCCTCTGGAAGTACTGGGGGCTGCATTAGATACCAGGGGATTGGCTCAGGGGGTCAACAGAAGAGATGGAGGATCCGACATCGAACGGGGGAGATCGAGGCCGAAGTGAGTTTGGCAGCGGACGACTCTGAGGTGGTGGAGAGTGTTGCGGTGTTTCGGACGGCGAGACGACTGTTTGAGGGGAGTGTTCTGTTTCATTAAGTAGACATTGAGTCTAGTATATTAGGTATATAGAAAGCGTTAAATGGGTAGTTATACATATCGGAACCAAATGTTATGACGCTATATCCAACTTTGGAGATATCCAAATACAACCAACACAACGGTATAGAAAAACAGAAACCCCCATTTATCAACCAACCAGTCTACATCTCACCCCATCTAGTATCTATCTTTACTACTGCCTCGACCCAGGATGCAACACCCCCGCCACCTGCTCATACACCGAAAACACAATCCCCCCACTCAACAACAACCTCCCCAAGCGCATGGTACTCCCCTTCCAAAACCCCTTCACCCCCAACTCCGTCCAAATACTCCCCACCGCATCCCTCAGCGTCGCCCCCTGCGCCGACTGCGACCTCGTCTTCACAACATCAAAAGGCTGCGTAGCGTACACCGTGACCGTGCCCGCCACCGCCCCAATGCCGAACGTCGTCAACGGACCCGTGGCGATGTCGCGGGCCTTGGCCGTTTCCTTGAGGAAGTTGTAGGTACCCATACGTACTGCCGAGGTGGCAGACTGCTTCATCGTGGTGGACACGGCGCCGCGGTAGAGGGCGGAGATGCCGGATTCGCGGACTAATACTCGCGTGGCGTGGGTGGCGGAGGTGAAGCGTTTGGGGCCGTTGGCGTCGTCGATTCTGGGGAGGGGGAGTTAGTTTATCTTTCTGCATAGAAAAGTGGAAAGAGAGTATATCCATACAGAGCTGTTTTGATTCGTTCTGTTGGCGTCACGGCCAGCAGACTCTCAGTTGCGCCGGCGACCATGCCGGCCAGAATGCCCCGAGCGGCTGGCAGCCGGCCGTTTTCATCGGCGAGCAGGTTCTTGATCGTGTCGAACGATAAGAACCGGACGGCGGCTTTGGCCGTCGTGCCCTAGTTGCCTATGTTAGTGCTAACTACATGGCCTAAAGAGAGGTCTCTCCACGTACAATCACCAGCGTAGAGCATCCGGTGTAGATGGCTCCCGGGCCTTCGTTCTTCACCACCTGGGCGATGAGCACCACGGGGTTCTTGGGGGTGGGTGCCCCCGAACGCGATGCTAGCTGGGCTCTGGTTTTGGCGAACTCAAAGGGGTACTGCGGATAGCTTCAGTTATTCTGCACTGCGGTTTGTGTTTAGAGAACTAAGGCTAAGACTACTCACCGTGGTCGCTGCTTCAATTCCGCCAGCGGTTCCGCCAGCAATCAGCGATACCCACGGGGGAATGGGCTGGGAAAACAACAACGGCGTCAGTGATGGACTGGATTGATCTGGGGGTCTCAGCCAAGAAATCAGGATTTACCGAGGTCTGGCGCTTCTTGTCGCCCTGCGGCGCAATGGCCGGGATAACCTTAGCGGTGGCCATGGTGGGTTGCTCGAAGGGTGGAATGGGTTGTGAGGATAGATTCCGAGAATTAGAATAGAATATAATATGCTAAACAACGAGGCTATATCAGTTCGCAAGTTCCAAGACTGCGTTGACTGGACGGAATACGACCTCCGACACGCTAGGAAGCACGCGGAGATCGACCGTCCGAGGTGGCAATGCAGACTGACTCCGCGGCCTGGGGAGGAGCCGCGGATGGATTCTCTTGGCCGATGGTCTTGTTCGGTTCTGATTGTCTCAATTGCTGCTTCTCCAGCTGATATTTGACATGTCCCATGGAGGTTGAAACGAGGGCATCGCAGAGACGAAGAGCACCGACTGCGTGTCGGTTTTGTCGACGGCGAAAGGTGGTTTTTTTCTTTTTCTTTCTTTTTCTTCTATAAATGGTACATCTACTAAAAAAAATACTGAATAGCTTCGCTGCGACAATGGAGTCCCAACCTGCGGCAATTGCCGGTCTTACCAGCAGGACTGTGACTATAGTCGAGGGGCAAAGACGAGCAGGTAGATAGATACTCTGCTGGCAACAACTTCTCATCCACTATTAATCACAAATCTGTGACCAGGAGACGACCGACTAATGCGCGCATCACTGCGCTAGAGGACGAGAATGCGCATCTCAAGCAGCGACTGGGCATGTCCGAGGAGACAATCCGAGAGACCATCCGAGAGACACCCCCAGAGACAGCGCCGATGACTCTAGAAAAACCACCGTCTGCAGTCTCACGCATCGTCGTAGCCCCCAACGGCGAGCCCAGCTACCATGGCGTCACCAGTACGCTCTTCGAGGATACGTCGACGGACCCTCGCCCAGCCCTGCAGGTCTCTAGGGAGGCCAGGATGCCAGTCGAATGGGTGACGCGAGGCCTGATCGCCGAGTCGGCGCAGCAGCGTACGGCCTCTTCTCCCATATCCATCCATCCATCCATTGTTACCTCCCATCCCTAACCCCGTACATACAGGCCAACTCGAAACCGTCAACTTCCACCAAAACCGCCTCGACTTCGACGGCGTCTCCCCGGAGCTGGGCATGCACCTCCTCTCCCTCCACTGGAACCGCCAACACCACTCATTCCTGGTCACCTACCGCCCGGCCTTCATGCGCGACATGGCCACGGGCGGGCGCTACTTCTCCAAACTCCTCCTCAACGCCATCTACTTCGCGTCGTCGAAGTTCAGCAACCGCCTGGAGGTCCGCCGCGACCCGGACGACGTCCGCACCGCCGGCTGGCTCTTCCGCCGCCGCGTCAAGGAACTCCTCGGCGACGCCCTCGACCGCAGCGAGATCACCACCATCCAAGCGTTGCTAGTGATGACCAGCTCGCTGTTCGCGCTAGGCGACGAGCGCAGCGCGGCGTGGCTGTACGCCGGCACTGCATTCCGCATGATCATCGACCTGGGGCTGCACGTGGAGGTCGCGGCGCGGTTTTCGCAGTCGCACGAGGATGTCGAGATCCGTCGGCGGGTGTTTTGGGCGGCGTTCGTGGTGGACAAGGTCCAGTCGCTGTATCAGGGGAGGCCGGCGACGCTGCAGCATTCGGATGCGCGCGTGCCGCTGACGTTCTTGGATCAGTTCGAGGAGCTGGAGCATTGGCGGCCGTTTGCGTATTCGGAGACGGCGAATTATCAGGGGTCGCCGGCGTATAGCGTGTCGACGTTTACCGAGCTGTGTCGGCTGGCGGTCGTGTTGAATAAGGTGCTGAATCAGGTGTATTCGGAGAGTAGTGCGAATGTCGTCGCGGAGGAGAGCATCGCCACGCTGCATGCCCTGCATGGCGACTTGCAGGTCTGGTATCGGGGTCTGCCTGCGCATCTGGACTTTGATCCGGACAACTACGACGACGCCGATATAGACTCGGATGATACAAATCCCCACCAGGCTACTACTACTAATAACCTCCCCCCGCCACCACCACCACATGTCCTCTCCCTCATGGCCATGCACCAAGTGCTGCTAATCCTACTCCATCGCCCATTCGTCGCCGACGGCCATCTCCACGTAGCCGACCCATCCATCGCGGTGACATCGTTCACGATCTGCGCAGCGGCAGCGCGCCGCATCGTCGGGCTAGTGCGAGTCTACGACGCGACGTTCTCCATCCGACGCGCGCCGTATCTAATCTCATATGCGACGTACGTGGCGGCAACGATTCTGGTGCGCATCGCTGCGCAGCGGCCGGAGAAAAGCCAGGCGCATTGCGGGCTGCGCACGTGTTTGTCGGTGTTTGCCGAGAACCAGGAGACAAACTGGGCGGTGCGCAGGGCAAGGAATGTGATTGTGCATTTGATGGAGGTAATGGGGGTTTCGCTGGGGGGTGGTGGGCAGCTTGTACAGACGGATTGGGGGGCGCAGCAACGGGGGGAGGGAAATGAAAGGGCGGTGCATGGTCGCAGACAGGAGGAGTTGAATATGAGCATGATTATTCAGAGTTTTGGGAGGGATCAGGGGGAGAACCATCTGGTTGCTGTGACGCCGGGCAGGCTGGATGCTGAGGCAGGAATCACGGAGGCGTTTTCTACCGGGCTGGGGATGCAGACGTGGGATGATATGCTGTTTGGCTTTAATGGGGCGTCGTTGGATGAGGTTGGCATGGGCTCTTAGTTTCATTCCATTGGCTGTCTATCTATATAGTCTTCTATATGGTCATAATTCCTCAGTCGGCAGTCTTGGATGCTTTCGTCCGCAACTTCATCAACGCGTACACCAAACTGTATCCCGAAAGCGCAAAAATCACCACAATCGCCGCATCCCTCCACCCATAGTAATAGTCCTTGAGGTTGACCGTATAGAGGTAATCGCTGCCTCTTCGATATTGACACACTCTGCATCCAGACGTTGCATCGGGATTCGTGAGGTTGGAGCGGCTGCCCAAGCCGGCCAAGTAATCCCTCAAGTATTCGCCGCAAGTCTGCCGACTACCAGGCGGGTCAAAGATCGCCATCTCGTCTTCGGCACACTGCACCGGAGCATCAAACACGGTAAAGGTCAGGATGCTCCCCACCAGGTAATTGAACGGGTTCAGGTAGTAGATCCAATACCGCCAGAAGACTTGGAGCTGGGCATAGGGCACAAGAACACCGCAGAAGGACACCAGGATGCCGATCACGAGAGGATTGACGAGGGATGCAAAGATCTCGTTGGGGGCGTAGGCCGCGATAAATTGACCAATTCCGGTGTACACAAATTCATACATCAACATCACGAAAAACGTTGCGCCGGACTTGTTGGAGTTCCGCGGGAATCCCACCGTGTAGTACCAGCATGCAAAATACAACACTGCACAGACACACAGGTACGGCACTTCGGACAGGATCAGGGCCGTCACGAAAGACACCCACGAGTACATTTTGGCCTTCTTTTCCCGGGCTTCGAAAATGTTGCGTCGTTGAATGAAGAGAGGCTGCAGTTGGTTAATCACTCCGGGTGCGACAAAGATAAAATTGAACACGGTAAACAGTCGTAGTTGCAGGTCCGAAAGCCGATCCCCAATCATCCAGAAGGAGAATCCATTGAACAAAGCCAAAATAATGTGAAGCATGAACTTGTTATTGGCATAATCCGTGTTCCGGTAGAGAGAAATATTCATCCGATGAAGCACGAGCTTAATTTGGTCCCACAGGGGCATGGCGAATTCAAACCCATCATCCTTACTTCCGGGCTCTTTGCTGGCGGCCTCCTCGTTAATTCGATTGATCTCAGCACACGTAGACTGGAACTCAGGAGACTCCAGCCAGATTTGATGCCAGTCGGCGTTGCCATGGGACCCCGAAACAACATCAATCATATGTTCGGCTGGATTCACGTCGGCCGGACAAGGAGCGCCATTGCGCCGGAAATAATCTTTCAGAGTTGTTGCATCCTCGCCAATATCCCCAAAGTAGACTGTTTTCCCCCCTTTGGACAGAAGCAGTAGGCTGTCAAACTGCTTGAACAGAGAGGCCGATGGCTGATGGATGGTGACCAACACCGCCTGACCAAAGGAAGCGAGCTTTTTCAAAAAGCGCACAATATTAAAGGCCGCCTGGCCATCCAGCCCGGACGTCGGCTCGTCTAGAAACATCAGAATCGACGGCTTGGACACCAGCTCCACCCCGATGGTCAGACGCTTTCTCTGCTCAATCGACAACCCAGCCCCGGTACTCCCAATCAGGGTGTTTTCAATATCATGCATTTCCAGCAGATCAATAATCGTATCCACATAAGCCAGCTTCTCGTCCTTGGGCACATCTCTCCCTTGCCGAAGTAAAGCGGAAAACTCCAGCGCCTCCCTCACGGTAGCGAGCGGTTCGTGGACGTCGAGCTGCTCGCAATACCCCGTGGATCGCTGAAACGACAACGAAAGCGGCCTTCCATCGACCAATATCGACCCGTGAATGGTGCCTTCGGTTTTCCGTTGCGCCAGAACATCCAACAGAGTCGTCTTTCCTGCCCCCGACGACCCCATCAGAGCTCCCAGCATCCCCGGCTTCACCCACCCCTGCACATGATCCAACAACACCCGCTCGCCAGATGGAGTCTTCACCGAGTAGACAAGGTCTTTCCAGGTAAACACCGACGTATTCCGAGTAACGCTCGTCCCAGTAGTAGTATTAGGGTTACCAGCATCATCCCCAGAAGAAGCCGCAGGGCTGGTCCGGCGGATGTTCTCCGTCTGCCTCCTCCTCTTCTCAACCATCGGCGCTTCTTCATCCGTCGACGAGGCCGTATCATGCACATACCTCATCTTCTCCCGAGGAATCAGCAGGAACCCGCTTTTCTTACTCGCCAGTTTCCACCGCGAGGTAAACACCACCGTCAAGGCGACAAACAGCGCCCACCAGGCCCAGACAATGCCGATATTCCGCCAGACATGGGCGTGGCTATAAGACAGGGAGGCAAGATATTCATCCCCCGTGACACGCGAAGCGCCCGGTGGGGCACCCCCGACTCCCGTGCAGGCGCTATTATCGGAGGGAGAGTATCCGGGCCCGCTGGGAACAAGATTCGGGCCTACACATGGGATCACTTTGTCGTGGAACTCGTTCCCGAGCAGGGACTGGAACCCATAGGCTAATGGATCGATCCAGTAAATCCACATCAGCCAGGGATGCATCTGTGGTTTGTGGATCATGTAGCCGGTGTAGATGACCAGGGCACTAATCAGGAAGCCGGAGATCTTCGACGCGGCGTCGAAGGTGCGGAACGAGGCGCCCACGCTCCGAAACAGGGCAATCATGCAGAACGTGGTGGTGAAGACGACAAACCAGAAGGTGAAAAACGCCGAGGCAGACGCGGTGAGCCCGACCATCCAGTACAGCACGATCGAGAAGATGCTGATTTGGAAGAGAAGGACGGGGATATCGGCGCAGATCTGCGCGAAGCAAAAAGCCGCCGGGTGGTGGAACGCAAAGCTCTTGTGTTTCGCCAACACTGGGCGCCCGCTGAAGGAGCTGGTCACCTCGGACATCGCCAGGAGGCTGTTGTACAGAAGAGCGAAGAACAGAGCGCCGCCCTTGAGGAACAGCCCACTGGACGTATTGGGTGCGTTGTAAAACAACGATCCGGAGATCAGGGCTTGCGCCAACGTCGACGCCTGTTTGATAATGAACGTGGCTTTGTCGCTCCAGACGATCTGGAACTGGCGGATCGTGCATGCTTGGATTTGGGTGAGTAGCGGCGCCACGAAGGGCAGTTTCTGGTAGAAGCCTTTCTTTTTCTCCTGCTGGACGGCCGCGATGAACTCTTCGGTATTCGCCTTTGCAGTGTCCGACTGGGCATAGTCCACTTCCTCGTCCATCGCACGCTTGATTTCGGACCGTGTGTATTGCTGGCGTATCTCGTCTGCGGTTCTGGGGAAACGATCTTCCCAGCCAGGTTGAATCTGACGCTCTGTCGGGACTGTCACCCCAGTCAGGAAGTCGGCCACGTTTGCCGAATCATCACAGATGAACCCCAGGGCCTCCATGAAGGGGCGGGCGTTTTCTCTCGGGCCGTAGAAGATCTGCTTCCCTTCATCCAAAATCAAGACTTTGTCAAACAAGTTGTAGATGCCGTTTCCCGCCTGGTACAGGGTGATGATGGTGGTGGTGCCGAGCACGTCGGTTAGGGCTCGCATGGCGCGGGCATATTCCAGGGCGGTGCTGGCATCCAGTCCCCGCGTACTATTGTCCCAGCACATCACACTGCCCTTGCCGGCCAGGCATTCGATAATCGACACGCGCTTTCGTTCGCCGCCGGAGACCCCGCGCACAAATTCATTGCCCACTTTGGTATCCGCCGCATGGCTGATCCCCATCGACTCGAGCAGAAACTGTTTGAAGCGTTGCTGGTACTGTTTCGGCTTCTCGTGACTGTCTGGCCGAAGGGCCGGGACGTTGAGCTTGGTAGCGAAATCAATGGTTTGTCCCACGGTGAGTGTGGGAAAGAACAGCTCCTCTTCGGTATTCATCATGATTTTCCCTCGGTACTGTTCCGCCTGGGTGTGGTCTAGAGACCCGAACCAGATATCGCCTTGGATATCGGCGTATCCGTCACGTCGGTTGGAAAGCATTTTCAAAAGCGTGGTACAACCGGAGCCTGGCCGTCCCAGGACTAGTAACATCTCGCCTGGTTTCACGCAGCCTTGACTGTTGTCTAGAATCGTCGTGGTCGGAGCACCTCGACGGGCCTCGTTGATGATCCGGGGAATGTTGAATTGCGAGAAGACATTCTCCTGGAAGCTGTGGTCTGCGCCGACTCCCTTGACGGTGAGGTTGTTCCATGTGACGCCGAGCTTCTTGTGTTTGATTCCTTTCTTCTGCTTGGCCTCTTCGATTTCCTTCACTTCCGGAATGAGCTTCCAATCGTCCGCTTTTCTGATCGGATGCTGTTCGGGTGGGTCGACATCGTGGACCGCACGCTCTTCCTCGTACTGCGACTTCACTGAGACGTTGGTTAGAGCACGCCAGAGAGCCTCGCCATGACCTTGAGGGACCGACATCGTGAGGAGGTAGGACAATGACTAGGTTGGTTAGGAAGGAAATGCACGTATTTCATCTCTAGTCAAGTAAACTTCTAGTGGAGCGATGATTCATTAGTTACGGCAATCCGCGGATTCGCTTCCTCTTTCGGTCAAACCTTATATGAGGTTAACCAGACAGTAGAAAGTCAATTCAGTTATTTCTTCTATATCTTTACTGGATAAAATCTAATCTATCAAATGTTGAGGAGTTCGAATTTATATATACAAATGAGACTATGCTAGTATTCAATACTAGAAAGAAACCCGGTCTAGTGGCTCTTTAGCGAACTCCACCTGGCTAAATATAGCATCGCCAAATCCCCATGCATATCAGAATATTCCCCATAATCCCCCATCTATCCCCAGACTACCCTACAAGCTATCTCAATAAATGACTAGTCCACATCTCCTCCCCGTGGAGATCCTCCTCCAGATCGCCACCTACTTACCCCCACAAGTCCAACTCTCGCTACTCCACGCGCAGGCCAGTCTCGCGACTCTCTTCACTAACCACCATCTCTTATGTCGCGACCCCCGCGGCAACACCGTGCTACATCTCCTCGCCGCCCAATGCGACTCCGCAGACCACATAACCACCCAACTAATCCCCCGGGAATCCATCAATGTGGATATCCCCAATAACTCCGGCGACACCCCACTTATGCAGGCCGCCTGCGCCGGCAACGAAACAATGGCCCGGCTGCTCCTTGACCGCACCGACGTAGACCCAGACCACCCCAACGGCCGGGGCATCACTCCACTATGGAACGCCGCCGCCCTAGGCCGGGAAGCCATCGTGCGGCTGTTCCTGCACCACTACGTCAATCTAGACGCCACGGACAGCGATTGCATGAGCGTCCTCGCCACGGCGATCGAGCACGGCCACGAGTCCGTGGCCATGCTCCTCCTTGCTGAGGCAGAAAATTCGGGGGACCTCGACGCCTCGATGGAGGAGTGTCGCGGGCGGTCCCCGCTTTCTCTCGCCGCCGAGCACGGCATGGCCGGGGTCGTGGAAATGCTGCTTGCGCGGGATGATGTGGATGTCAATGCGCGCGACGGTGGGGGGATGACGCCGCTGCTGTGGGCGACGTGGCTGGGGAAGGAAGCTGTGGCAAGGGTGCTGTTGCTGCAGGGTCCGCGGGTCTGCGTAAATGTAGAAGATGTGTTTTGCCGGACGCCGTTGTCTTATGCTGCGGCGGCTGGGTCGGAGGAGATTGTTCGGCTGCTGTTGGAGAGAGAGGATATTGATCCGGAGATGGTGGATGAGAATCGCTGCACGCCGCTGTATCATGCGCAAGACCATAAGAGGACGAGGGAGTTGTTTGTGCAGAGGGGGTTAACGAGGTTGACGGTGGAGAAGGAAGAGGCTAGCGAGGGAGAGGATGAATGAGTTATATAGTCCAGATAGATATATATGAATAGATACCCGGTTTGATAGTCGTCAATGAAAGTGTTTCATGCTCTAGTCTATTTATCTGTATATATGTACAGGCTCTAACCACAGCCATCGGGGTATATATCACAATCTCCTACGACAACTTCGCCTCCAACGGCCTCCTCAGCATCGCATCCTGCATAGTCGACACAATCAACTGCCCCGACGGACTCCAAATGCGCGTCTCAATCGTGCCTCTCCCCTCTCCTCCCCTGGGACTTGACATCTCCTGAATAAACCATTCCTTCCCATTGCCAATCCTCAACTCCTCCGAATTCACATGAAACACCATCTTATGACTCAAACTGCCCGCCATCCCCAACCTCTTCTCCCCAAACGCATTCACCAGCACCGACAACCCAGCCCGATCCGAGACAAACGCATGCGCCGCCGCCCACAGATTCACATCCACCTCCTCACCCATCGGCATCGATGCCCGATAGACATGCAACCTTCGATGCCCCGTCCCAGGATTCCTCTTACTATACTCCTCCAAATTGGGCGTCCGCACATCCAACCCCGGAAAATCCGCCAACGTGATCCTCCCGTTCGGCCCGGGCAGGGTGGCATTCTTCTCAAACTCCTCAAAGTCCCTCCCCCCCGCGAAAATCCCCCCGTATTTCTCCTTCCCGAACCGCAATCCATACTGCGGCCCCTCCTCGGCGCGCTTAAACGAGCACGTCATCACGAACGCCGCCGGCCCGCGCGGCTTGTCCGCATCCGACCGCGGAAACGGACACTCGTCGGAGGGGGTGGTGGGCTGGCGCGCCGTCACCTGGCGCAGCACAAACGAGCGCGTCTGCGATAGCGTCGTGATCTCGTAGATGAAGGGGCGGTTCGCGTGGCCGGCTTGCGTCCAGTAGCCGTTCGCTTCGTGGATGCGGAACCCCGAGTCTTGGAGCGTGAGGCTGGCGGCCCAGATGGATTGGGCGTAGGCGTGGCCGCCGTAGGAGCGTTCGTTGGTGAGCGGTTTTCCGGGGGCATAGCCTACGGCCATTGGGGGCGCGGTGCTGAGGTAGAGGGTTGGGGAGAGGGTTTCGAGGGCCATTGCCTCTGCGAAGCTGAGGGGGTGGGAGGGGGCGAGTGCGGGCATCTTTTTTTTTTTTTGGCGATTGGTGTTGTATAGATAGGGTGGGAGGTGTAGGATTGGAGGTGGGGGGAGGAGTTGGGAGTGAATTGGATATTTATTAGGGTCGGTATCTTTCTTGTCTTACTCCTTAGGGACTCAACTGGTTGAATTCCCCCGCTGGTTGTGAGTTATCCGCCGCTAATTTGCCTCGGGATGATTCCTGCCGAGGTTCAGTGAGGATGTTCATTCAACTGTATAGACGGAGGGAAGTTATGGGGAGGGCATTTATAAGGTCGGTTTAGGGTCAACTTTAAATGGAGAATATTTTCTTTTTCCAGTTATTTCAATTATGAGGTGTATCATACTAACTAGTACTTAATCTGCATAATATTCATTCTAGACAATGTCCATGCATATGTTTGACCCCCGATCTAGAATCATTACAGCCTAAAATGGTGCATGTCAGCGATACCACGGTATCTGGTCCAACAAGCCTATTATGCGGCGACAGACACCCCTGGTGAGCCCTAATAGCGGAGATGGGGACTGACGTCACCAACCACGTCCATTGGCCAGAGCAACGATACTGACAGTACTCTGTAGCAAGGGGATTCGTCGATATGGCTCGTGTAACTCATGTGGCTAGAGCCATGGAAACTGGGGGGCCTAACCAACGGCTGAGCGAGGAATACGAGAAGAAGCAAGAATGTTGTGGCTGAGGCTGAGCCAGCCCTAAAAACTGAAAACTGCAGGCATCAAGCTAAGCCTAAATGGGACAATTATCGCGATGTCTCCACCGGCCTCATCTACTATCTACATCGATCAATGGGAGGGAAAGAGATTTACAAGACAGAGAATATCCCAGGGACTGGGGAGACATATATAAGACACAGGAAATTTCTCTCTCTTTCTCTATCTCTCCTCCTCTTTCCATAGCATCATCTACAAACTGCATCTCATCTCATCTCACTTAACACATCTATCCCACTGAACCCTATTTCACTTTAATACACATATCACACTAAATCTTTAACACATCTATACACTAAAAACTGAAAATGCCCCCAACCTATACCATCCCCCTCTCCAAACAGCACCTCGCCATCACAGAACTCATCCTCTTCTCTCTCATCCAACTCATCCAATTCCCCACCCGCTACACCCAAGAATGGCGCTACTGGCACCACCGCAAACGCAAATCCTCCCCGCGCTGTTTCTTCTACTCCTGGTGTGGAATGATCGGCCTCCTTGCTCAGCGTGAGTTGACCCCCCTCCTTCCCCATACATTCCACGTAGATAGACCACTGCTGATGAGAATAACAGTCCGAATCGCCAGCTCAGCACTCATCCTCTCAGACTCTCACCCCAACCAGTCTAAGCTGATCACCGAAAATGTGCTCCAGACCATCGGTCTCTCCCCGTTGCTTTTCGAAATGAGTCTGGTTCTCCTGCGGAGGTGCGTACCCTCTTCCCCCCCCCCCTCTCCTCTAAAAGAACCCCCAAAGAAAACAACGAACCAACTAACAACCCCCCTCCCTTCCCATTCAACAGTGGCCAAACCAACCGCTTCGGCCCAAACACCTCGCGCTACCCAAAACCCACCCGTCTAGCCCTGCACTTCTTCCGCTTCCCCGTCTTCATCGGCATCGTGCTATCCATCGTCGGAGCCACCGTGGGAATCCGCGCATGCAGTATCGTCGGCTCAGTTATGCTGGTGCTCGCATTCGTATTCGCGAGTTGTCTCGCGGCGTGGCTGGCCGTCTGCTACTGGGGGGTTCTTCCCCGGGGAGGTCGTCGCTGTGTAGTGTTGGTGTTGTGCGCGGTGCCGTTTTATGCGGTGCGGATTGCGTATGCGCTGGTGGCGCAGTATGGGGGTGTGAGGTTTAGTCCCGAGTTTGGGGATGTGGGGGCGAGGGCGGCGATGGGGGTGTTGATGGAGGTCATCATTGTGGGGTTGTTGTTCGCGGCGAGGGCGGCGGCGGAGCCGTTTTGGGGCAAGATGAATGTAAATGCGCAATGAAGGGGGGGGGAGTTGATTTTGTGGTAGTATCTTAATTGTTATGTTATGTGTATAGGTATAGTATGGGTTGTTGGTTGATGGAGTAATGTGAGGTTGGGGTAGAGATAGTAGGTTAGGTACATATGTATCTAGGTCAGTGTTTTCATTATTGAAAGTTCTTCGGAAGCACAGCCGCATATCGCTTAGATAGAGTCAGCAACCAACCCTCAATCCAGCTCCTGGTGACCGGGTCGGCAACTTCATACGCAACACGCAGTGGAAATCCAAGACGAGATGGTCCCAGGAGCCCCCGAGAGGTGTACTCCACGGACTTGCAGATTTGGTCGCGGAAATAGACGACATGGGCAAGCTGGTTTCCAGGACAGCCACAGGTGTGGAGGACCTCGTGGACAACTACCATGAAAGAATAGTAGCCACAGAAGATAGATGCCGCGTCGATACTGGAGAAGGAGAACACCGTTGGGAAGAGTGCGTCGCCAGTCGAGGAAGGGACTTCGCTCGGCGGCAGAACAACCTGAATGAATCGGTCGTACCAGGCTGTTAGGGAAGCGTGCATGACGAGGGTTTCCGCGACGGTGCTGGATACTTTATCTTGGGTGGCTGGACTGGTCATGTCGGCCTGTTTCAGCTCGAACATCTGGTGGATGAGTCGTGGGATAGCGGTGAACGAGACGAAGAGTTCTTCAACCTGGTCGTAGATCTCGGGAGGTCGACAGGTGTTGAATTGCTGGCGCATGGCCGAATGCCAGTCCTCGGAGGCGAGGAAGCATTCCTCCCCGGAGAAAACCGAATGCATGATCTATGATGTTACTTAGGGTGATTGCAAAGATGAGGAAAGGTCATCCTCCACTCACTATCAACCCCCGCGAGGCCTTCAGCAAGCTGCAATCGAATTCATCATGGTGGCGAGCCGATCCACGGTGTTTGATCAACTGGCCGAGCCCCTTGGCATGCTTCATCCAGGAGACTGAATCATCGGTATTCGTGAATAACTAGGCAGATGACCCCATCAGAAGGTGTTTTGTATTTTCTTCACTTTCCTGCATACTCACCTCATAAAAGCATTGCAACAGAACTGCACAAAGGACCTCCGTTGCCACGGATTCCGTCGGGTTGTTCAAGGACATCTGCAGTCGACCGAGGGCTTCGCCATAGGCAAACCGTGCATATCGCACCGCCTGCACATTCTTCCCGAGACCCCCGAGATGGTGCGCCACAAAACATCGCACCGTCGCATCGAGTGTCTTATTTCGCCCGTAGGCCACGGGCAGGAAGCTAAACCACTGCGCCATACTGTAGGTGGCTGATGCAGGAAACGGGGACATCAGATCATCAATCAGGACATCCAGGCTCTGCATTACATTGAGTTCGGTCGACCGCATGCATGTCAAAGAGGTCGTTGCGTTCTCCGGGAGACTGTTTCTCGGTTTTGGACGACGCGGGGTCCGATACGGCTTTGCAGTCACGAACTTGAAACCGCGATCATACCCGGGGCATTTTCTGCCATAGGTCTCGCATCTGGTGCAACCAGGCAGTTTCTCATCACACTAGTTTTCAGGTGAATACTACTAAGTACTAGTTGACCCTCTACGTATGGCAAGTTGAGACTCACCTTGACGCGTCGCTGTACACAGAGCAAGCAGCCGGTACTTCGACGTGTGCCGGGCATGATGATCTGACATGGTGGAATATGGAGGGGAAAATCCAATGCAAGTGGAAATCCAATCGGCCCCAAGATGAATATGAGGTTGAATGCTGAATCAGGTGAGACTTAGTCAGCGGATCAGACACCTCAGGATTCCTCACCGCCTATTCTGCCCTGATAAACCCCCTAAGCATCCCTAAGCATTCCTAAGCATCCCCCTACGCACTCTACTAGCCACTTCTCCAGGGACTTCTCTAGGCACGTCTCTAGGCACCCGCCAAGGCATCCTTCTCAGTAGACTGCGGCACTAACCGCAAAAGCCACAACTAGTCTGCAATGGCTATAGTTTGAATTAAATAGACATAGTAAACGAGATATGACTTGTGGTGTTATAATACTTCTTTCTTTTATTGATCCTTCTGAACATATTCTAATATTTTACTTGACATAAAGTATATATTAAACCGACATATATTTACATTCTGTTTCCCCTCTCGTCTCCCCCCCCAAGACAACGCTACCTCAACAGCTACCATACCAAAGCTACGGTATATAAGACAGGAAGAATGAAAAACAAGCAAAATCAATTGCAAGACGGCTGGCTCATCGCCCGCAACAACCACACCTACGAAAATGGGCGTCGCTATTACGGTTACAACAGCGAACACCCCTTCCCCGACGACACCAAGGGACTACTAGCCCACAGCATTCTGAACATTATCTGGTATCATCTCCTCGGCGAGAAGATGTTTGTCTCCCCAATCGGCGGCGACGGCCAACTACGAAAGAACCACAAGCTTCTTGAATTCGCTACTCGCAGCGGCTCGTGGGCGAATGCATTACTCGCGGAGCGGTGGGAGCAGCAGCACCAGCAGCAGCAACAACAACAGCGGCAGCGCCGGCGACAGGAACCACCGCATCCCGGCCCACGCCTCACGAGCATGGACTCAATGTACATGTCCACGCCCACGAATTGGAGTTACTTTATCCATCACGAGCTTGAAGCGGAGTGGCCATTCACATCAAAGCAAGCGTTTCATTTGATCCACGCGCAATCGCTGGGCGGGATACTTACTGACCACGACGGGTTTTATGCCCGTGCCCACCGACATCTGGTTCCGGGTGGGTGGCTGGAGGTGTGGGAAAATGACTTCCGCTTCTTTACGGAGAGTAACAACGAGCAGGATGAGGAGAAGCTAGTGGCTCTGAGACAGTGGGAGACGTTGATGGAGGAGGCGGCGGACACGTTTGGGAAAAGGATCAATGTTGCTGCAGTTCAGAAGGTCCTGATGCTGAGGGCGGGGTTTGTTGAGGTGGATGAACAGGTTTTCAAGGTTAGATCGATGGTCTTAATTGAATTTTTGGTTCAAGATGAGCGTTAGCGTGTGTACTGACTATAACCGCAGGTCCCCCTTGGACAGTGGAGTGACGACCAACGCATGAACCGGGCTGGACAGGAATACAGATACCAGATGCACTGCGCGCTGGAGGGGTATACATTGCGACTATTTACTAAGACGCTGGGTTGGTCTAAGGAGGACACTGATGTCTTGCTGGGGAGAGTGCGAAAGGAGCTGGACCAGGAGGAGGTGCGATTGTATTCGAATTTCCATCTTATTCGTGGGAAGAAATCAACAGAGTCTGCTCGATAGAGTGGGGATACGGGAGGAAATCATGTCAAGAGAGAGAGAGAGAGAGATAGAGAGAGAGAGATAGAGAGAGAGAGAGGTATGACAGATACAGCCTCAATCATAGAAATATCCATTTCTCAATGGCCACAATATGGGCTCATGCATTTACAATATATGGAACGGATCTTCTACCTACAGGGACTGCTCCAGAGCAGCGCAGACCCTGGAGCGCATGCGTGGTGGCGAGACTACTTACATCACATGTCATATCACATACGGAGCGTTTGTGATTGACACTGCGCACGATTAAGCAGAAGGATGGTCTTCGGAAAGTTTGCTCCTTGGGGCCTAAGCCTCAAGATAGGCGCCCAGGCACAGATACATCTACACTTACTGCTTTCTACGTATTTCAATGACGAGTTTGCTTAACTGGTTCGGTCACATTTTGTACAAAAAGTATAGAGGTGTGTAAATAGGTACATCGGAGTACAGTCGGTGTAGAGGGAGGTTCAATGGACTTCCGCATTGGGCCTCCGATCACGGGGTCCCTAACCAAATACAGTTTAGCGTGGTCCATGCACTTGTCTCTCTCGTCGAATAATTATCCACCGCATATCAAATCCTCCAACATCAAAGCACACTCACAACACCAGCAACAATGGAGTGGGATCCCACCCAGTTCTTTCGCGACGATAAGCCTCCCGCCCCATTCGCCCTGATCATCCTGAACCAGCCCATCAACGAGAGAGCCTTTGGCATCCTCAACAAACATGGTAGGTAAAAAAATCGAACCTAACCTATTAAGAATTATACGGAACCATATCCCTGTTCCCTTAGTGTTAGATATTATGTTCTCCGTAGTTTTTTCTTATCCGATCTATAACCAGACCCCGCTGATCTTAATTGCAGCGTGTATGACTGTCTGCGCTGATGGTGGCGCAAACCATTTCTACGAGATGATGAAAGCCCATGGGAAGGAGTCTACGGATGTAAGCTGTTACTCTTCCATCATTCCTCTTCTATACATATACATGTACATGTATGTGTACATGAATATAGATATCCATACACACAAACATACAAACTCCCCTTCACCCCCATAACACTCCCTCTCTACAATCCCCCCAAAACTAACCCACCCCCCACCAGCTCCCCTCCCTTATCCTCGGCGACCTTGACTCCATCCACCCCAGCATCAAAACGCACTACACCAACCTCCAAGTGCCCATCATCCACGACGCAGACCAATACTCCACCGACTTCACCAAATGCCTCAACTACCTCCGAAGCCACGCCCACGACCTCATGCGACCCTCTTTCTCTTCCTCACTAACAGCCCACTCACCAACAACCCAATCATCGCCAAACTCCACCACCACCACCACAACCACCCTCACCCGCCTCGAAATCCTTATCCTCGGCGGCCTAGGCGGCCGCGTCGACCAAGCCTTTTCGCAAATCCACCACCTCTACCTAATGCAGCAGCAACCCACCCTTCTCCCAGGGGACCTGTATCTAATTTCCGAAGAAAGTATCACGATGGTGCTCCAGCCCGGGAAAAACGTGATCCATACGCCGTGCACGAACCGGCCCCTCCCCTCGAGTGGTGATGATGATGATGGCGATAGAGGATCGGTGGTTGTGTCTTCTTCTGACGAGCATCTGCATCTGCTCGAAGAGAACGTGGGGATTATTCCGCTGTCTGGGCCGGAGCGCATCACTACCAGTGGGTTTCAGTGGGATGTGGAGGATTGGCCCACGGCGATTGGGGGGCAGTTGAGTACGAGTAATCATATCCGGGCGGATGTGGTTACGGTGGAGGCTAAAGGGCCGGTGTTGTTTACGGTGGAGTTGGCGAGGAGGTTCAAGAGGGTTAGGTGAGGTAGATTATATGATATCATGATATTGTCTAGGGGTAGAAGGGAGGTTATTAGGGATAGAAATAAAGAAAATTGTAGAGCGAGCGGTTCTTTTGCACTGCCTAGGTAGTAGATACTATCAGATACCTTAAGAATAGGTGCTTAGTTAGGTACCTAATAGCTCTACTGAGGTATAAACTTATGTAGGAATACTTCGCACACAGTGCGGTAACCAAACAAGTCCATCAGACGGAGGGGGAAAATAATAATCAATCAAAACACTTAATCATTCAAGAAAAAAAACACATCAAAAGAATCCCAGACTCATCACGCCGTGGTTAACCCGAAACGAGAGGATATCTCAAAAGACGATGGCTGACCCGTCGCCAACACCGAAGACAAGAAAAAAAAAACAAAAAAACAAAACCGAGCACAAAAACCAGCTAACTATAGCTCCTTCAACGAATCTTCCTATCATCCCCATCCCAGAAAAACCTCACACATACATGTAGACACACACAAGACATATTTACTTGCGAAGAATAGCCTCATACAAGGTCCCCACCACCCCAATCGCCGCACCAGTCAACAACCCCGCCCAACCACCGGGAACAGAGGCATTAACCTTCGCCACAGAAAAGGGACTGTACAAGTTCCAAAACGTAAACCGATTCGCATACACCAGGTAAGCCACCAAAGCCTTAACCACATTAAAGCTCAGAGGATCGAAACTCAACTGCGCAGCGACAGCAACAGGCCTCCCCTTCCTCCCCGCGCCGGACGCATTACTAAAATTGAAGAAGTACGCCGCGGTCAACGGCACCACCAAACTCGTCAGCACCCACAGGGAGAACGGGGCCCAGAACGACCCATCGACCAAAACAAACAGGTCGGGGACTTTGATCGCAAAGTCCGGCGTGCGGATGGCCTCCACAGCAGGGACGGTGGTCAGGTAGCGCAGCGGCAGGATCTGGCGGATCAGGCCGCAGGCCTCTAGGATCAGCACGAGGACTTCGACGGCCTTGACGCTACTGAGGGCGGTGCGGAGCGAGTTGGACTGCTCCTCCACGCCGGAGAAGGACCACGCCTCGCTGATGCTCTTGCGTAGCACGGCGGTTTGGCGGTCGATGGCGTCGGTGACGACGGCTGGCGAGGGAGGCAGGGGCGGCCGAATGCTCACGACTGGTTGACCGGGGGTCCGGAAGATGTCGGTTGTGAGGGCGGTGTCGGATTCATCGCTGGATATGGATGAATGATGTTAGCTATAAGTGACGATGACGATGATAAGGAGACTCCCCGCCAAAGTTAAACTCAACCAGACTTGGCTGGTGGTTTATATGGCATGGGAGGGATGCGCGCGAAAACACTCAACACACGCGATGCAACAGGGATAGAAAGATAGATAGGTAGGTAAACATACGCCGGCCCAACTTCCTCCTTAGGAGCTGCTCTGGGCTGTCTGCGACGCGCCGATCTCGGAGCCTCGGGGGTGGCAGTCGCGTCGGCGCGGAGTTCGCGCTTTATCGGCGAAGCGCGACGCGGGGTCTGGGTAAGACGTCTGTAGTATTCGGAGAGAGATTGGTTGTTTGCGAAGATGGATTTGTTGTCCTGGAGATGGTCATCGAGGGCGGTAGCGAGTTCGGGCTTGTTATAGTCCTCGTAGCTGGGGGTGGGGAGAAGAAGCGGTGAGTTAGTTCCATGATGATGTAGGTGGAGCGGGATGGATGGGGACATACTTGTGGAGGTCAGTTTCTTCAGCAAACTCCGTCAGTTGGGATTTGCGCAACTTTTGCAGATAGGGTAAGGCGGAAGACATGACGATGCGCGCGCGGAGGATGCAGGGGAACCATGCGACAGCTGACACAAAGTATAGAGTAAGGGGCGGGGGTAACTAAATATAGATGGATTCAACAAGTGGGGAGGATAATTGGGGAGGATGATAGATAGGAGTTGGATGGAAGAAGAGAGGAGATGTAGGAGGAGAAGAAGAAGAAGAAGAAGATGGAGCGGAAGGAGGGAGGATCATAAGAAGACGAAGACGTCTGCACGAGGTACTTCGTCCGTTGTTGTTGTTGGTGAGCGCGCATCCGGCCAATCAGCTGCCCCATCACGGCGGGTTTGTTTACATCGGTTTCCCCTCATTCCATTTGTGATGAGAACCCCCTGGATGATTAAGTCCCCAGAATCAAACCAAATAACTAGAATATGTAAAGAAGAGAGTAACAAAATCCATTCCAGGTATCCGCACTTAATATACACCTCCAGAATTACCCATGTCTACTATGTCTATCGGTCTAAATCGTACAATCCCTCGTCCAACACGGCTATACACAGAGAGGAAAACAGAATCAAATCCAAACACAACCCGGGAGGGTGCCACAGCCCTACCCAAACGCCCGACCTCAAGTCCATGTACAACAGGTGTCCGTCGTCCATGCTTGCAAAGTATATCTACAACAGTCCGTTCTGTTCTGCCCTCAATTCCGAGCAGGCAGTCAGTCACGGGGAACGCTCCAAAATAATTCACAGGGGACTATTCTCCCCCATGCTTTCCCACGCCTCGAACTTCTTCAGAAGGTACTGGTACATAACCAGCATCGTCCCACTCTGAATACTGGTCCACACACCTCGAGGGCCGACGCCCCGGAACCACCCGGCAAGGCCTTCCGTCCGGTAGATCAT
Source organism: Aspergillus nanangensis (assembly GCA_015844325.1). Lineage (NCBI taxonomy): Eukaryota > Fungi > Ascomycota > Eurotiomycetes > Eurotiales > Aspergillaceae > Aspergillus > Aspergillus nanangensis. Next base: position 551,930 of record VCAU01000002.1, on the reverse strand, counting down.
CTTCAAGCCCGTGAAGAATGACGATGTGTCCAGGCGGGGGGCCCCGGGGGGGTTCACCGACGTCGAAGCCCCCGAGGTGGAGATAGGGCGCGAGTGCGTCCGGAGATTCGAGGTGGTATGCGACGAAGCGTGTTGTCGAGGGCTCTCCTTGATCGAGGCCGGTTCGGCGGACGGTTTCGAGGCAGCAGTGGCGTTGATGAGGTCAGGGTTTTGTTGAGTCTGAATACGCGTCTTCACAACATCCATCGGGCAGGTAATCACACCGGCCATTCCTCCAGCGGTGGCGGCGGTAAGGATCTCGAGGCCAAGCCCAATATCGCGCGACCCGACCCAATCTATCGCCATCTTGTGTTCTTGTTCGTAGAAGGCGAATTGCAACGCGGAGAATGGGAGATCTCGGAAGATAGTCGCTTTGTAGCCGTAGAACAGCGCGGAGAATCCTTCCTGGCGGACGATGGTGCGCAAGGCATCGGTAGTGGAGCGGTAGTTATAGCCGGAATTGAAATGAGGGTTATTATAGCGTCCCTGAAGTTGTAATCGGGTCTTCAGGACTTCGGAAGGAACGTAAACAATCGAGGCAGCCAGGTCGGCGAAGAAGCCTAACCCATTTTCGAATCAGTATTCCGACACCCCAATGTAGCTCCCACATCGGCCATACGTACCTCCAGACAAATATGCGATGTTCGGGTTGATCCCCCGATCTATCATCAATCGCTTCGTATACTCGTACACGCCAAAGAAGATAACCGTCCCAGGAAATGAACCCAGTAGTGCGGGAGTAACCCCCCCATAGAGACCTCGTAGGACACCCTCCTGCCGATAGATAGTTGTATAGGACGAGGTCATAGACGTGTACTTCGGCGGAAAATGCGGATCACCCTGTTGCCTAGTCTTCACCGTATCCAGCGAATGCATCAACATATCACCGCAAGTACCGCCGGTACCGCCCGCAAGCATGGCCTATGAAAACCCCGGTGTCAGCAACCAAAAAAAAACTCCCCTAACAGCAACCATACAACGGAAACGACACCCATAACATACATGGAGATACGGCGGCCTCGGTTCCTCCTCCTCGCTAATTGGCGTAAGATCATTGTGTGCCCGAGTATCAGCGCCAGGCTTTATCGAAGACGGAGGAGGACGGAAGACATGGTCGGCGGGCGGGGAGGATGGCGAAGAATCCGCGGGGGAATTCTCGGGGGTCGTGAACAGGCTGAACACGCGCGATGTCAAGCTCATTGCAAGAACACCGCAACCCACCAGATCGTGGTGTGCGGGCCAGACCACGGGGGTTGGGGTGCGGCGGAGAGGTGAAGTTGCCGAATGGACGCCACCTCAGGGTTTTGAGGATGACGATGGGAGAGGAGGGAAATAAATAAACAAAAAAAAAAAGAGAGATAGAGAGAGGGTGTGAGAGGGAGAAAGACAGAGGGAGAGGAAATGGAAAAGAGGATCTAAAAGCGAAGAAGAAGGACAGGCAATTTATGGGGATCACCAACGAGACATGGCTCCTGCCGATGAGAAATAATTCATGCGAGCGAAATGACGAGCCTCTCGGAGCCTCCAAATATTTTTTAATCCCGGCGGCCGTTTTCTCCGAGGGTTGTGGCCTGAGGCAGAGACTTCGGGTTCAGGCAGCAAAGAGGCAATGTTCTCGCCACCCAATCAGATCGATTGGTTTCCTAACCCTAATTTGATATCCATCAACATCCACTTAACAAGATGATCTGGTTACCTATACCAGCTCTAGAAAAAAAGGAAGACTGCTATACATATGTCTAAAGCTCTTGAAACAATGTACCTTTCAAAGCACTAACTACATTCCACCCTCGAAACCGCCCCCCCTATACATCCTCTAAATGCGATACATCTACCCGTTCCAATCCCTTCTCCTCACCGTCCTCAACCCTATTGCCCAAAGACCGTTTCCCCACCGTAGTCCTCCACGCCGGAGTATTTGAATTCAGCGCCTCATCCACCTCCTCCAACGTCCTCCCCGCCGTCTCCGGAAAGCAGAAAAACACATGAAGCGCCATCGCAAGACTAAACGCCCCAAAGAGCAGATACGTCTTCCACCGAATATTGACAAACGCCGGCGGAGTGAAATAACTCAACGCAAAATTGAATATCCAGTTACTTGAAGTGGCCAACGCAACCGCCTTACCGCGCAGTCGAAGTGGAAACAACTCGGGGGGATACACCCACGATACGGGGCCCCAGCTGGGCGCGAACGACGCCACAACCAGATACGAGCAGGCAATGACCACCTTTGCGGGTTTTCCGGTGATGGCCCAGCTCTGTTCGGCAACGTGGTTGAGGCCGCCGGGGGGAGCGGGAGAGCCGTAGCCGCCCATGAGCCCGGCGCACAGGAACCACCAGACCATGAGGGAGATGCTTCCGGCGAGGAGGATGGGTCGGCGGCCGACTCGGTCCACGTAGAGTAGGGCGGGGATGGTCATTACGACGTTGATCACGTAGCTGATGGACGCGGCTACGAGATTGGAGTTCCCGCTGAGGCCGGCCATGCCGAAGACAAAGGTGATGTCTGTGGTTAGTTTTCGACCAGATGGTTAGAGCTAGTGGAAACACTTATGGGCCGTGAACAGGAAACACTCACAGTACATAATCACATTGATCCCCGTCAACTGCGACCAGATCTGCACGAACATGCCAATGTGCGTCCTCCACAGCATCGGCGGCCGACACAGATCGAGAAACGACACTTCAGGATTCACATGTTCGTACTCGCACGCCGCGCGGAGCTGCTGCATCTCAAGCCCAACGAAGTCCTGGTTCGTTTCATTCTTCCCGGAATGGATCCTGGACAGAACCTCCTGGCACTCATCCCAGCGGTTATTCCGTGCCAGCCACCTGGGCGACTCGGGCATCCAAAAGAGCCCACCGCAGAGTAGAAGCGCCGGGATGGCCTGCAGCCCCCAGGGTAACCGGAACGCGATTTCCCCGCGCATGAATGAGCACGCATACGAGATGTAGAACATGATCAAAACCCCCCATGTGATGGCCCATTGCTGGGTGCCGACCACCAGGCCGCGTTTACTGGGCGGCGCCAGCTCGGAGACATATACGGGTACCTGGGCGGAGCAGATTCCCACGCAGAGACCGTTGATGAAGCGGCCGACGATCAACATGGGGTAGTTTTGGGCGGCGCATGAGATGACACTGCCGATAATCCTGGGCCCGTCAGGTATCGATAGGTAGGTAGGGAGGGAGGTAATATGCCACGAGCACTCACCATATCACCGAGCCAATCTGAATGGACGATTTTCGACCATACAGATCAGTCAGAAAGCCGGAAATCAGCGCCCCAACGAAGGAACCTCCGGGCATTGAGGCCGTGATACCGCCCTGGGTGACGGATGTTGGTCCAGAGCAGTCATACAAGTCACTGAATGGGGGGCCATGGGGGCCTTGGTTGAAGTAGCATCTGTATTGATTGGTTCCGATGCTGGTAGTAAAAGATGGGTAAGTCAGTAGGTAGGGTCATTTCTATTGTCAGCGGGCTTGAACTAACATGGCCGACATTGATGACAGGTCGAAGCCAAACAGCGTCCCTCCGATCACGGAGATCGCCGTGATCACATAAAGATTGGTGATCATTATTGTCGCTGTCTACTGGAGAAGGAAAGGAAAGGAATGTGAGATGTTAGGGAAACAGTCCTCCTCTCTACCTGGAGTGGAGTATTTATTTACCCCGGATTAGAGACCAGGAGCAGGGGTTCCCCGGATTTCATTGCGCATTTCGTCATGAAGTTTGTTTGATTTTTAAGCGAGCAAGATCTATAGCCGTCTTCACCCAGAAGTGCAGGCAGCTGGGGACGGCTTTAGATAGAGATCGCCGTCATCTTCGGGCATATTCTAGCCGAGGGAACAGACGTTGGAGATCTTCTAGGATTAAGATGGGGGTTTTTTTAATTTGGTATATTTGGCTAACTAATATTACATGATTTGGAATATAGTGTGGTTAACACGATGGAAGTTCAAAATAGAATCCATGTCCAGCTAATTCCTCTAAAACCGCCCCTCTAAAATATAGGACACCCATCTTGCCTCCTCTTACACTCTGTCAAACTCTCTATGTCGCTCGACAAATACCACAAAGTGAGCAGGAGAGGACAATGGCGACGAGCCGTACAACAATGCAAGGCAATGACGCGGCGATACTGACAGTGAAACGCCAGCTTTATATTGTTGACAGCAAACTCCGGCAGCAGTTTGATCAATGGCCAGACGATATGAATGCGAAACAAGGCCTCCCGGGTGTCTAAGTTACACTGGCCGCCGGTGGGTAGAAGCTCAAATAGAGAGCGATCTTCGAGGAGTTTGGTATATCGGAGGTTTAATTTGTTAAGAAGACCTGTCTTCATAGGTTAGTCGAGTTTGAGGGTATATCAGCGCGTGGCACACTGACCTAGGGTCATGCTTGGGGTCGAAGACTGATTAGCCTGTGGTGTTGTGTCTGTTGCGTGTGACGTTGGGGGAGAAGTGTAATTGTTGTCTGTATAATCTCCGGTCGGATTCATCCCCTCGTGCATTTCGAACGGAGAGGGAGTAGGAAGGCGAATCATGATTCCGTTGGGATAGACAGGTTGACGATTTAGTTCACGATTAAGTGACACCGTCGTTGAATCTATCCAGGATAAGTTGTCGAAATTGAAATTTTTTCATAGTCACATCTCTACGTCATGTCGGCTGTAGATGGCACTGGATGAAGCATATCGTGAGATAGATCTGTATCCCAGCGAAGGTCACCACGGCAATAGACGGATGTCGATATCAACTAGAGTCACTCATTTGGTTGCTCTGTATCTCTCCCATCTTGGAAGAATCGTGGTCTATATAACCGATGGCGTTCACAATCTTTGACAAGCCACGAGACATACGAGACTCTGAAATATAACATCATCTTATTGTTTATTGTCTGAATTCATACTCAATTCAAACACACTTCATCATGACGGTCACCGCGACTTCCACCCCATTTTCCCATATCTCCATCAAGCCACTGCACCCAACATTCGGCGCCGAGATCAGCGGCGTAGACTTTGCGTCTCCCGTGGCAGATGAAGTATTCCAGGAGATATATCAGGCCGTGACTCAGGTATAGTCCGTACCAACCAGGAGGATACCGGCATTCAACTAATCAAGTGGCCAGTATGGCGTAGTCGTCTTTCGCAGCACCGGCCTCACTGATGAGGGCCACATTGCCTTCTCCAGGAAATTCGGAGAACTCGACGATGTGAAGCCGTATATCGCGGCGGGACGAAAACACCGGCTCAACTACCCCGAGCTCTTCGACGTCAGCAACGTCGAAGCCGATGGGTCCATCCTCAGCCCGGAGAGTTCACGCGGCCAAGCAAACAAGGTATGTACTATATTCACCAACCCTAGGAAGCCTATGTCTAACCACCATAAATAAATCCACAGGGAAACGACCTCTTCCACGTGGACTCCAGCTTCAACCCCCGTCGCGCCGGATACTCACTTCTCCTCGCCCACGAGCTCCCCCCAGCTGGCATGGGCGGCCACACAGCCTTCGCAGACACCCGCACCGCCTTCGACACTCTGTCTCCGGACCTGAAAGCCCAGCTCCTGAAGCACGACTACATCGCATGCCACTCGATGCATCACTCGCGCAAACTCGCCGCCCCCGAGGCCTTTGCCGACCTCAACCCCCTCGACTACCCGATGGGACGGCACAGACTGGTGCAGCGGCATGAGGCTTCCAACCGCATGAATCTGTACATTGCGGCCCACGTGCATCATATTGAAGGGCTGGCTGCCGACGAGTCGCGGACGTTGTTTGACCAGCTGTTCCGACATGCCACTCGGGAGGATAATACGGTTGATGTTGAGTGGCAGGCGCCGGGGGATTTGGTGATCTGGGATAATACGTGCACGATGCATCGGGCGGTTGGGGGGGATTTTCTGCGGAAGTATAAGCGGGATATGAGGCGGACGACGGTGCATGATTCGAGTTCGATGGCTTGGGGGTTGAATGAGCATACGGATGTGAGGCAGGGATTGCCTTGAGAGGAATAGGAGGATTAATCTATATGGTTGCTGAGAGTAATTAGTCTGTTGTTCTTCTGGTCCTCACTTAGACAGGCAATACTATGAGTGAATTTCTGCCTGCGGTTTCTGTCAACCAGAAATATGCCTATAAATTAGAGGACACGCGACTACACACTTTTTGTGGTCTGGTGGTCGAATTTTAGGTTCACAGTTTCCCACACATCAAACTCATGTGTTTCTCTTCTTCTTCTTCTTCTTCTTCTTCTTCTTCTTCTTCTTCTTCTTTTTCTTCTCGCTCCTTAAGAACATCATTTTCCTAAACCTTCATCCCTTCGAAATCCTTCATTGAATATCAGATCATCAGTTACAACCATCATCCTGTAATGAGCTCTCCTCCTTCCTAAGCCGACCTACCCTACCTACCGATCCCTACCATCAAGCGCCACCGAACCGAACCGATATATCGTCACCACCATGGTGTTCACCCCAGCCAATACGCAGGGATCTGCGCCCCCACTTACCCAGGCTTCTAATCTTCAATCCAAGGCCCCTGAGTCCATACCCAGTATTCCGGAGAAGCTGAATGGCCACTCGGGATGGGAAAACTGGGCGTTTTTCGTGACAGGCGCTCTGAAGGTGGCGATCATGGAGAATTTAATTCAGAAGGAGATCCCTAGACCAACCCCAGGAGCCAATGATTATGACAACTGGAAGAGGCAATCTATGGCGGTGTCACACTGGCTGACGCTGCAGCTAGGGAAGCCAGTGATGGAGTCTTATAGATCGCTATCAGTTGTACCCACCTACGCAGACGACGCTTTCCAGGCGATCAAAAACCTCGTTCTCGGTCGTGGCGGTCTTGATACCTTCCCTTTTGAAGGGTGGAAACAAGCGAGCAGGATGAAGAGAGATCACTTCAGGAGTATCGAAGACTACGTCAACGCCTTTCAGAGTGCAGTGTGGCGATCAAATGAACTAGGATGCCCCATTTCCCCATACTGTGCTATTTTGCAGCTTTGGAAGAGCTTGAAGAGGAACTACCTGGCTGGGCAGCGGATGAAGAGAAACGGCTTGCTTTGGATATCGCCTCATCGTTGGCAGAGAAGGCTTTTTCGGATGCTTGTATGAGAGCCATTGAACAGGGGATTGCTTGGAGATGAACTCGGAATCTTCTGCATCTCGCGGTTGCGATACTATCAGGAAGATCATATTGTAACTAGACAGGAGGGAGAACAAATACTCTGCTTTTCCTCTGACACGGTTAGTTTGCCTCGTCTAGAGAAGTCTATTGAATCAAAGTCATCATTCCTGTTCTCATGCATTGATACAATAATAATATATAGACCATCTAAGCACACGACTGCAGATCCAACACAACCCGACCCTGCAACTTGCCCTGCTTCATCTCCTCAAAGACAGTATTGACATTCTGCACCTTCTCCACCCGAAACGGCGTAGTAGCCACTCGTTGCGCCATGGCCAGCGTCTCAATCGCCTCTCTGCGGTTACCCACCGTACTCCCCACGATAGCCAACTGCTTCCCCACCATCAAATGCGGATAAGCATGCGCAATAGGCTTCACCTCCCCGGGAACCCCCACACAAACCAACGTCCCGTTAAACCTCAGATACCCCAGCGCATCCCCATACGCCGCATTACTCGCACTGCAAACCACCACCGCCGCCGCCCCCTCCCCCCCGGTGATCCTTAGAACCTCCTCCTTGACCCTCTCCCCTCCCCCCTCCATCAAGACATCGACAAACCCCTCCGCCCCACACTCCCTCACAAACGCTTCCTTATTCCCGACATCAACCCCAATCACCCTAAACCCCATTCCCCTCCCCGCAAACTGCACCCCCAGATGCCCCAACCCTCCCCCCGCCCCAACAACTACCACCCAATCCCCCGGCTGGGCTCGACTCTTCTTCAACGCCGAATACACCGTCACCCCGCCGCAGAGCAGCGGCGCCGCAACCTCGCTGGCCAACCCGTCCGGAATGGGGGTCACGTAGTGCGCCGGCGCCAGCACGTACTCTTGGAACGTGCCCGGTACCGTATACCCGGATACTTCGGCATTGAGGCAGATGCCGTCGGCGCCGGAGAGGCAGGGCATGCAAGTGCCGCAGGCGGAGGCGATCCATTTTATGCCCACGCGGGCACCGAGGGTGAGGCCGGATGAGGTGCACGAGGGGCCGAGTTGGGCGATTGTGCCGACGCCTTCGTGGCCGCCGACTTGGTTGGGGGTTATGGGGTTAGATATCAGAGGTTGTTTTTGGAGCAGGGATAGAGGGAGATTATACGCTGTTGGTCATCAGGCTGAGGTCGGAGTGGCAGATGCCGGAGTGGGTTCTGGGCTTTGCAGTTAGAGATAGGGTCATCTACTTCGATTAGGTATTGTAGGTAACGGGTTAGACGTACATTTTGATGAGGATTTGACCAGGGCCTGGAGTCGGAGTGTCGACCTCCACCAGGCGAGTGGAAACTTCGCCGGGGCGGTCGTAGATTAGGGCTTTGTGGGTTTGGGGGACTTGCATTGTGGGGGAATTCAAATGGAGAATTCAGTAGAATAGCTTGAAACGGATGAGATAAACAATTGCAAGTGAATTAGTTGTGTTTTCTATTCTTTATATGACTTCCTGTGGGAAATTGTCCCCCCGAACACTCCATCTATTACCATCTATAGCCGTCCATGTCCACATCTCCATTCCGGAAGCATATCACGGGTATAGATGCACACAGCTCGCTCGGACAGCTCTGCGAGAGGGTCTTCCGTCTTCCTGAAAACTCTACAATCCACAAGCTTCTCCAAACAAGATAAATACAGGGGGTCATCACATCAAAAGCCAGCCACTCACTCACTCCCCCACTCACAACCATTCACAATGACCCCCCCAACAATGAACATGAACTTCACCACCTTCTCCAACACCATCAACGGCGAATCCCGCCTCTCCCCAATCACGACATCCAGCCTCAACCCCTCGACCGAATCCCCCCTCTGGCCCGTCCCCGTGGCCACCCCCAAAGACGTCGAAGAAGCAATCCACTCCGCCAACGCCGCATTCCCCTCCTGGTCGTCCACCCCCTTCGCGGAGCGCCTACAGAAACTGGAACAATGGAAACAGCTCTACGAGCCCTACATCGAGGCCTTCACCACGCTCCTGATGCAAGAATGCGGCAAGCCCCGCGCCGTCGCCGCCGGCGAAGCCCACGAAGTCCTCGCCCTCTTCGACCATAACCTGCAGCTGCGCATGCCGGAGGAGCGCCTCGAGGACGAGGCCCGCGTGGTGGTCACGCGCCATGTGCCTGTGGGAGTCGTTGCGGCTATCTGTCCGTGGAATTTCCCGCTGGTGCTCTCGGTGGGTAAGATCCTGCCGGCGTTGTTGACGGGGTGTTGTATCATTGTGAAGCCGTCGCCGTTTACACCGTACTCTGCGCTGAAGATGGTGGAGCTGGCGCAGAAGGTGTTTCCGCCGGGTGTTGTGCAGGCGATTGGGGGCGATGAGGCGGTTGGGCCGGCGCTCGTGCAGCATCCTGATGTGCAGAAGATTGCCTTTACGGGGTCCAGTGCTACGGGGAAACGCATTATGGCCGAGGCGGCGAAGACGCTGAAACGCGTGACGCTGGAACTGTATGTAACCTTCTTTCTTTCTTTCTTTCTCTCTCTAAGGACGACATCTGATGAAAACTCATAGAGGGGGAAACGACCCCGCCATCATCTACCCCGACGTAGACATCGCAACCACCGCCCCCGAAGTAGTGCAGGGCTGCTTCGTCTTCTCGGGCCAGGTGTGTGTGGCCACCAAGCGTGTCTACGTGCACGAGAGTATCTACGAGCCCTTCCTCGAAGCCATGGTCGAAGCAACCTCGCAGATGACAGTAGGCAAGGCAGATGATCCAAGCACAACCATGGGGCCGATGCAGAACCACATGCAGTATACCAAGGTGCAGGAGCTGGTGGCCGACAGCCACGCCCAGGGCTACATATTCGCTCTGCCTCCCCAATCCATCGAAGGCAAAGGCTACTTCCTCTCGCCCTGCATTGTGGACAATCCACCGCCGACGTCCCGGATCGTCATGGAGGAGCAATTCGGTGAGTTGGAACACAAATACTCCCCCCCCTCTCTTAAGGGAGATTGCTAATGCAGTGGCTTAGGTCCGATTGTACCGGTGCTGAAATGGTCAGATGAGAAGGAGGTCATCGCCTGTGCCAACGGAACCACGTCCGGGCTTGGGGCGTCGGTGTGGAGTGCGGATGTTGCGCGCGCAGAGCGAGTGGGCCGGCTGATGCAGGCGGGCAGCGTGTTTGTGAACTCGTGGGCGAAAACGACGCCCCGGGCGATGCTGTCAGGACATAAGCAGAGTGGAATCGGGGGGGAATGGGGATCGACGGGGTTTCTGGAGTACTGCAACACGCAGGTGGTGCATTTGTTTAAGTGATTTTATCTTGTCTCGTCCCGTCTATTGCCGAGATGAACCCCACACTACCACACCAGGGGGGTGGGGGGGATCTGGGGAAAGCAATAAAATAAATCAATAAATCTCTCGCTATTCTACCCACTGCCTCCTCCGGTTGCTGCTGTCCACTTGCGCATCTCCAATGACCCGTAGTCGCAATATTCGAGTCTATCGTGCGTGCCAACGGTGTCGTCAGCGGAAGCTGAAATGTGATCTGTGAGTTTGTCGTCGCATTTCCCCCCACTGCGCCAGCTGATGTCCCCTAGCCCTAACTCGCCCGATGGCACCAAAGCGTCCTGCGTGCAGTGTCTTCGCGCCGGCGACGAGTGCATTCTGGCCGGGTCTCAACGAGGAGGCGACTTCTCTCGCTTCCGACGCTCACTCCGGAAGCAAAGCTCTGTTGCCACCACGCCCAGCAGAACGTCGCAGATGAGCCACAGACCGCAGGGCAAAGAAGACGACAAGGGCACGGACGATCCCATCTACGCCGAGTTGACGAACCCGGGCGATGCGTTGCATATCCTTGCGCGACTGGCGGCAAATGTGTCGCAGGCGCCCAACCACCCTGCCTCTGCCAGTTCCAGAAGAGCTGATGCCGCGTGGGTCATCGACAGCCCGATGGAGCAGCAGCCGGTGCTGCCTCCGGTGCTGCAGCCGACGTTATCAGAGACAGAAACCCTGGTGATTGGCGTGTTGGGCACAGACACGGTGGGCCGGCTGATCCTGCAGTATGAATAACATCCACACATCCCCATAGCAATCGTTTTGCTCTCTTCTGACCTATTTTTTTTTTTTCAGCTACGCAGCAAACTACCACACCTTCTGCCCCCTAGCGCCCAAACGGCTTCTTCTCCCAACGACTGATCCCCGGCAGGCCGCCGTCGACGAGCCCTTCTTACTAACTGTGCTGCTGACCATTGCGTCCAAAGACGAGCCCGCCTACAAGCAGATCCACCAGCACTGCTGGACGCATCTCAAGCGCCACCTGCTGGATATCCTTCTCGCCACACCGTCCACCCTGCATGTCGGCTCGGTCGAGGGGCTGCTGCTGCTGGCCGAGTGGGTGCCGTACATGCAGCTGGAGACGGGGTCCTACCCGAATCTTTTCTCGGGCAATCTCAGCGCCGTCGAGGACAATATGGCCTGGTCGTTGATCGGCCAGGCTGTTCGCCATTCCTATCTCCTGCGTTTGGACAAGGCGTCCTTCCGGGAGACGACCGCGTTGGGAGAGTCGCAGGAGCTTGAGAATCGGAAGCTTCTCGCGTGGATCTGTACGTTTCCCTTTCCCCAACCTACACCAACACTTCCCTAACCTAAGCACCCTACCTAACCCCAATCCCAATAACATAGTCGTCTACATCTCCGACCGCCAAATCTCCGTCCGAATGGGCCAATCCTTCTGGTCCCGCGGCCCCTCCCTCTCCACCAACTTCACGGCCAACGACTTCCCCAGTCTGCGTCTGCGCGCCGACGCAGAACACAAATACGCCCACGTCCTCCAGGCCAGCATCGAGCTCACCCAGCTGCTGCACAACGTGCACGACACGCTGTACTCGTCCAAGGAGCGGCGCTCGCAGATGGTGCGGCGCGGCGACTACAATCGCTATCTGGATGATTTTCGGCACTCGATGGAGAGCTGGGAACTGCGCTGGGAGGGGCTGGAGGCGTCGCCGAAGTTGCATTGCACGATGGGGATTTTTAAGGAGTATGTGAGGTTGTATGCGAATGCGTTTTCGTTTCAGTCGTTGTTGTCGCGGGAGGTGCAGCATTCGTCGGTCTCGGGGAATAGGCCTACAGCTTCGGCTTCAGGGGCAGGGGCAGGGGCAGCGCAGAGGAGGGGAGCAACAGCGCCCTCGCTCTTCCCACAGGGGATTATGTCGACGGCTGAAGGGGTATATGTCCTGGAAGCGGTCGATGCGGCGCGGAGGGTGCTGACCATCGCTGTGCAGACCAGTGCGAAGGCGCAGATTTGTTATATGCCGTTTCGGTTTTATGTGTATGCCTTTCCTCTATTTACGGAAAACTACGCCGAGGCACCAGCTAATACAATGAACAACCAGGTACACCGTCTACTCCGCCGTCTTCCTCTACAAAGCAGCTATCTTCGGCGCCCTCGTCAGCACCGAGCATACCGAGCTCGCCAACTTGGTGCAGCAGTTTATCCGCATCCTCGAAGAAGCTGCCATTAGCGACTGCCATATTGCGAGTCGGTTTGCGAGTTTACTCAAGCATATGTGGCTCCCGGAGAGGCCGGGCAATTCGCCACGGAGGAATGACCATGGGAATGGGTCTTCTTCGCTGTTTCGAAATAGCGATGGACTCGATAGTGGGTTTGGTATGGGGGTGCCCGAGTCGGTGCAGATTTCTACGCCAGAGTTTAATCTGTTTTGTCCGGAGTTCTCGACGTTGGAGTCGGAGTTGGTGGAGTTTGGAGTTGGAGGGGCGGAGTTTTCGTTTTAGTTTACATTATATCTTGGATATGACTGGGAGCATTAAGTAAAGGATCCATGTACATTATGTACTTCTGTATCCATATGCATCAGATATCTGGCAGACTGGGGGAAAACCCCTGTTCAACAGATATCCTGATAACCAGATCATTTCATTCTATCCCGGCGAATACTGCTAGCGAAACGGTAGAATAATAATAATAATGAGTGCCGAGTCTTTCGCTTCTCGCTCTCAAATCCTCAGAGTAACATATCAAGAGCAAGCAAAACGCACCAGTAACCCCATAATATCCATTGTTGCTTGCCCTTCTTGGCTGTTACTACATTGTTGTTCCCGGCGTTGAACTTCATTCGATATTCTTCCTGAATCAGGACGTGACAGACCTGATCGAACGTTGTTTTGTCCGAGTCAAAACGGGCGTTTAGATATGATGTCAAGAATATTAACAACACCTCGCCTAAATTGCAGAATAGAAACTGCGTCCTTATCCATTCCGGCATCTTAGCGTCTTTCTTACCACTGGATGTAAATTTGTCGAGCGCCGTGGATAGCTTCGAGATATAGTCTTGTATTCCTTTGCAGTCGTCATATAGTGTATGAATCAGTAAAGGAAAAAGGCAACGATAGAACTCCGGTTTGCAAGCCTTCAAAGCAGTGTACAGCTAACACGATACGATACTTTTCCTCCAGTGTGTCCCACAGCTCTTTGGCGGTATTGAAGTCAAAGTTGGCGTGTCTGAGACTAGGAGACAGTAGTGATTGTATATCACCTATCGCCTTCTCATTCTTTATCTCCCACTCTTCTAATTCCTTCCTCATTCTATCCGATATGGCATGATGTAAGATCAGACGGAACAGTAGTTCGCAGGGGGACCAATAATTCGTCCTTGGTCTGTTTTCATCAGCATCAGGAGCATCTGCAATACTGGCTGGACTGAAGATTCGATGAGTTCCTGGAAGTCATCCTGAAACAAGCGTATATAGGAGGCGGGTCGATGCACTCCCTGGACTAACCGATTCTTTTTCGCAGTAAATACGGAGTTATACGAAAGGAAACATGTTCAAGTGGTCATGGTAGGCAGAAAGGGCAGCTGAAACAGTGCAGAACCGGTGCAGAAACACCACAGAATCATGAACGAACAGCACGAGTCTTCTTAGCCGCCGTTAATTTGTGTTCTTTGCGGTGTGCTAATTCCGCGTTATCAAAAGAGTGGGCAAGAGCTGTCTTTATATCCGGTTTCGCCCGAAGAAAGACCGGTTGACTGGCGCGCGTGATATTAGTTAGTACCTGTATGTTAGGTGTATACATAGATGCCGCCGTGGACATGAGCCATGCATAGCTCAAGATTTCCCGCAGTATCTGCCTGCCAACCAGTTGTGCTTGCACTGTGTCCGGCGGGAGGAGCAGTGGGAGGGGATTTATTAATGGGCCCTATAATCTGTTAATTTAAACCTAAGTGCAATATGCAATATGGAAGAAACAAACCATGATGAAATCCGAATTCCGATGGGTTCACTGCATTAGTTACCTCTTCAGCGAGGCACCGGGCAACCCCAGGTGCAGTGAACTAGAAAACATCTTGGGGAGGAAAGAGAGGATATACGCAGATTGAGCAGATGCCCTGTCGTTTTGCAGGTGCGCCCCCCCCGGTCGGACGGAGTGGGTGGACGTTGCTAATTCCTACAATGCACCACGTCCAGTGGCCAGCCGGTATATGGAATTGCGGCGGGGACTCGGGGACACGGGGGGCTGTGGTATCATTTCACACAATCCAACCCGGGGTATTCATCTGCACGAGGTTGCTGCCTGGTCACAGCACGGCTCTGCAACAGCATATGGCGAATGGACATCATCATACAGCGCGTTCTGTTTAGATATTGCTAATCGTTGGCGAAGATTCTGTGAAGTCTTGGTTGTGGTCGTGAGATGAGTGTCTGTAAGCACCTGCTTCACTGGGAGACAAAAGGTCGGCGAAGGAAGTTTGGGGGGGATGTTCCATAATTTCATTACCCTTGGTTTGAACATATTCTCTGCTCATCATCATACCCCACTGTGTCATGGCTTTTCCTTGCGGATTTCTGTAAGGGGCCATGTTCCAGGTGGCTGATGAGGGAAATTCCTTGACCTGGCGGCGAAGCCTCTCCCCTTCTTCGAGCTTTCGACGATTTTTGACTTCATCCAACGTGTATTCGACCCATCTAGCATTGAGACGGAATGCGACATGCTTTTGTTTCTCCGGTTGAGCCGAAAAGTTGAGGGCAAGGTGGCGGGCAAACAGTAGAAGTCTCTTAGAAGCTATAGTTCGGAAGTTCGTGCAAGCAAAATGGACAATCTTAGTGCCCTATCTTCGCTGCATAAAAGGATGTAACAGCATTGGATATTGGCAACAAGAGGATTATTTCCAAGATCATCGACAGTCCCATGATCAGCTGTCTGGGAGAAGTACTCTGACCAAAACATACTGCCGGATGTAGGCAGTAGTGATAAATAATAGAAGCCCATCTGATAGCAACGGGGGTGGAAAACAAACCACCACATACAGGGCAAATCTCCTCTGCTTCCCCTAATAAGGGACCTGCCCATATCTTCTTCATCGGAGTCATTCTCTGTCAATGCCTCCAGCTTTTCGGCAGTGATCGGGCTTTCAAGTTCTTGTTGGATCTTCATTTGATCAAGGCAACCGGATATCTGCGGCCGTCGGCTAAAACCGCCATTGTTAAGAAGTATCGTGTGTCCGAGGGTCTTGGGCATGCACCTTCGAGACCGTTGGGGCACGATGACTGTGTTCCCTATGGCCAGTTGGATTTGGTGTGGGTATCTTGTGCATGATCAATATCGACTGAACAATGAGTATTGCTCATCACTATATGCCTCGTTCTTTCCGAATGAAGTGACTGCCGCAGCGGGGACACCAAAAAGGCTACCAGTCGTCGCCCCATGCTGGGCGTCTCCGGAACATGGGGGGGAGAGTCGCATCTCTACCCCGGCCGACACGCCGGCCACGAGGCTTCCTTGTCGCCTTATTGAAAGACGACAAGGCTCCGGCAAGCTCCCTGCCAGCGGCCATACGACCACTATCAGAAGCCTGCCAGAAACGGGGTAGTCAGTGCTTGCTTGTGCGCAAAGCTATCATTCTAGTCCAACCGGCACCACGCCTCGTTGGGAAGATGGCCGAAGTGGGCAATCGCAGCAGCCGGAGGCTCCCTGTCCCAAATCAACCTGTAGGGCGGAGAGACTTGAGATCATCTTGATCCTCTGGATTACATTCACAGGCGATCTGGTCAGGGTCGGTAGGTCCAGCAGATTTGGCATGCCCATGATAATCAACTGTTGGGTGTCTCTCGTCACTTACTGAGGAATCCAAGCCGTATACTTCCACGAACTCACTGACGTGGCGATTATCATTGTGTAATGTCCATGACCAGACCAACCGTTAACTGATGCCCGAGATCACCTAGTGTCAGCATGGCGTTGAGAAACAACCTGCTCTATCTCGCGTCAGTCTTGGGATCGGGCTCTTATTTCTGTTGCTACACATACCGTCTAGGCCCGCTGCTCTCATGTTCACACTGCAAGACACAGCATTCCCCGTGGCGTGCCGCCCGCGACCGTTGGCCAAAATGGTGTCCCAAAGCGGCATCGTTGATGCCTGGTAGGCTATCAATCCTGCACCAGCAGGATATGGTGCCTATTCCATAGTGAGCCTTACAATACTGCCAACATAGCTCCTTTTCTATTGGGACAGGGGTCTTACCATGTATGGATGTGGCTAGTTGAAGTTCAGATCCGCCCAGCGGCAGAATCGGTCTAGGGAGAAGAGGACCAGATACTCCCTGGCCAAGATATCAGTGCATCTAGAATCATCTGGAAGGTCTGGAACAATTGCTATGATACCCATATAGAATACGTTTTCGATTTCGCTGGAGATCAACAGACCGTTCTTCGGGGGAAATAACTCGGGCTCCCTTTGGGCAACCCATCAGAGTCGTCGACTCGATGGTGTTTGCCCCGGTGTTGTGCGGGTGGAAATGGGACACAGTCCCCTCCACTGGACGCAGGATTAGGGCTCTGATTATCATGAGCGCCTTTTCCTTTGTCTGTTATCGGACTCGTCATCTGAGTCTTCGACAAAGAGACGTTTACGCCGATTCCGCACGGTGGTGGGAACGAGGTATTCCTCGTTCCCGGACCCTTGGGACTCTCCCAAGGGCCCAAGTTTATCTCTCTTGGTCGGGATGGGGGCGGCGGCGGGGACGGCGGCGGGCATCAGGGGCGATTTCAGGCGGGTAGGCACGGCGTTGGGCGCGGAGGCAGGTGGGACCAAAGATTGCGTCCATGGTGTCTTGCCCGTGCTTGTAGGCCACCATCGCCGCCTCCTGGGGGGGGCAGGCTCTCGACCCACTGCTGTAAGGGTTCCTCGATCCTGGCCATCCAAGTGCACATGTTCTTGCAAACCCTCCAGGAGAGGTTCCTTGGCAGCTGCCAATGCATCAGCTCCATGTATTCTAACGTGTACGGAAACCCCTCCCCCAGGAGAAATCTCTGAATGGTAGCTCGAATTGTGATGTCCAGCAATGACCGCATGATTATTGATGATTGGAAGTGGTGAGTAGAAAGAGAGAGCTCTCCGAGAGCCTCTGTATATACTCGGCCCTGGTAGCCAGGGTACTGCAAAGAAATCCTAACGAATCGATGAAAATTGATTCAAACCTTCGATGACTGAGATGAGGTGATGATGATTGTCATTAGGATACAGATGAAGGTCAACTTCCCAGGTGTAGGTAGGCCATGAATCACTCCTTCCTTTTATGGAAGGGACAATCACGTGTCCACATCCCACAGTACGTACCCGCCTCCAGCCTCCATGAGGCTATTCACAGTATTTGGGGTCATTGAGTGGCCACTGTTGCCAAAAGTCTATTTCGACGACAACTTGTGGACATTCTTTTGAAAGACTTTGCATATTGAGGAAGCTTGATCTTCTGGTCGTGTCCACGTATGGCATACGGTTCCCCAGGTATCAATATAAGAAGGATCTTCCGGTTCTTGTCCATGTCGACTAGGCTGGGATCTCTTGGCATTTTCATGATTCCATTTGTGGCTTCACATAATGGACATTTTTCACCCATTCTTGCTTCGATCTGTTTCTTTGGGGTCCGGCTGACAAGTTTATTGTCTTTTTTATAGGTCAAGACTCATATGGAATATCATGCCAACAGAATAGCTCTTCCACGGACGGAAGAGTCGTCGGTCACTGCCGGTCAGCTGGACCAATAGATAGGTTCTCTCACGAATGGGGTTGAATAGAAATACACATTGGCATAACTTGTTGGGTGATGATAGTATGCCCGGAATCCTGGTGCTATACAGTTACCAGTATGTATGGTCAGCATATCGTAGTCGGACGTAGTCATGTTGCGCCTCGACTTCTTCCCTAAGGAGCTTGATTGTATGCTCTTGTCCTTGGACTTGCGCTTCCAGAGCTTTAGTAGCGTCCTCCACAGCACTATCGAGTTCGATGTCATGGTCTCGTCCTACTGGGAGAATCCTTAGACACTTGGGGATGAGAAGAATGGTGATGATTATGATAATGGGGATGGGGAAGAGAGTGGGCGAAGGCTAGCTATATATCAAGGAAGCCAGTGAATGCTATAGAGCCGGGTGAATCTGGCGATGAATGACAAAAGCAGAGTGACAAAGAAGCAAAGATTCACGGGGGCTTTCATCAGGTAAAAAAAGTGAAAGAAAGTTCGGCCAAAAGCTGGTCTACTGTTTTCGCCTCTTCCGATGGCAAACAAACTTAGGCAACAATATGTGGCTTTTGATTCATTACCTACAAACGCCTTGGATGGCGTCGCAAAAAACCGAATTGGATCAGCCCAGTGTCTCAAAAACGAGCGTATCAAAGTGACTGTAACAGTGGAAAGAAAGCAATACAGGATTCATTCGCATTATAAGTGGGTGTCATTCAAAAAGTAGCAAAGCCATGGAGGAGTGCGGCAACCTGCCGCAATTACCCAGTTACTTGCCTCCAACCACACACCACCAGTTCAAAATCCCCACTTCCCAACATCTCTCCCCCTCCCTCCTTCGCATTCCCATCACGCATAAAACGTACACAAGTCCCTCTCTCATGGTGAACTCCGTATCTCCACATCTATGGAACAATGGCGTTGAAGTCGTTAGATGATCGTCGGCCCGTCGAGGCATAACCAACAACTGACCGGTGGAATCATGTCTCAAACCACGCGGAGACAGCCGGTGTATCCAGAGTCTACGATATCTTGTCTCGGAACCCCGTTTGCCATAGAAATCTGGCGGCCATCTCCAAACCTCACCAATCGTGATTTATTGAGGCTTCTTACCGGCGGCGGCAGTGAAGCGGCTAATATCGGTGGCCTCATAGCCCTGGCGCACGAAACCCTTGAAGGTCTCCCATCCCTGACGCACGACCGGAGGGGTGCTCTGGTGCGAGACGGAGGCGTCCACACGCGCAACAAAGTGGCGGACAGACGACTGGACGAAAGTGCTCTGGGTGTATCGGGCACGGAAGAAGGCCAAGTAGATGAGCATAAGGACAATGCTGCCCTTGGAGAAGGTCAGGATGGACAGGGTCAGGCGGAACAGGAGAGCCATCTCCAGTCCTGCAACCAGATCCATGCTAGCATCGTAATACTGCTTGACAAAGCGGCCGATGGTGTCCCCCAGGGGTGACTGACGAGCGGCAGGCTTGGGGGAGCTGGGAGAGGCGGGGGCAGCCGCAGCGGGCTGGAAGGTTGGGATCAGGTGAGCACGCGAGTAAGTCGCGACGTGGAAGACGGAGTAAACGCTGAAGGGCAGAAGGGCCAGCGGAATCTGACGCGAGTAGAGCCAGACCAATGCCATGCCTACGAGAATTCGTAAGCGACAGGTTCCCTGTTTAGACACATCTGTAGAAGTTTACTCACAGAGATATTGCACGTTCTCATCCCCAGCCAGCTTCACGGCAATGTTCGGGATGCTGCCCTGGAGGCGACCCCGAGCAATATGTCCCTTATACACGACAATGCCATAAGTCACGGCCGCCGACAAAAATGCGAGACGGTAAGAGGCTTGGGCGGTGGAGGAGTAGTAGTTGAAGGTGACGTAGGACAGGAGGTAGCGGAAGACGGAAATGAGCAAGGTGACATGTCTGCGATCGGTCAGCTCGTCCTTGGACAAGACATGCATGGAATTGGTGGTTATTTGCTCAAACAGCGTCAATTGCAGTGGAGCATACGCCGCTGATGCCAAATATACGTCAAATCACATGGGAACCTACCCAACGAACCAAGCGAACCTATGGCACAGGGAAAGGGTTAGTTCTCGGTCAATCAACGTGTCGATATAAAAAATGGCCAACCACATACTGCAGGGTCTGAGCGAGGGCCTTCAGCCTCTCGACCAGAGACAAATTCGACGGAGGAGGCGCCATGGGAGAGGGAAGTTGATGGACCTCGGGCTAGAAGGGGGAATCGGTAGGTGGATATATAGCTTTAGGGTAGAAGAAATGAAGACAGACAAGTTAGTTGGCCAGAGGGGGCGAGGTGGAAGAATAACAGTATAACAGTATAGTCGAGTCGAGTCGGACGAGTTGAAGTCAAAGGCCAGTCAGTGTTGGGTGGAGAGAGTTGGTTGGAGGTGGTTCACAACAACAGCTCCGTTCACTTCTTTGGGGGGAGGAGGCTGGGTGGGGGAAAGCAAGGCGGTGAGCAACCTACTTCCTTCCTGCCTGCCCTCGTTCCCGGTCCCGGTGACGTCTGGCAATCGCATTCGGCATCAGGTTTATGTTTATTTATTTACAACACCCTCGGGTCTTTTTTTTTTTTCAAAATCTTTTATTTTTGTTTTTTGAAGAACACTGACATTGAACAACTAAACTCACAGCAACCAAACTGTATTCACAGCTCACAAAACAAAAAGAAAATAAAATAAAATAAAAAAGAGAAAGAAGATGGTCGGAGGGTGGGCGATGTCACGAAAATGGCTGCACAGGAGAGAACAGAAGCAGAGATCCAGGACGCAATAAGATATAGTAGTGGTAGTAATAAGAAGAAACCCCAACAGGGAAATAGGAAACAGGCGGGATCAAGGTATAGCGTAGGCAAAAGTACATAACAAGAAGTGAAAATGGGACAGAAGCCGGCAAAGACATCCCTCGTGCATCGTCTTGCAAAAACCAAAGACCAGACCACGCGAGCATGCAAAGCTGATCCGATCCCCCTATCCGGATGTCGCTCTTATGTCCCAGCACATCTCCTAGTCAAAGCCCCCCAAGATTGGCATTAATCCGGCCGAGGAATAAAAGAAAAAGAAAACAACCCATTCTTTTGTTTTCGTCGGTCCACCCAAATTAGGAGAGAGAAAAACAGTCATTACTTTGGAAGGAAAGGAGAAAAACAAAAGCAGATACGAGAGAAGAAAGAGTTTCGAGGGAGCGTAGGGCGAGAGGAACAAATTTAACACAAAAGAAGAGAAAGGGGCAAACGAGCGCTCGGTCAGTCAACAGTCGTGGAGTGTCGAACGTACAACTACCAGCGGACCGCCGACAGCCTTCCATCCCTCGGGGGGTCCATGGTATTATTGCCTTCTGGAGAGGAGCATCGGAGGCCCAGTCGTCCAGGCAGTTGCTTAACGGAGAGAGAATCCCTTTCTCTTCCCCTTTTCTTCGATCGGTCGACCGCTTTCGAGGCGAAGCTTTTTCTCTTCCAACTCCCCTCGTTGACGCTCCAGCTGCTCCTTCATCTCCCGATGTCGAGCATACAGTTCGTCTTCGCTCTGTTTCAGCTTGCTCTCCTTCTCGGCCACCTTCTGCTGGAAGACCATCTTCATCTCGGCCTCCATCTTGGCGAGTTTCTGCTCGTGAAGGGCACGCTCCTCCTCTTGCTTGACCGCAGGGTTGACCTCCTTGAACACGGTGGGGTCCTGGGCGACACCCATCTGGGTAAGCTTCTCGGAGCGGTAGTTCTCGTACAGAGAGTTGTTCGTGTGTTCCTTGAGCTCCTCCATGTGGGTACGGATCAGCATCTGGCGGAGCTTGACAAAGTCGCAATGTTCCTCGTTGTCGACTTCAATGGTACCCCACGGGTAGCTACGGCCGCGCACCTTGCGGCCATCAGCGGTCGCAACCTCGGTGTTAGCGCCCACCACGGCGAAGGGAACCTTGGACATGATTTCCTGGTTTTCGGCAATCGTCTCCTCATCGTCAAGCTCGTAGCGGGGGCCCTCGAAGATCTGGATGTTGTGGTGCTTGATATCGGTAAGGATCTATCAAGTGATCGGTGTTAGTAGGATTCAGACAGGGGGGTCGTAGGTGTATTATCGTACTCTCTGCTTGAAAAGAGCGATCTCCTCGTCCGTCAGGGTATCAGCCTTGGCGATGACCGGAATGAGGTTGACCTTGGTGTGCAACCGGCGCATCACCTCGATGTCGAGGGGCTTCAGCGAGTGACCGGTGGGCTGGATGAAGTAGACACAAGAGTGGATACGGTTGTCAATGATGTTCGTACGGTTCACCTTGTTCTCAGCCTCGAGGTAGGCGTCGTATCTCTGTTCAATGTTCTCAACAATCGGGCGCCACGAGTCGTCATTGTTCACGAAATCACCGAATCCAGGAGTATCAACCACCGTCAGACGAAGACGCACACCATTCTCTTCGATGTCGGCACTGATGGACTGGATGGAGACGGTCTTGGGGATGATGTCGTGGCTGGGGCCGGTACGTTCCTTAGGGGGGTAGAGGGAGGTGTTGAAGAGGGTGTTCACGAGGGTCGACTTTCCCAAGCCGGATTCACCTAGATCCTATGTCAGACCCGACTCACGACATGTTTTGTCCACACCGAGTCGACTTACCAACAACCATCACGTTGAAGTTGAAACCCTTGCGGACACTCTTGCGGTGCCATTGGTTGGGCAGATTGGCGAAACCGACATAGCCGGTAAGCTTTCGGCGAACCACGTTCTTCATGTCTGTCGCGGCTTGAGCCACAGCCTTGGGGTCTTTTGACGTGACTGTTTGGGCATTTCCGGAACCCATTGGGTTACTGCGCTCAACGAAAGGAGAACCGGGCTTGCTGGTGGGAGGCGACTCCACGGGGGGAGTGCCATTGGCGGGGGGTGGTGTAGCTGTTTTGTGCACATAGTCAGCACTGAGGACAGAACAGTCGTCATCTTCTTCGCAGGGTAAGGAGCCAAATTCGAGCGACTTGGAGCGGTTCGTGCAATCTGAATCTGAAATAGATTGAGACAGATCTTCGTCGTAGATCATCGAATCTGATTGCGAGAAACTGTTCACACTCATCCGCTCGGCAGGTGGCATGATTTCGTCACAAGCCGCGAGTGCTCGGGGAAATATGGAAGATGGACGATGGATTGCGACAGAGGGATAGGAAGAGGGTGAAAGGGAGATTCAGCGGCGATAGATCTTACCCATTGTAGGAATTAAAGAGAGATTGTTCTAGAAGCGAGCGTCGAGTCGTTGATGAAGCGAAGGTGAATTGATGAGGAAGTTCCCCTGAACAGGTCGCACCTACTTGGTTAGCCCCGGAGCCCTTACAGCACGGAGGTTAAAGGGGGGGGTTGTAATGGCGGGGGGAAGGAAGGCATCGTGGAGGACAGCAATAAGAGAGTCCAAGGGGGGGAGATTCAATGATAGAGGGAAGGAGTTCAAGATCTTTCATACCTTTTGATAGAAACCGGTCACCTAGAAAAGGGTGGTGTAAGTTGATCACGGAGCAGGGAGACAACTGAGACACCAGGGGGGTCAGGAATCCCAGAGCTGTGCAAGGCGAAGAATGGAAAAATAGTACAGAGAAAAAACCAATATGCTAAGAAAGGAAAAAGGGAGGATGAAAGAGAGAAAAGAATTGAGGGTGGAGAGAACAGGGGAGAACGACTGGAGGTTGATGTTGATGGGGAAGAGAAGAGAGAGCGAGAGCGAAAAGAAAGGGGGGCTAAACCGCTTGGTGTCCGGAGGATCAGTCAGTCAGTCAGTCCGTCAGGGACAACGAGTGAGTTAGTTTAGTCTGGAACATTATTTTATTTTATTTTATTTTATTTTCTGTGGTCTATCCATTTCATTTGATTCATCTGAATATTTTTTGGGTATTTTTTTCTTTTTTATTTCTCTTTTTTTTTCCAGGTAATCCAATGGAACATTCGATTGAATTGGTTATCTTTCTTTTGTTTTTCCTCCCCAATATTTGTTATTATTATTGGATTTCCTGTCTGGTTCATCTTTAAAGCCACCCATGGATCCCTGGTACCATAGTTACTTCCTCTTCTTCCCCATCAAATAAATGTATTAGGCATTTTTCAACGGGAAAAGGAGGAGGACTTTTAAAGTCAATAAATAAGTATCCTTGAGATGATTCTCCCAATAATGATCCAATTCTAACACGAACCCGTGAAACATAATACAACAGAAACCTACACCAATTCAATTCCAATCATCAGAACACCTACCACCTGAGGTACCTTCAGTCACCCTATCCACCTCCACTCCTCCTGACTGGATAGATCCATAGATGTATCCCCCCGTATTGTAAAACATCGATGATCGACCCTCAGATTATTACATCTAAATATTCCCCAAAATTAAGGATACAGAACAACCAACAGAGGTGAAACTTACTTTTCAAATTTCTTAAGAAAAATCAAATCTACTTACCTTCAAGAGATTACGAGGAAGTAATGCGTATTCTCCGACCCCATCCCTTCCATTCTTTTTTTTTTCTTTTTCATAAGGCTAGGTACAAAAATTTAGTTATCCCTTCGACTTACTCGCCGAGGATACTATTAATATTCATACCTGGTCACAAAGGCCCTTAAACCGGAAAGCCACCTCAGAGACTGGCGTCCAGTGTCATATACCGTACACAGCAGATACTTTATTTCAGGGGAATTCCTGTGCGACCCAGAAGTACCCGCTGTATTTGGGGTATTTTATTCCGTCAGGGGCAGCCAATTAACAACACCCTTCCCCCACAGCTACGATGGAAGATACGATCAATAGTTTTACAATACCATGCCAGTTTCTGGCAATTATTCTACTACCTCAACAAAAGATCTCTCTCCTTCGCTTCTCTCTCATGCACCTCGCACAAGGAGGTACACAACAACAGGCTTTGTCAAAGCCTCCCATCCAGTCATTTCAAACCTCCATGCATGACCGGTGGCATTCCACGGCAAGGAATGTTACGGATGTCACCTCAGGTATGCAGTGCATCCCATCTTTGCATCTCAACGGCGAAAAATCACAGCGGACAATCGGAATTCCTATGGCAGGGAGTTATCGGTGGTCCTAATGTTAGCGGGTTATATGGTACGCAAAGGTAGTACCTATCTAACCTAGGTAGGGAAGACTATAGGTTTGAATGTCTCTGTTGAGCACCACCGTGTGATACGGAAACAAAAATATATCACCACGCCCTTGGGGCATAGCAGCGGGGTATTTGTTTAAATATATATATATACTAGTGATAATGATGTTCAACACTCCTCGACCATACCCAAGGTACCTTACCTATCTACCTTGGTAGTCACCTAAATTCCCCTCCTGTGCCATCAGCATTATTTCTAGATGCCAGACTACCTACCCAATGCAATACTTTCGGATCGACAATGGCTGCATGACCCATGAAGAACGACTAACGACGCCAGTATGACATGCCAAATGCATGAGAAACTCAATAGTGCTGTCAATATCAAACTTAAATACCCTAGGGCGTGGGTCTCTTTATGATATATCAAGTGTTCTAGGCGATCTCACTGGGGAACATCCTAGTAGGTACAGACGTTCATGCAATCGAAGTGTCTCTGGGAGCTCCCAATCCCCCCTCATGACTAGTTACAATTGGATTGGATAGTTCCGGCGCACTCCGTACGATCAGGGGATAAACCAAAAAAAAAAGAAGAGAGAGAAAAAGACGAGTACTAATCATATTGGTCCTATTCATTATGCGACCTGTTCATGTAAGAAATCATTTTCCAACCTTGGATTTCTTCTTCGGGCGTTCTCCATCCGACATATCGACATCCCCATTATCATCACCACCACCGTCGGAAGCATCGTCCATCTCGGCGTCGCTGCCTCCGCTGCTTTCATGATCCGAGTCGAACTCCTCTGCGACGTCTGACTCTGAATCGGCATGGAAGTCTTCGTCGATCGATTCCTCATCCTCGTCGGCCGATCCACGGTCCGCTCGCACGCCTTCATCATCGCTCGACCCCATATCCGCGTTGTCAAGAGCAGCGGCAATAAGCGACGTTCCATCGTCCGACATTTCGTTCTTGAATTTGATGTTCTTCGCCTTGAAGAACTCCTCAAGGGGTTGTTGCTCCTCACTATGGTGCATTAGTATCATAAAGAAAAAGCACATCTCGATGGTTGGTTGGTAACTTACCGGTTGATGTTGCTGAATTGATGTTGTCCCAAACCCGCCTTCAGGCTGACCGTGATATCGAACGTCCGGCTTGCGGAGATCGCACCGCCGACACGAGACATGGTAATGACCGCGATGTTTTCGATCTGAATATACGTGGCAGGTTTGGGAACGAAGATCATGCTCTTATCCAAGAAATACAAGAGACCTTCGTTGGCCTTGATCGAGCACTTCACGCCACTGTGACCGTGATGGCTGTGCAAATTGTTAGCAACGTTCAACGATATTCCAAAAGGCTGGAAATTCTGACCTGACAAAGTCCTTCGAAGGCATGATAACCTTCTTGCCTGACAGTCCGCGGAAGATCTTGGTAACAACCTGGTGAATCGGTTCTTCGTAGCGAGACTCCAGTTTATCCTTGTAGCGAGTCTCCAGCAGCTCACTGAAAAGTATTGTCAGTCAAAAGGGTATCTCCGAAACGGCATTCGATGAGCTACTCACTCCGTCATGTTCAGCTCCAGGCTGATCTCCTCATCCAATTTCAGTTGCATGACCAAGAACGGGTACCGAGTCTGACCCTGTCGCAAAGGAGGTTCCAGACCCAAGACAATGAGGGTGTGCGTATCGTCATTCTTTGGGAGTAGGAAGAACTTTTTAATGGAAGCATATTGGATCTTGTAGTCGTATGTTTTACCACGTAACCGGAAGGAAGCCTCGTACATATCGATATCGAACCGACCTCTGAGAGAGCTGTTAGTGCCTGGGAAAATGACCAGCAACAACGGACAGAAGATGCATACCTGGGTGTAAGATGAAGAACATCCAAGAAAGTAGCGAATGTATCACCGGCGACGTCACCAATCTCAGCCTTGTCCATGAGCATCTCGTAGAACTGATTGGCAGCATTCTGTTCCTCGACTTCTTCTTCCTTGCCTTCCTCCTCACCATTTTCACCTTCTTCCTTGGGTCCCTCTTCCGTCTTGACGACAGTTCCAGGGATGTAGAATCTCATTTCCACCAGCTCATCCGGCCCCGCAGCGGCCTTGCGACCACGGTTTTTTGTGCTACCCGCCGGCTGTGAGTCCATACCTTCAGCGGTGAGGTTAAATTCGACGGCAACCTCGTTCTTTCCCGCCAGGTTTGTGTTCGAGATTTCGGAGTAGGGAACTTCGAATGCCGGGCGATTCTGGACGCTGAAAGACAGCTCTGCCTTCGCAAACTCCGCCTTACCCCAGTTCCATCCTCGGAGGGCATGTTCTCTGGTCTCGATGTTCACTCCGTACCAGATGCGAAATGCCTTACTCAGTCGTTCGTAATCCTAGAAATTGGCAAGGATACACCATCAGCGGACAGTTCGACAAAAACGTTCAACGAAAGTCTAGACCAAATCTGCATCACAGCACATACGTCTTGATCGAACCCATCAAATTGAATCACGCCAGATGTACGCGACAAGATTTTTAACTCATATCCCTTCGCTGCTCGACTCCATTGTGCCGCGCCGACATTGCCGCTATCGAGGGTAAAGGTATCGCCGCCACCGGCAGGTTTCCATCCCAGACCGCTCTCCGCGAGCTTGCACCGGCCGGATTGTTTCGAAAGGTCGAGGTAAATGTTATCGAAGCGCTCCCTAGAAGAGATTGTTAGCGCAATGGACACGCAACCACGGCGACAGCAAGGGCTCACATGTTGGAGGAGCTTTAGACGGTACACTCGGGGGGGAGTTGGAAGTTGACCCAAAGCTGTATCAATGGGATTTTTGCGACGGAGTGAGAGAGGGCTGGTAGAGGAGAGATTAGGTAGGGCTTAGTCTGGCAATAACAAGTTGGGGAGGCAGAAAGTGAGAGCTCTCGTCGTAATTTGCTTCCATATAGCCTTTTTTCTTGGAGTCTCGCGTTGCGCGCGGCTGTTCCTCGCTCCGACGCGGTGACGCTAGTCCCTTTCGGGGCGGAGCCTGGGAAATTACCAAATCAGGACTAGCCTCATTCCTTCATGCCTGAGGCATGAAAAAGGCACCCCTCGTAGCATTCAAAACTTTCAACGGATGTCCATTCAGATTGGACGACAACTTCTTGTTACTATTTATTTGACTTTTAGGCAAGGGGTAAACCTTGATTTAACTGGTGAGTCTAAATCTCTCGGTCCTTCTCGGTCCTGCTCATCGGAATCTTCTTGCTTAGTTACCAGGAGCAGCATAGATGACATAGTTATACATAAAGGCCTAACAATGATACTGTCCTACCATGTATAAAGTTTGTGGTGAATGCCTTTCTAGCTGGCGCCTGAGTACGCAGAAATCACATTGAGTCATCACCACTTTCTGGCCTAGCGCTCTCTCCGCCTTGTGTATCTAGTGATCTTTTCATCCTCTTCCTCTTCAAGGAATCATTCATTCAATCAAGGAATTCAGTCATCATCTTCATGGCCTCAAGATAGTTCCTATCACGCATTCGGTTCGTCAGATGCGGCTGTGATTATACTTAAGACTGGCTGTTCTCCGTGTTTGACCGACTTTAGTAGCGCCACTCTATCATCCTGTCGCATTAACGTTGGACGCAAGATGACAGTTAATGTCATGAGCTGGTCCATCGGTTTAAGGACTTCAACCATCTCTTCCAACTGCGTTTTGCGCCACCAAGGCGAGTTGCGATGTATTGACGATTCAAGATAAAGATGGCGAAACGAGTGTAGTCGATGCTTTGGCATGTGTTTAGAAAGCTCCAGTAAGGTCTGAGGGTCTTCCATGTAGAAAGTATTTTGCTGGTAAAGCATGTTTATTGTCTCCGAATACCTGGTATGCCGTTACTGGGAGTTCGCCCGGGGAGTATACTCGGGATGTTATGACATCGGAATAGTGTACATACATTCTCTTGCAGCTTCTCAGGAGCCCCATGACTCGGGCATTCTGTATCGGTGGACTCCGAGCCTGGTCTTCAGTACCGGGTCGAACGTAATCCCGGTTTGAACATCTAAAATGCTCTATTCCAACCAAGGCTCCGTGAGCCCAAGGGGGGGAATCTTTGTTCTTCGCAATTTTGCAAAGATAGCTCGTAAATTTCGGCGTTTTTCTTCCAGTGTAGGCGATATGAATTCGTACTGGTTGAATAACAACTTTGCCATATATGATATCACGAATCTCCGGGGGTAGTCGGAAAAAACAGGATTCTTGCTGTCCATTATCTGGTTCTATGGTTTGGTTTTTGGCCATTGTTTGAAAACTGATGTCAACAGGATGCAGGATAAGCCGTCCTCGGCTTGTATCTGTAGATCAGGCTGCAAGGTGTGGGCGATTAATCTGTATTTGCTGTGGTTGCACTGCCCCTATTTATCCATTTCGGGTCCCAGACAGAGACTAGTTCTGAATGGGCTTAAGTATGGTAATAATACCTTAGGGCCAATATGACTGGGCGGCAACTAGGCTACAGGCGTGTTCGTCCCAAAAGAATTGTAAGCCCTAATTTCCAAGGGAACATCTTCGTATTCTCTGTAGCCTCATGCCGCATGGAGCTTGAATGTAGCAAGGTGATTATTTGTGCGGACTCGTACTCATATCCAAGAAATGAAATTCTCCCTGTTCTAACCGAAACCTAGATATTCTGGTAACTCCCAAAGCTCTGATCACAAGTATCCGCATGTCGTTGGCCACTGGAAAAGTGGTCGCTCCTTACATGTTGTTCAACGTCATGACCAATGATGTCAATATCAAATCGAGACACGATTAAAATCTAGCTTCACTATCTAAACGGGTTCTGGTACAGTCCCGAACTTGCATTACTACTATGTAATCCCTCATCATAAGTTACTTGAAGATAAAGTTGACACATGCGCCTTCCGTACTTGCGTTTGTACATTAACATCTAAAATAACATCCCATCCACTTCTATCATCGATCACCCACTCCAGATATCCATCAACCATCATGGAGCATATTCAAATGACCTTTTCCCAATGCAAGAAAGAATCTCGTCCTGCCTTACTGACTTATGTCACGGCCGGTTTCCCCACAAAAGCAGCGACACCAGAGATTATGCTCAGCATGCAGGCCGGGGGTGCTGGTGCGTGGTTTGAACGAAACAATTGTACAATTGTCAAATACGATTAACTCAAGAGCACAGATATCATTGAACTAGGGATTCCCTCCTCCGATTCTCTTGTCGACGGGCCTGTCATTCTGCAGTCGAACCTGCAAGCGCTCCGAAATGGGGTCACCGTATCGTCCATTCTCGAAATGGTCAAGATTACAAGGAATCAAGGATTGAATATCCCAGTACTGTTAATGGGACACTATAACCCTATCCTATCATATGGAGTATTGCCCTTTCTACTGGACTGCA
The DNA here is from genome assembly GCA_015844325.1 of Aspergillus nanangensis. NCBI lineage: Eukaryota > Fungi > Ascomycota > Eurotiomycetes > Eurotiales > Aspergillaceae > Aspergillus > Aspergillus nanangensis. The sequence continues at coordinate 521,253 of VCAU01000002.1, read as the reverse complement.
AGGCATCTGGTGTCAGTGGCGTCATCGTTGTCGATCTTCCACCAGAAGAAGCGGTGGACTTTAGTAATGGCTGCGTAAGAACAGGGTGAGTTATACCATTCGTTTTATCGCCAAGCTTATCAACGTGTGGATGACAGAAATAGGCTCTCTTATATTCCTCTCATCGCACCTTCTACCCCCTTGAACCACATGGATCTCCTGTGCACAATGGCAACCTCATTCATCTACGTCGTCTCACGAATGGGCGTCACAGGCACCACCGCTACAATCAGTAGCAATCTACCCAACCAGATTGAAAGAGTAAAACAAATCGCTAGGGACATCCCTCTGGCAGTCGGCTTTGGAATCAGCACCCGTGAGCATTTCCTGAAGGTGGCATCTATCGCCGACGGCGTCATCATTGGGAGTCAGATAATCAAGACCATATCGGTACCGCTGCCGGATCGCCCATCCGATGCGGTGAAGAATTATTGTCAAGAGATTTCTGGCCAAAAAAAGACCAGACGCCCACCAGCATTCGTGGCCACCGAAAATACCCTTGTGAAAACGCTCTCGATAGCTCACAAGCTACCTGGAAAGTTTGGCAGCTTCGGGGGCCAGTTTGTGCCCGAGCCACTAGCCCGGTGTCTCAGGGAACTCGAGAGAGGCTTTTATGATGCAATAGGTAGCCCGGATTTTTGGAAAGAATATTACTCGTACAATTCCTATCTCGGCCGTCCGTCTCACCTACATTGGGCTCCGCGATTAACAAAATACGCCGGCGGCGCAAACATCTGGGTCAAGCGAGAAGACCTCAACCACACCGGGTCGACTAGTATCAACAATGCGCTAGGGCAAATGATTGTTGCGCGATGGTTAGGAAAAACCAATATTATCGCCGAAACAAGTACTGGTCAACATGGGGTCGCGACAGCCACCGTCTGCGCCAAGTTCGGGATGAAATGTACTATTTACATGGGTGCCAACGATGCACAGCAACAACAAGCAGAGGTAACTCATATGCGCATGCTCGGCGCAACCGTAGTGGCCGTTGAGACCGGGTCTCGCCGCGTCGTCGACGCCATCAATGAGGCCTTCCGGGTGTGGATCGGTAATCTGGAAACCACGCACTACATGATCGGGTCGGCGATTGGGCCCCATCCATTCCCCACTATGGTCCGCACGTTCCAGTCGGTGATCGGGGATGAGACAAAACTCCAGATCCTGGTGGCAACGGGCCATCTTCCCGATGCCGTAGTGGCTTCTGTTGGGGAGGGGTCTCACGAGGTGGGTATGTTCCACGCCTTTGTCGAAGATGCGTCGGTTCAATTAGTAGGAGTGGAAGATGGGGGGCCGAACCGCTCGCAACAGTCCGCAACGCCCTCCAACGCTTCAGTGGGGATATTGCATGGAGCTCGCACTTACGTCCTTCAGGACTCGCATGGGGAGTGTTTGAAGTCCGCAGGAATGGGTTATCCGGGCGTCGCGCCCGAATTGGCGAACTGGAAGGAGAGCCACCGGGTTAAGTTCATTACTGCGAATGATACCGACGCAATGCGAGGATTGAAGGCTCTGGAGCAGATGGAGGACATTATTCCAACTCTTGAGTCATGTCATGCTGCATGGGGAGCGGTGGTCACCGCTCGTGACTTGGGCCCTGGGAAAAGCTTGGTGGTCTGTCTAAGTGGGCAGGGGGGACCTGTCATCTGAGAGTGAGAGAGAGGGCAGAAGACTCTTCAACGCTCATAATATTATATCCTCTCCAATAACAGCCTTTATTTGTTTGTTTTATTTATGTATGGGATTAATACGAGTTCAGTTGACAGAACGAACCAATAACCCCCTTTCTTAACGTGTCAAACATGTTATTATTATGATTATTATCATTATCATTGGATGTAAAACTGCAGAACCAGATTTAGGGCTAGTCTGTGCATGAAAGGAGCTAAAAGCTGACAGGAACAGGAATTCCCCCTACCCCCCAGCGTTTAGCCCCATTTATTGCCAATTATATAAGAATGGATCTTGCCCCTAAACTAGCCGACCCTAACGCAAACTGCTTCACGTACGACACCCCGGGGGGGGGGGGGGGC